>CM064513.1:15803459-15810959 GCA_032716605.1 Paralithodes platypus
TCTCCAATGAATCTATGTCCATTCTGTAATAAGGACACCAAAATTGGACAGCATAATCAATATGGGGTCTCACTAATGACAAGTAAAGTTTTAAGATAACATCAGCAGTTCTGTTACTCACACTCCTAGAGATGAACCCGAGAATCCTGTTTGCCTTATTACGAACGCTTATACACTGTTTTCTAGGCTTCAAATCATTGCTAACAAACACACCTAGATCTTTCTCGCAGTCTGAATTTTCTAATTCTAAATTAGCTAGTTTATATTTAACATTTGTTTGCATCTTCCCTATCTTTAATACCTTGCATTTGTCAATGTTAAACTTCATCTGCCAATTTACTGACCATTCATGTAAGGTATCTAGATCCCTTTGGAGGCACTCTATATCGCTATCTGAATCAATTGATCTCCCTATTTTAGTATCGTCTGCGAATTTACTTATCCTACTAGTTATACCTAAATCTAGGTCATTTATGTATATAAGAAACAACAGGGGACCTAAAACCGATCCCTAGGGGACACCACTTTTGACTGCTCCCCATTCTGACTTGGTACCATTTATGCTGACTCTCTGCTTCCTACCAATTAGCCATGACCTAATCCATCCTAACAACGCCCCACCTATTCCATGTGCCTCAACCTTTCTCATCAATCTCTCATGAGGGACTCTGTCGAAAGCTTTACTGAAATCTAAATATATAATATCATATGACTTGTCATTATCTACTGCTTCATATACCTCTGAGAAAAAACTAAGCAAATTAGTAAGGCAAGACCGTCCCTGAGTGAATCCATGCTGAGAAGAATTGATTAAGTTAAATGTTTCTAAGTGGTTTCTCATTTTCCTAGCAATAATTGACTCTAGTAGTTTTCCTATGATTGAAGTGAGACTAATGGGACGGTAATTGGATGCTATTGATTTATCACCTTTTTTGAAGATCGGAACTACATTTGCAAGCTTCCAAGCTTCTGGAACTATACCTGTTTCTAATGACTTGTTAAATAGAAATGTTAATGGATAACTTAACTCATCTCTGCATTCTTTTAATACTCTAGCATATACCTCATCAGGACCAGGCGATTTATGAGGTTTCAGTCTGTCAATTTCCTTAACCACATAATTTCTACTTATAGTAACCGTACTTAACCTATTTTCTATACTATCGCTGTATACCTTACGGACTTCTGGAAACTGTGCCAAATTTTCATTAGTGAAAACGGAAAGAAATTGACTATTTAATGTACTGCACATTTCTAAATCACTTTCTGTCAATTTTCCTATCGAAGTTTTAAGGGGACCAATTACATCTCTAACCTTGGATTTATATAGTTGGTAAAAAGCTTTAGGATTATTTTTTTAATCATTGGCAACCTTAATTTCATAATTTTTTTTTTCTTTACTAATATCCTTTTTTACCTGTCGTGATAGATTCTGATAGTAAGCAAGTAGGTGAATTTCGCCTTTTTTAATTTTTCTATATATTCCTCTCTTTTTTCCTAGAAGATCTAATAGTCTATTATTCATCCATTTGGGTTGGTTCTGTGTTGATCTAAATTTTCTTTTGGGGATATATTTATTTTGCGCATTGAATACTGACTTGATAAAATTATGGTATGTATCTACCAAGTTTGACGTCTCCTCCTGACTTAAGATGACAGGTGCCTGAGAAAGGATACACTCATTTGGACACCTGGATCGACTTAATTTTTTGACCATAGGGTCCGCTAACAGGGCTTCTCTTAACCCACCATAATTGGCTTTTCTGAAGTCAGGTATTAATGTTGTATTCTCTCTGATATTACCTTTTCATTGTATATTAAAATACACAGAATTGTGATCACTATTTCCTAGGTGGTCCCCGATTTCTACACTATTTATCATATGTTCATTGTTACTGAAAACTAAATCGAGAATATTATCACCTCTAGTCGGCGTATCTATGAATTGAGATAAAAAACTATCTTGTACTACCTCAATAAACTCCTTTGAATCAGAGTCGCCTATTTGTTGCTGCCAATCTATATTAGGGAAATTAAAATCCCCCATAATGCACACGTTGCTAAGCCTTGATGCTATTTTAATTTCCTCCCATAATGATGTTCCGTCATTTCTACTCATATTTGGCGGTCTATACATAACTCCAATAACTAAAGTCTCACTACCTTCGTTAACTTCTACCCAAACACTTTCATTTTCATTATTTACTCTAATACCTGATTTAGTACAGCTTTTTAATGAACTCCTGACAAACACTGCTATACCGCCACCCCTCTTACTTGTTCGGTCATATTTAAACAAACTATATCCTGGTATATCAAACTCTGCTAAAAAATGCCTGGTTTCTGTATTAATCCATGTTTCAGTTAGCGCTATTATGTCTATATTTTCTTTGCTAACCAGTGCTCTAAGTTCGTTCATTTTGTTACATAAACTCCTGCAATTTGTATAATAAACACTCAAACTATTACTTGTATTTGCAACTATTTTTCTATTGTTTTTAACTAATTTATTTTTACCTGTTGAACTACTGGACCTAGACGGAAAATCTACGCTATCAGAATGTTCGTTATTACTATCAATTTGATGTGGCTGGGATTCTATTTTACTTACACACCTATGGTTTATTAACCAAACCCCGCAACAAACTTGTCGAGTGAGCTGGCTAAGGTCGAAACTCCTAGTCGAGAGAGATGTACTCCATCCTGGGCATACAGTTCATCCTTACCGTAGAAGAGGGTCCAGTTATCCAGGAATGGAATAGTATTTGCCTTGCAATACTTCTCCAGCCGGCTATTTACACCAATAGCCCTGGAGGACCATTCCTTCCTTACCCCTCTTCTTGGTAGGATACTGTGTACCACAGGAACTCCACCCTTCTCCTTGATCCTCTCCAACATTTCCTGGTACGTGGTGAGCAACTCCTCAGTCCTGCATTTCCAAATGTCGTTGCTCCCTGCGTTGAGGAAGATGATGGGGTCCTCTCCACTCGCTTCCATGACACCATCTAGCTTTTCTGCCACCTTCTCGACTCCGGCACCAGGCAGACAGACAACTTTACCAACATGTGTGTTAGTAGCCCTACCAAGGTATTTAATCATTGAATCCCCTACAATTAAAATAGACTTAGCTGTTTTCTGTTGCCGGCCTGTAGCAGGAGTTGTAGCAGCAACAGCAGCGGACTTCCCCCCCTCCCCTCTCACTGCCTCGATGATCGCCACTTCCTCGCCATCACTCTCATCTGCCAAGGTGCTGAAGTTGTTGTGGGTCTTGAGTGGCTGCCTTTTCAGCTTGCAGGCCGTTGCACTGGTACACAGAGTATTGGTATTTTCTATAAGAAACACAAAATGCTTAGAATTATAAGAAAAATACACCATGTCGCTAGCCTACGATTGATACTATCTTAATCTCAAAATTGCGTAATGTATGTTGTTTGCACAACACACTAAACACAATATATTGCTTACCATTATGAAGACAGAGTGACGGTACAGCTTTTTTCTTCAGGAGTCTCTTCTTCTTTGGACTTCCAATATCAAGTAAACGACTTTTCATATCATCAACTAAGTCATCTTTGGTAAAGTGGACAGAACAAACAATAGCATGCTTTGGATTCACGACATCAGCTCGGCGACACAAGTTTATCCATATTTTCCTGTACTGTTCATCTCTTGGAAATCGATAATATCTAATGTTTGTACCTGCTGTCTTAGGTGTGCTGTGTAAGTGGATCCTGGATGTGACAGAGATCTGCCTTGTGTGGGCCGATCGGCTTTTTGTAGACTCCCATGTTCTTATATCCCATCCCCCCCCCCCATCCCCACCTGGGGTCATCAATGGAGATTCACACCTATATGACAAACTAATAATTATTCACACCTTTGTGAAAAACTTATAATTGTTCACACCTTTATGAAAATCTTATAATTATATCTTAATGAAACTTGAGGGTGGGTTTACCGTAGCCATTTGTCATTGGCCATCTGTAAATTGTAGATATTTACCAGTGAAATACAGCACAACAAAAATAATAAATAATATTAATAATAATAATAATAATAATAATAATAATGTAATAATAATAACAATAATGATGATAATATGAATAACAATAATAATAATGACGACAGCAAGAGAAGTTATATTCCACGAGTTTATCTCGACAACGTAGGCTACTTATATTTTTACATTCTAGCTAACAGTTAAACTTCATTGTTGATCATCCGAATAACTTGTTTTGTGAAATAATTTAAAAGAGGATTTCTACAAGTCATTAATTTGGTAACGGCGTTGTGGATATGTGGAATAGGCTACCGAGTGCCATTGTGGGATTACGAACGATATAAAGCTTTAAGTTAAAATTATATAGGCATAATGGACGAAATGGGTTAGGTGTGAAAGGGATCTGCCGTGTGTGGGCCAATCGGCTTTCTGCAGACTCATGTTTTCTTATGTTCTCTCCATTTCTGATATCTAATAGTCCATAGAGAATTGCACAAATCTCTGCTAGAGTTGAAGAAACTTTATCAGATATTCTATATCAATACTCGCTCTCTATTACTTCATTATTAACCTTGTCTATTACCAAGACACCAACATTGTTTTTCCATTTCTGCAATTGAGCCATCATAATACACGTGACGTGGGCTGCATCATCCTCATACAAATGACTAATGATTTTAAGTCCTAGTTTCGTACATACCTCCAGGGTGGAGGTTGAGATACATTTTGAGGGCATACACAAGAATATGATAAATAATGCATACTTACATTCTCAATCAGTCCTTATAAGTAGCTTATCTTCTTGCCTCGTTTCCGGATGGTTCGGAACCTCTTTCTGCCTCTAAAAAACTGGGACTCCTGTACAGAGTTCGAGAATTCTTCACTGACGAGCAGTTGGCCGTGATATATAAAAGTCATGTGCGTTCTCAGATGGATTACTGTTCACCTCTGTGGGGTGGAAGTGGAGTGGTTGCATTGAGGCAGTTGGACAAAATTCAAAATAAAGCTATTAGATTAATCAATAACCTTGCAATCACACAGGACCTTCCTACATTATCCATACGAAGAAACGTTGCATCCCTTGCATTATTCTACAGATATTTTCACAGCAATTGTTCCGAGGAACTTGCTTCAATTGTGCCGCCTCTCCACATCTTTCCCCGTAGAACTAGGGCAGCTGAGAGCGCCCATGAATTTACACTTTCTCCTCCACAATGCAGAACTTCTGCTTATCAGAATTAATTTATCCCCAGAGCTACTACTCTTTGGAATTCACTTCCCTCGAATTGCTTTCCACAAACTTACAATCTACAAATGTTTAAATCCAGTTGTTACAAACATTTTATGAATGGCGGATGCCTTTAGGCACATTGACCTTTTTGTTTTATCTGTGTTCATTGTCTAAAAAAAAAAAAAAAACAAACAAACAAAATTTATCTGGTTGGGTGTGAATGGGATCTGCCTCGTGTGGGATGGTCGGTTCTATGCAGATTTCCTAGTTCTTATTTTGTTATGTTTGTCCGTATTTGTCTATATCTAGCTTCTTCTATCTATATATGTTTATCTCTTTAACTATCTAAACTGTAAACATATTATCTATATATACCTTTACAAATGTGAAATGACACATTGGCATACTGCGATATAATGGAGCCGATAAAGCTTCCACACTAATGAATGAATTATTCAGTGCTGCAGTGTCTTCATATGCTTCCTTTCATTTAATTTACACTATCTTTGGCTCAGTGAATTCATCTTATTAGGAATATCCCTCCCAGTCAAGATATTAAAAACAATTATCTCTCATATTTATGATATCCTTTAATTAAGACCCAACTCAACCTCACCAAAACGGTCAGAGATCAATACAAGATTACGGGGGTCTGCAGAGCGCCGATTGGCCCATACCCGGCAGATCCCCTTCATACCCAACCCTTCTCGTCTATATGCCTATATATATTTGCCTATATAATTTTGTCTTGAAGCTCCCTACCAATATTTGCCTATATTTGTTTCTAAAACGAAATATATATAATGTGAAACAATTGTTTCGAGTTCTTTCGCTATCACTGAGCTTCAGTACATCTTCCATGCCTCCTTAATAAAGGGTGCATGAAAGATGTACTGAAGCTCAGTGATAGCGAAAGAACAAATGGTTTCAAATTCGATAAATTTCGTTTCAGAAAAGATATAGACAAATGTTGGTTTGGTAACAGAGTTGTAGATAGGTGGAATAGGCTACCAAGTGCTATAGTAGGATCAAGAACCATGGAGAGCTTAAAGAAAACATTAGATAGGCATATGGACGAGATGGGTTGGGTGTGAGGGGGATCTGCCGGGTGTGGGCGAATCGGCGCTCTGCAAACCCCCATTGTCTGACCTCTGACCGTGTTGGTGAGGTCGGTCCTCATGGTAGGCCTATTAGTGAGCTGGGCCTATAATTAGGCCTTGTAATTGGGGTTGAGTGTGAGAAGGATCTGTCTTGTTTGGGCCAATCGGCTTTCTGCAGACTCCCGTTTTATGATGTTCTTATGTTAACATTAAATAGGCATATGGACGAGATGGGTTGGGTTTGAAAGGGATATGCCTTGTGTGGGCCAATCGGCTCTCTGCAGACCCCCGTTTTCTTATGTTCTTATACGTAATTATTCATATTATTTGTTCGGTTACTTTTTTTCTCTTTCAAAAACCTATTACCATCAGATTTGATTTCATCGATAATTAGATACATATTACAAATACGTTACATTTAACATGAAAATAATATATATAATAACTCTATTTCGAGGATTATCTTTGAAAAATATAGATAAATAATTTAACATATACAATTGGATGGTAACACTACTTTAAAAACTTTACAATGATGAAAACCGTTGATGAATTGCATCGTAGTCTAATAAGTAATCATATTATTTGTTTCCAATGTAATTTTTTCTTAATTATAATGAATTAGAGGTGAGAGATTCCGTTTCAAAATATCATTACCTTTGCTTGTTATTAATATTTAGTTATACTGTAGCCTACTAGCCTATATTTTCTTATTATTTTGAATTTACTTTGCGGCTGTTTCGCCAAACTCCCCTCAAAGGATCGTCTCATAATATTAGAACATAAGAAAACGGGAGACTGCAGAGAGCCGACTGGCCCAAGCACAGCAGATCCCTTTAACACCCACCCTATCTCAGTGTCATGAAATTATTATTATTATTATTAATATTATATTATTATTGGTAGTAGTAGTAGTATTAAGTATTAAAACATACAAAATAGTTTTATATGTGAGTAAATGTATCATATCTTAATATAATAATAATGCAAGGTATTGTTGCATAATTTAGTTTTATCAAGGTCAATTATTGTGACTATTCTTAAATTAGATATAAATCAAAATAAAGTATTTTTAACTTTACGTTTCTCGTATAATCTCTGCTTACTGTTTGTCTGTATTTAAAGAGTGGTTATCTACTTATATTGTTATTATTCATTGAGGCTTATCC
>CM064513.1:15815959-15973092 GCA_032716605.1 Paralithodes platypus
CCAGTGGTGAGCACGCTCACGTGTGAATCTGCAAGACCCGGGATCGAATCCCTGCCACGGCGGACATTTAGTGGGTGTGGTAGTACGTCCTAGCATGTTTCACATGCTCGCACCCAGCCACGGCGGACATTTAGTGGGTGTGGTAGTACGTCCTAGCATGTTTCACATGCTCGCACCCAGTCAGGGGACATCCTGACGACGTATACAGACTAAACACACATAACAAAGCCACTCCAACAGCTTCCTCTCTCTCCAACACCCCTTCTCCCCTCTCAACACTCTTCTCTGAGCTAGTGCCGATACAAATGGCCAGTCCTGTATAGAATCGTGAGGTTCAGAGTCGTAAAGATTCCAGGACGAGCTCCATTGAAACTGAAACTGAAACTGAAACTGTGAGAGAGAGAGAAATATGTGTTTATATACATATGGACCTTACCACACATACACACAGGTGGCATATACTGTATTTATCCCCATTTATCATTACACATTTATATATATATATATATATATTTACTTTGCGCAACCACACACACATATGTAAAGGCAAGCTATTTTTGTTTTCTATATTCCAACTACTCCCTCTCGGGCATAGGCTGAGAGCCTGTACATTCCACAGCTCAACACGGTGCAGCCCGTGAGGTCTTGTTCCAGTCTGGGGAGTGAGACATGTGAAGCATCCATTCATGGCTCGAAGCAGCTCCATCTCTGAAGCGGCTAGTTGCTTCGTTCAAGTGCTTCACTGTCTCACCCTCCAGACTCAGACCCTCACTCTCAGAACGCCACCTATTGAGCAGTGAACTCACTAGGCATTGTCTCCTGTAACATATTTTGAATATGGGAATATTCATACAGTGTTATTTAATCAGGGAACAATGAGGGTATTTTTTTGGCATTTCGGTGGGCTTTGTGGTAATGCACTGATACTAGGTACAGCACAAATTCAATCCCAATAATATCTTCCCATTGACATATCGGGATTTGAACCCGGGTCCATTGGATTACCAATCCAGCGGCATGACCACTCCACCACACCTCCCCTTAAGCCTAGGGGATATGGGTCGTTTTTCTGGTCCCCTTTCTCCCTCGTGTTTAGCTCCATTGCTTTTGAGATTTGAAGATGTTCGGCCCATTTGTTTGACGATTTTAAGAACTTTTGCCCTATTTCGGTAAATTTTAGACCTATCTTGCCATTTAGGTGTCGATTGTTTTCTGGCAGGAGATAAGGAGCCTGTAATTTAGGACGAACCGGCATTTTTCTACCGTAAAATGTACATGTAAAATGTACTGTATTTCACTACATATACTCAAACCTTCACCAAATGCGTAAACAATATGCACTGTCACAAAGTGATATAGCTAGCCTATGAGTAAAATGGCTGGAATTAACTAAAAAGACTTGGAAACTTCACACCAGAACATAGCATTGTGCATGGATTATGGGGAGTGAGTTACTGTGGCACGAACTAAATCCCTGGATGTGAACAACCGGACAGGTGGAAAAATTAGGGTATAGTAGAATTTGTAGAATGTGGGACGTGGGAATTAGGGATGAGACCATCGAGCACATACTGCTAGAGTGTGAGAAGTATGGGAGGGAAAGGGAAGACATGATAAATGCAGTGAAACAGGAAATACCTAGGAGTCGAGGTATAGGCCTACACGCCTACAGTGGAACGGGTTGGTAGAAATGATGGAATGGGATCCACTACATAGGGTGCTATTCCTGCTAGGTCTAACCACGCTAGATAGTTGGTTAATACACCACAATAGAAAATGTAAAAGGCTTCCTGGAGAGGATGTGGTTGAAAAGGTCCAAAGGAACATGTAGTACCTAGGCAATCTACTGTAGGTGCCATTCCTGGAGAGAGAGCCAATCCTAAGACCACACCTTTGATCCGTTAAGGGTGACTCTCACACCAAGACCAAGACCAAGCCCAGTGGCAGTGGAGATAAACTATTTTTTATTAACTTCACCACAACACCAAACACCTCCAATGAAATTAATGAAAACACATGTGCGATCCACCAGGATTCGAACCCGGGTTATCACACACAGATTTTTGACACCTTATAACCATTACACCACCAAGACGGTTAAAGGTTTATGCACATGCCTACAGGCCGCGTCATACAGAAGTCGAACCCACCCGAACCCGGCCGAATCGATTTAAAAATTCAAATTTCAGCCAGTTCCGGTCGATTCTGGTAATGCTTCGGGTGATCTTCGGTTATCTTTGGGAAGTTCTTGGGATGTTCTGGGCTTGAGTCGAATCATCCGGTGAATCGGCCAAAAGTTAATTCATGCGTTAACTTTTGGCGATGAATCGGGTAAAAAAAGCGTTAAAAAACTATCGAGTCATGATCTAGTTACAGTCCAGTTACATTCGGATATATTTGAGTCGTATTTGGGTTACATTCGACCTATTCGATTGTATTTTGAATTGCCGATGATGACTCGAATTACTCGAACTTGGGTCGAATGTAACCCGATGATAGTCGATATTACCCCGAAGGAAACTCGATGATAACTGGATGAATCTCTCATAAAGTCGAATGTAACTCAAATGAGAGTCAAACGAGACTCGATATTGATCCAACCATGACCAGAAATGGCAGAATAACAGACAATGGAAAGTCGATGCTCACTCGAATAACAGTCGAATATCACCCTATCCATCTGTTTTTTCATTGTCTATGCTGGCTCTCTATCGCTCGCCAGGAAGAAATCGACACCTGGATGGGGATAAACGTCTTAAAACAAATTGGCTGAATGGGGCCGAATGGATACAAGCCAGGGAAGGAGAGAAACGGAGAGAGAGATAACAAAAAAATCTGGTGACCCCCCCCCTTAAGAATTTTGACCTGTTTGTTTAGAACAGGGTATAAGCACATCAATCAATCAAAGGAGGACTACGAGGGGATGACGCATAGCCGCACTCACCCTCTAACTCCACTCTTTGGGGTTGTTTACATACAAATAAAAACAAATGTCAGGATGGCACACACACACAGAAAGATAAGTAGATAGTTTATTGACCACGAATTTGTTACAGCTTCGTTACACACACACACACACGCTAGTACGCTACAAGATATAAATTCTAAGCTGAGTACATTGTTGATTTCGTGTGTGCAATGTAGAATATATTGGTTGTAGCATAACTAGTCTACATGTTATGAATAGTATTTTTAACACATTGAAGGAAACGCCACTAATCTGAAATTCATTATAGAACAAATGTATTATAAGAACCTTTTCAGGACCGGTGATGTCCTATTATTTACTCTGGTTACCATTAGACGATATTATTATTCAGGTTAAAAAACAATTAGCAGGTTTCGAATTGTTTTACTTAATCCTTTTTTATACCACAGATCCTTCTTCAATATAGGCCTACTCTCATTATACTCTGGCAACTATTAGGCGATTTTATTCAGCGCAGGAAGGGCAGGAAGGGCAGGAATGGGTCTAGGCTACCCATTGAAATGCTTCAGACAATATCAATTAATCCCTTTAGCTACCATAAATCCATCCTAAGCTTCATAAAACCGTCTAAATGTTGCTGAAATCAAATAAATATGACATCACCGACACAGAAAGGGTTAACGAAAGATAATATAAGCGATTATTTAACTTACTACAGTATGATCTTCGACCTATTCGACTGACGTTCGACCTATTCGACTGACGTTCGACCTAACTTCTTCTATTTCGGTTGTTGATCGACTGAGCTTCAGCTGAGCTTCGGTAATAATTCTGGTTATTTCCCCGTCTTCGAGTTATATTCGACGCATGATCGAGGCTTCTTCGTTCCACATCGGGTTTCCTTCGAGTTACGTACGGGGATTCATCGACTCATCATTGACTTTCATTCAGGTCCATCGGGTTATATTCGAAATTCATTCAGGTCAGTGTCGGGTTATATTCGACTCCGAGTTACATTCGGGTAATTCGGTTGCATTCGGAAAAAATATGCAAGTCATCGACTTCGGGCGGTAGTCGGCCAACGTTCGACTTCTGTATGACGCGGCCTATTAGGCCTTATTAGGCCTATCAATTCTCGAATACTGGATATTAATCTAATCATGTTCATACTCCCACCGCACCATGGTAGCCTATAGCTAATGTTTAAGTGAGAGGAAAGAATATTCATGGGGCACAGATCATATAGACCGGCCTCGCTACGAAATATCCCTGAACCTACTGATAATTTATGTTTTATTAACTTCACCACAACACCAAACACCTCCAATGAAATTAATGAAAGCACATGTGCGATCCACCAGGATTCGAACCCGACAAGACAATGCCATTTTTTTCTGCTTTAATATTCACCTTTTCAGACTAGTCACAGGTGAAGGTATTGAGGGATAAGCCTTTACAATGGCACGGCACATAGTTACCACTGACCTGCATAGAAGTTAGTGGTAGCGATAGTTCTGATCTGATCTGATGGATGGATTAAAGTAGGAGAGTAGATTAATTGGATAGAGGAAGAATAAGAGATAGTTACAGCTTCATAGTCATATTTTATAATCTTGTGGGGTTTTTTAGAGGGCAATCTTGGAATTTTTCATTTCATAGAGTGGCAGAAATGACACAGAGGATAAAAAGAGTGGGGGAGGGGATTCAGATAAACAAGGAAAGACTGGGGGTACTTCTGTTTGCTGACGACGTAGTTCTGATGGCAGAAACGGGAGGAGGGTTGCAGAGACTACTAGAGGAAGCAACGAGATTCGGGGAGGAACTTGAAGTAAGATTTAGTAAAGAAAAGAGCCAGGTGATGAAAATGAATGGAGAGCTTGAAGAGGACGAGGAATGGACATTGGAAGGAAACAGAATGAAGAAGACAAGGGAGTATAAATATCTAGGGGTAACGATTATGGAGAAAGGGTTTGAGAAGGCGAAAAGTGAAAAGGTTGGACAAATGCAACAATGGAATGGGAGACTATGGAGCGCGACAAGGCTAAGAGCGAATAGCTACGAAATAGTGCGAGGGCTGTGGAAAGGATTAGGAGTACCTGCAATAATGTACGGCTTAGAGGCGGTAGAAACAACAGAGGCGGAAACGAAGAAATTAGAAACGGTACAGAATAAAATCGGGAGGACAGGATTGGGGGCAAATAAATACGTAGCACAAGAAGCAATCCGAGGGGAGATGGGGTGGAGTACGTTTGAGAAAAGGATTGGGAAAGCGAAAGGGAAGTACAAAGTGAGGCTAGAGGGGATGGAGGAAGATAGGTGGCCGGGGAAGGTATACAGATGGGCGAGCGAGCAAAGTAAATGGAACAGAGAGTGCAAAAAAAGATTGGGGAGGATAAATATAAAACAGGACCGGGTGGGAGGGGAATTTAGAAAACGAAATGAGAGAGAGGAGTGGGTCATACTAGAAAATGGGAGGGGATGTGTCAGAGATAGAGAAAGGGATAAAGGAGGAGGGGAGAAGAAAGTGGAGGGAGGGGGTAGAAAATAAAGCCACGCTGGCATATTATAGAGAGAAGGAAAAACCAACTAGAGAACTATTCTATGATGGAGGATGGGGATCGAAACTACTATTTAAAGCAAGAACAGGATCGCTAGAGACGAATGAGAGAACAAGGAGATGGAATGGAGTGGGACCGCACTGCAATCAATGTGAAATGGGAGGAGACCCAATAGTGGAGGATGTAGAGCACATAGTAACGGAATGTAGGCCTACAAGATATAATGAGGAGAGAGACGAGTTGGAGAGGTACATGAGGAATAGAGTTGGGGAGAGGGGGTGGGAGGAGATTAAGCAGAGAGAAGATAGAGGGGTAGGGGCGCTATTGGGGTTAACACAGGAGATGGAAACACAAGACATGGAGATGGTGAAGAGGATGTTGGAGAAAATGTGGAGGAAGAGAAATGGGTAGGGGAGGGGGGGGAGCGGAGGTGAGGGGGAGGGGGGAGGAAGTGAGGGGTGGGTTTATAAAAAAACAAAAAACTGTCTCTTAAACTATCCTTCTACTCTAAACTTTCCCTCCTACTAACGTTTCTGAGCCAGTACCGATTTAAAGGTCAGCCCTGTGGATCTACACGGTCTACGGGCGGGTTCGATAGAAGAAGAAGAAGAAGAAGGCTTCACTGCTGCAGACGACGTTTTCATTCAGTAGCGAGATGGCCGCGATGAAGAGAGGACTACCTTACTTTAATGTTGGCACTGTTGTCAAAGGCTTCGGCCGGGGCTCAAAAGAATTAGGAATACCAACGGGTTAGTAATACAGATAGGCTAGCCTACCTTTGCATTTAAGTGTTAATTTATTTTACACGAAGCAATAGTTTCCCTATAGGCCTAAGTGCCTGTGAATGTTAATTTGCACTTAGCCCTAGGTTTTGTTTTTGTTCAATTGTTGAGGCTTGAGGGAGACTATCCTATTCCTTAACTTCGCCTACACTACATAAGGATCTACCCTACAATATACAGTATGTTTCCCCTTATTTGTGTAAGCATTGTATTAACTAAGACGGATACAGTTGACTTCGGCCCAGTGATCTCGGACCACTATCCTCGGTGACCTCGGCCCATTTTGGTGACTTCGGACCAATATATTTTTGGTCCGAAGTCACCGATCTTAAACTACCGCTTTCTTGCGAGATTCGGCAATTATGGCAATAGGAACTTATTATAGCTGTATCATTCCTCTTGGCTATTCTGCAGAACAACTACTCCTCGATTACGGGATTCCTGTTTCGTGGAATTATTATTTTTTGCTCTTACCTTACTCGGGGGACCTTACTGATGTGCGGATAAGTGCTACTTTTCTTATTTTGTCAATTTGATTTTCACTCCCCTATAACATTATCAGAGTTATTTTTGTACAGCAAGTCCAGGACACTTTCTTACATTCTAGCCTCCTTGGAGGCTCCTCCCCGATGTTTAGTAGCCAATCAGAGTGGAGCTTAACCTACAAGAAGTCGGTACATTTTTAATGGTACTTTCCTGTTATTGACAGCCAAAGCTGAAGATTGCAGAGTAAATACCATAGACTTTATCCCATAAATTTTGTATAGTTTTAATACCTAATCAGCGGGGGTGTGGGGGCGGCAGCCCCCACCCATAATACTAGGATAGGTTAGGTAAGGTTGTTAGGTTAGGCTAATGTCTTTTCAAAGTTGACTAAAGTTGACAAAGTTGAGTAAACTCCTAGATTATTGGGGTATCTGAATAATTACAATTAACAATGCAAATGCTAATAAAAAGTGCTTTCCGCACTTTCTAACAATAAAATACACACTTCCAATGCATTAAAATACATAAAGAAAATAAATCAAACTTAAAATAACAGGAGTAGTAGTTATGCAGAATTACCGTAGTTTTGGGTTCCTATCATTCTAGGCTATGTTTCATTACTATATACTTTTTATCCACCGGAAAATATTATTTTTTCTTGTTTTTTTATTTTTAGGCCTATTTTTTATTTTTTTTTTAGCATTAACCTAACCTAACCTAAATGTATTTGGGGGCTATTAGGTTAGGTTAGGTTTTTTGGTTAGGTTAATGCTAAAAAAAAAAAAATCCAGTGGATAAAAAGTATATAGCAATGAAGCATAGAATGGTAGGAACCCAAAACTACCGTTAAAAATGAGATCCCAGCTGTGGTGTGACTCGTAAATATTGACCGATATGGGCCTATCCTACAGTGTTGTTTAATACCGAGGATCATAGCATTTTAGTATTTTTAACATTAGCCTAACCTAACCTAACCGAAAAGTAACCTGTTTCCGCGACGGTCTAAACTCCCCCTCACGTTCCCTGTTTATGGGTGCGCGACGGTCTAAACCCTGCTCACGTTCCCTGTTTATGGGTTTGCGAAGGTTTGTAATACTGTACTTCAATGTATCTATTTCAAGTCAAATATACATTTCCGCGCATCATCAAACCATACTAAGTCTACAGTAATCTACTACTAATAATATTAACCCATTAGTACCAACAGAATAGCGACAAAATAGGGGTAGCCTAGTATAACTAGATTTATCCAATATATGCCTAAGGAGAAAGTTGAAGTCTGTTTCTATAGGCAAGTATTGAGTAGCCTACCTGTAATCCTGTATATATATTTATGTTACTGTAAGGTATATATGGACCCCAGTATGGTCCCCTCTGTACTGTGTGAGTCTGAAATAAAGTATTATTATTATTATTATTATTGCGTCATCGACATTGATACGAGTAGGCTAGGGTAGTAGGGTACAGTATCATCAGTTCATCACCCTTGAAAATCTCTTTCTGTTATCTTAGCCTACTATGAAAGATAACATGGTTGGAGGGTTACTGTCGGAGGGTAACATTCAAGACAGCTAGAGCCGTCTTATTTAACAAGTTTTCTTGGGTTATATAGGCCTATTGGGTTATATATTTTCTATATTGGGTTATACTGATGTTTTGGACAGACAGTTAGCCCATCGATCTTTTTAGGCCTTCTTCTTCTTTTGTGGAGTTGCTGTCCCCTCTCAAAGCCAGCTCACCTATGCACCGGTGACTTCTCCAGAAACAGCTAGAGCTAGATTTAAGAATTAGTTTAGAAATTATGTAGTCGTAGAAAGGATAGTTAAAGACAAAGAATTGAAGTATATAGCTTAAGCAGAACTCTCCTCTCCCTATTTTACCCCCTCCACCCCCAATATCTTGTTCTCTCCTTACCTTAATTTAACTTTTCCCCTCTCTACTATTTAATCTCATTTTTCTTCCTCCCCCGCTCTGGTCCCCTTCTCCCCCCTCACCCTATTCTATTCTATTCCGTTTTCTCTTCTGCCACACCTGCTCCAGGAATCTTTTCACTACCTTCATTCTTTTCCCCATTTCCCCATCTACCCCCTCTTCTGTCCCGAGACCTAACACAAATTTTACACCCTCATCCTCCTCCTCTTTCTGCTCTTCCCATTCCCTCTCCCCTACCACCCGTTTCAACTCATTTTCCAACCCATCTCTCTCCTCTGCATACCCCTGGCACTCTGTCACTATATGTTCTATTGTCTCCTCCACTCTCCTCCATCCCACCTCACACTGTAGACACTCTTTCACCCTCCCATTCCACCTCCATGTTCTCCTATTTGTCTCTAATGCTCCTGCCCTAGCCTTAAACAGTAGTTCAGCTCCCAACTTTCGTCATAGAACTCCTCTTTTCTCGGTCTCCCCTTGCTTCTATATCTTATCAGTGTAATTTTCTTCTCCATATTTGTCTTCCTACTTCCTTCACTCTCGTTCCTATCTCTTTCTCTAGTCTCCTTCCCGGACCTAGTCCTGCATTACTCCCTACATCTCTCCACTCCTCTCCCACCCTTCTTTGTTTCACTCCTATTTTTTTCAGTTTTCTCTTACACTCTTTTGCCCATCTACTCTTCCCCTCCCCCCATTCATTCACTCTCCTTGGCCACCTATGATCCTCCATCTCCTCCAACCTACTCTTGTACCTCAACTTTGCCTTCGCCACTCTTTCCTCAAACGTACTCCATCCCATCTCCCCTCTCACTGCTTCATTTGCTGTCCACCTTCTTGCTCCTAACCCCATTCTTCCTATTTTATTTTGTCCCGTCTCCAGTCTATTTATTTCTCCCCCTGTACTCCCTCTCACATCCATCCCGTACATTATTCTCGGCACTTCAAAGTCCTTCCACACCTCTCTTACTATTTTATATTTATTTACTCTGGTTTTTGTCACATTCCACAGTTTCCCACTACACTGCTCCACCTTCATGATTTTCTCATTCATTGTCCTTTGTCGCCCTTCCCTCCCTATCCATACCCCTAAATACTGTACTTCACTTGCTCCCTTGTTTCTATTCTTTCCCCTCCTATCCTCATTTCTACTGCCTCTGGTCCATTTACTACTATCATACTGCTTTTCTCTACACTGAACTTCATTTCTAGGTCTCTGCCAAACCTTTCCGCCTCCTGTAACATTTCCCCCATATCTTCCTCTGTCTCTGCTATCAACACATCATCATCAGCAAACGTCAGAATTGCTAGCCTATACTGCCCTATTTTCACTCCTTGACCCTTACTCTTAATTCTCCTCACCAACTCCTCCATGCACATTGCAAAAATTAGTGGTGACAGGTTACATCCCTGCCTTAACCCTTTCCTTCTCCTGATTCCTTTCACTGCAATATTTTTCCACACAAAAAATTTCTCCGCCCCTTCATACATATTCATTATCATGTTCCTTATCTTCCTACTCACTCCAAGTTTCTCCATCACTGCTTCTGCAACTCCCCTACTAATCTTATCATATGCCTTCTCCACATCCAAACACACTATAAACACACATTTCCCTTACTTTGCCTTTTTCTCTATAATCTCATCTAATATAAATATATTGTCTGTTCCTCTTCTCCCCTTCCTAAACCCATTTTGCTCTTCATTAAGTAGGATCCTTTCTTCTACATACTCTCCTTTAGTATCCCATAAAATATCTTATTTATTATGTTTATTACCGTTATTGGTCTATAACTCCCCATTTCGTGCACATTTTTTGCTCCTCCTTTGTAAATCAATGTGACCCTTTCTTCTTTCCATCTTGCTGGTATTTCTTCCTCCTCCCATATTTTATCAAATAGCTTCTTCAACATCCTAACTATCATCTCCCCTCCTTCAATATACATCTCTGCTGTTATCCCATCCGGCCCTGCCGCTTTGTTTCTCTTCAGCTTCTTCACACTCCTCCTAATCTCCTCCTCACTCACCATCTCATTCATATTTTCATCTATTTCTTCCTCATTTAGTTCAATATTCCATTGCCCTACACTTATTTGGTCATTTACCCCTCCCACTTCCTCCCAGTATCTTTTTATTTCCTCTCCTAATAGGTCCGGTAGAGCATAGGCCTATACATCATTGCTATATATGTCATTAAGAGCTGAAATGTATTAGGCCTAGGCCTATAAGGGAGAAAAAAAATAAAAATAAAATACATAGGGCCTAGGCCTACTGTAAAACAATAAGTTTTTTTAGCCAGTACCCAACCAGTGGGGGCGGCAGCCCCCGCCCATATACAGTACTAGGTTAGGGTTCAATGTTATTTTAATACCACAAATTTTGTTGATAGGCCTATATTTGAAGATAAATAATGAATCTACATGTATATGCTCTAAAGATCATAAGAAATTTTGTTTTAACCCTCGGCAAAACCTAATGAAAAAGTATGGTACTAAAATGTCTGGTAGCATTCAAGGAGACTACTGCAAGACTCTTCTTCTTCTTCTTCTTCTTACCTCTGACCGGGTATAGGCTATCCTAATGTTTACTACCCTATACCCCTTTGAAAGGACATTAGCCTAACCTAACAACCTAACCTAGTACTATAGGTGGGGGCTGTTGCCCCCACACCCCCGCTTTGACTTAGATTTCTGGTGTATTTGTCTGTGAAGTGGGTATTTTTAAATTTGTTGATAACGAAAATCCTCCATGCGGACTATATGGCGAATCTATTGGTGCCTATTTTCCCTAATAAATTGTTTCGGTCAATTTAAAGATTATGTAATTAAATTGCTAAAAATCGTTTTTATGTAGTTTAGAGTTGTGTAAGGGTGTTTTGATGTGTGATAATAGGCGTAAATGCATATTTACCCATTAAACAACAATCTAAAAACACGTCCCTTCACTCGCGAAAAATAACTATTTGGCCATAACCGTTTGCCGTTGGATACAAAATATGTAGAGGGGGGGGCAAGCCCCCCCCCCCCCAAGATTTACTGAAATAGTCATATATTTAAACAGTAGGGGGCAAAAAACAAATTTTCCCCAACGCTTCTTCTTCGCGGCGGATGTAAACGAAGCCACCCGCCTCTTGCGAGGTAGGCGATATAGGGGATATTTGTTTTTTTCAGGATCAGTAATAAATTTGTATGCACATTTACACACATATAGGAATGAAATACATGGTATAAGGAACCTGTAGGCCACGATAAAATCGATGTATAAATTTAATTACATAATCTTTATATTGTCCATTGTTTCTCATAACGTCGCACTAGTGTCCTTGAATATTATCAAATGTCTTTCGTAACAAGGTTGTCAATACGGTACTTTCAGTCATCGATAGCTCTAAAGATCATATGAAAATGTGTTAAACCCTCGGAAAACCTAATATAAAAGTATGGTACTAAAATTTAATTTTCGTAACAAGGTTGTCAATACGGTACTTTCCCGTTATCAATGTACAATCAAGCTGAAGATTGCAGAGTAAACACCATAGACTTCATCGACATTTCTTTCACCTTCGTATAATCGATTGCCAATTTTTTTATTTTTTTATTAAGGGATTAGGCCTAGTACTCAACCAGTGGGGGCGGCCCCCACCCATAATACTAGGTTACGTTAGGTTAGGCTAATGTCTTTTCAAATCACTATCGGGGAGCGTGTCTCAACATCGATCTATAGGCCTAATGGGGAAAATAGGTTTTCCCGAGATTTCTAATGAATTACAAACACTATATATTGATGCAAATTACCAATTTTGTTTATAAAAAACACTCTGAAAATTTGTGGTATTAACATAACATTAAACCTAGGTTAGGTTAGGCTAATAGCCTAGGCCTAGCACATTAAAAAGAATAGGCTAACCCAACCAGTGGGGGTGTGGGGGCGGCAGCCTGCCAGCCTCCACCCATATACTAGCTTAGGTTAGGTTAGGCGAATAGGCTAGCCTAGCACATTTAAAAAAGAAAGAAAACTTAGCCTAACCCAACCAGTGGGGGTGTGGGGGCGGAAGCCCCCACCCATAATACTATGATAAGTGAGGTAAGGTTGTTAGGTTAGGCTATCCGCTAATGTCTTCCCAAAGTTGACTATTTTTATAATATAGGGCCTAAGATATTAGGCTACCCACTCCACCCCGTGAAATCCGAGCCAGCTTTCGTCAAAAGTTGGCTCGGGTATTCACAAAATTGGGTTTTATGGGTTTGCAATTTGGGAAAACCCGAGCCAAGTTTTGATACAAAACGTTATATTATTGTGTTTTTATGCTTTTAACCCCTCATTTTCCCTGAGGAAAATTTGTCGTTCGTGGCCACCCCTTCGGGGATCACGGCGTCAGGCAATAGATAGATAGATATATTTTCCCTGAACTTCATAACCCTGAACTTCACTAGTGGGGGGCGTGTTTTTAGATTGTTGGATAATGGGTAAATACTCATTTCAGCTCCTCTTCAGTATAAAACAACACTAGGCCTATATCTGAAGGAAAAATAAAAAACAAAACAAAATAAAACTTACTGAAATCGCTGTCGGTCCAAAAAGTCAGGTTTACCATAGCCTATTTTGTTCAAGGAATAGGCCTATAGTCTTTATTTTTATTAATTTCACCACAACACCAAACACCCCCGATGAAATTAATTAAAGTATATATGATCCACCGGGATTCGAACCTGGGTTATCACACACAGATTTTTGCCACCTTAACCATTACACCACCAGGACGGTTAAAGGTTTATGCACACGCCTACGACTTAGGCCTATTAGCCTATCCATTCTCGAATACTGGATATTAATCTAATCATGTTCATATTCCCAACCGCGCAATGGTAGCCTACTGTTTAAGTGAGAGGAAATAATATTCATGGGGCACAGATCATATAGACCGGCCTCGCGACGAAATATCCCTGAACCTACTAATAATCTTTATTTTTATTAATTTCACCACAACACCAAACACCCCCGATGAAATTAATTAAAGTATATATGATCCAACGGGATTCGAACCTGGGTTATCACACACAGATTTTTGCCACCTTAACCATTACACCACTGTTAGTGTTTTATTGTTGTTTTTCATGGTTTGAGTGAAGGATTTGCATTACTGGTAACTTGCCCATTATACATTAATCTGAAGATACGGCGTCAAATGGCGCCATTTATTGGGTGAATCGTGCTTTTACAGTAGGTAAGGGAAATTGTGGGGTAAATTGGATACACGATGGGTTGAGGGGGGAGGGGAGGGCGTTGGCCCCCTCCCCCATACTCATAGTCATAGACTGTCGGGAAAACTCGCTAATTGTTAGCTCTCACTTGCTCGGCAACGCTGTCGAGACAGCCGCGCGAGACCACAGTCTACCTCAGTGAGCAGCTGGCTGCTCTGAGGGGCGGACAGAGGTCCCTCACGCTCCCGCCCACTGACACTCGATTTCTACGGCTTTTACAGGCTTTTAAAGCCTGAAAGTTGCTGTATATTGCCTATGCGTTCCAGAACGTCTTCCGCAGGGAAAGGGTTAAGGCAACTGTGGCACCTGGCGCACTAGTTGTGTTTTATCCCCGTAGTCTTGGGCCACATGACTGCAAGAACCATCCTACTGGCCCCGAATTGAGCATATCCTAAACCCGTTGACGATTTTATTCAGCTTAAGAAGAATGTCTGGAAAATATCAAGGAAACCGGCCACAAATTTTCCTGGAAATTTGGAAGTCACCCATCGAATGAACATAACCTATACATCATATTAACCCTCCCGCCCCGGCTACGCATTACATAAATATACCCCGAAATCCGGGTGTTTTGGCCGAAAAACGTCTAGGCTAGGCTACCGTATCATTGCTATGCTGACTGCTTCCCGCATTCCCGCACATCCCCAAGCGTAGCTGTGTTATTTACCTGTAGAATGGCGTTAAGTAGAGCTCTCTAAGTCAAGTGCTTGATTTGTGATGATGATGATTTCATTGGAGATAACTTTATGGCCAAAACAGCCACTTTACACTACTTTTCGATACTTAACAACAACATACAGGCACACACGAACAAGCGACGCTCTCCTTCTTGTGGCCGGAGATGCGGGGCGTCGGTCCAGCCGGCTGTTGTTTACATGCGTCGGACCGACGCCTCGCACACGAAGCTCACAGGCTTTCAAGCAATGGTTCAATGCTGTACCACCCGGGTTCCTGGGGGCAAAACATAATGGTACACACGTATACCACCCGGGGTTGAAGGGTTAATATATGTTTCAACTTTCGGAAAAAACGTTTTCCCCATTATCCAACAATCTTTAGATACGGCCCCCGATAGTGGGGACGGCTATGAAGTACAGGGAAATTGAGGGGTAATATTAGCCTAACCTAACAACTTTACCTAACCTAACCTAGTATATTAGGTGGGGGCTGCCGCCCCCACACCCCCGCTGGTTTGGTATGTAATTAATAAATGGTTGACGGTCGCCAAAAAAAACTTGAATGAAGTCTACGGTATTTACTCCGCAATCTTCAGTTTTGGCTGTGGATAACAGGAGGTAAATATTAACTTTTTCAAAGTAATTGAAAACGGTTTTTCCGAAAGTTGAAACATATATTAATATGATGTATAGGTTATGTTCATTTAATGGGTGACTTCCAAATTTCCAGGAAAATTTGTGGCCGGTTTCCTTGATAAATACCGAATGTCTAAGGGTGAAAGGGAAAGGGTATTTAATCTCCTTCAAGCTTCTTACTCTCACAAATACTTTGTAGAATTAGAACTTAAGTTAATATAGTAGCCTACCGTACCAACATATACCGGTAATATATTTAAGAAATAATAATTAGGCCTATGTCTAGAATAAAAATACAATATTTTAAAAAATTTACACTAGGCTACTTGGCCAAAAACATTGCAGGCCGCAGGCTAGAGGGAGGGGGCCGCATGCGGCCCGCGGCCCCCTGGTGTAGGCTATACTGTACCACCTCCTTCAACAGCTGAGCTCTGGAACTCTCTTTCTGAATCCATCTATCCCTCATCCTATGGCTTAAATTGCTTCAAACTCTGTGTGTCTTGACATTTTAGCTTGAACATTCCTTAATTTTGGTCCTGTCACTCTTTCAACTCTTGGGGAGGCACGCCACACCCGTCACAGGCAGTTTTGCCTTTGGTAAAAATTTACCTATGGTCCCGTTAAAATATCCTCAAGTAACCTATTAAAAACTGTTCAGGGGACTGGTTAGAACTTGTAAGATGTTTAATTGAAGGTCGGAAATTAGTATTTACTGAGAAATAAGTCTTAAAATGGGCTATGTTTTACGGGAGGGTCTGTACGCCGCCACATACGTGCGACCCCGCCCACTGCCCAAAATGTACAAATATTATATTAGATTAGAATAATCTAACCTAACCCTAATATAACTTAACATAACACAACTTTACCTGGGAAAGAGAGGGCAGGGGACCCTGGGTGACCCATAGCGCATATTAAGACTGTTATTTCTCAGTAAATACTGATTTCCAACATTCAATTATACATCCTACAAGTTCTAACCAGTCCCCTGAACAGTTTTTAATAGGTTACTTGAGGATATTTTAACGGGACCATAGGTAAACATTTATCTTGCCTTTTGCCTCCCGCATCCACATAGAAAAGGAAAACAAAATCTAGTTTCACATAGCTAACAATAAAAAAGAACCCCGAAACATTGCAACGTGAAACTTAGTCATTGTAAATTCCCGGAAAATGCGCTCGTGATACACCACCTTTTGTGGCATGCACTCACACACTAAAGTTAATTTTTTTTGTTTTGCTGCTTCACACACACTCATACTGTATATTATTTTCAACAATTCTTTAACGGATTATTAGCCTATGGTGTGGCAACTTCAAATTTTACCTTTTTTACCAGAATTAAGCCAACTAAATTAATCTACATTGACCTTCATTCTAGTTTTACATACAGAAGTTACCAACGAAAAAGAACCCCGAAACATTGCGATAAAAATCTTGGTCATTGAAAATTCCCAGAAAAAGTGCTTGTGAACTGATAAAACACCTTTTGTAGGTCGCGTGCTGCTTCACACTCACACTTATTTTCATTGTTATGTTTTGTCTTTTTAATTGTTTTGTACATACAAGTACAGTAGTATATATAGTTTCTCCTTGAGTCTTTGCTGTTTTCGGCATCTTTTTTATCCTTTATAAATTTAACGCAAGTTTTGCAAACTAGTGTACCGTACTGTATTTGGTATTACAGTACCGATAAACCTTTTCTCTATGTTGTTATACTACCCAAGTTCTTACAACTACAGTTGTTTGTCCTTTGCAAAAAAAGTATTGCAGGGTTAAAAAAAAAGACTTCCTTTTTTTTCACCCACACATAATATTATACATAGCTGTAGCCTAGTAATCTTTACAGATTAACCTTAGTACACATACTGTATAATTATTATTTGCGGAACCGCGTCCGAGCCGTTACAATGAATGGAAAAATAAACCAATGTACAGTATGTACCGTACGGTATGTATATTGAACCATCTTCCCATAACCTTGACTAATTACATTTGTTTGCGAAATGTCAGAAATTTGGACGCTGTCTGGTTGGGTAGTTTTACGGTACATTATTGTATGTTGATTTCATCATCAATTTCCCTTATACAGTACTAGTATTCACTTGGTTCCCTTTGGACCTACTAATTTTATTACATAGCAAGTATTACAGTATGCCTACTGTATAGCCTTTATAGGTCTATCTCCTGTCCTTGTGATAAGATTAATGTTGTAATGATGTGATAATGCCTACTTTTATCTGATTATCATCATTGTCTTATGTCATTGAGAAGTGGTACGGTACCGGTAACATGACGTAACTTCGGACACTAGAAGTCTAGAAAAAATATACTGTACAATGAACCGAACCACAGTTATGGGATAAATACATGTTGTTATGGAAAAACAAGTAGCCTATGTCTGCGGTGTTCTTCCATAATGCAGTAATTTTTCCATAAATGTAGCTTACATACATTTATCCAGAAATGTTCGAAGCTAGGTCATTTCACGGTACTGTAGTAGCTATGTATACAGCACTTAACTTTTATATTTGATTTCTTCGTATTTGTTATCACTGATCAGGGATGGACAGCCATTTAAATACCCATACCGGTATTTAGCAAAATTACCGGTACATACATTAACCCCTGAAGCCCTGGGAATGTGCTAGGATGTTTTTACCTTCTCTATTTTATGCCTTGAATGGTATCTGGAGGGGAAGAGACTCACTCCAATAGCTTTAGTGTAAGTCGAGGGAGGTATTCCCTGACACTGTCTCATTACTTTTACCCTAACCAGTCATCCATTAGGCCTACCATACTACAGTAGTATATTTTGTTGATCACAAAATATCATAAAAATCACATAACCGTTTTCAACTCCTAGCCACAGGATTATGAAGAAGCTACAGAGGAATGTTGATTGTCTTTATTCAGAAAGAATACCATGCTTCATCACAAGATACTTAAAGTTTGACCCATCCCTTTCCTTTAGAGATACTGCATACCCATCCATCCATTGCCGGACGCTGCGATCCCCGAAGGGATGGCCACGAACGAAACGGCCCCATGCACCTCTGTCTCCAATCAGTCAATGCCCCTCCTCCAATCCAGCACCGCCTTCACTCACATACTGTACTGTATTTCTTAACTACATCCTTCCACCTCACTCGGTCTACCTCTTCCTCTCTGTCCTTCCACCTCACAATCGTACACTCTCTTAGTCATTCTCTCGCATCCCATACGTTCCACATGGCTGAACCATCACAAGGTGTTCCTTTTCACACTTTCCAGCACATCTAGGCCTACATGTAGAGATATATAATTAAAAATGGCAAATCACACAAATTATGCTCAGGGCGTAGGGGTTTAAGTTTAGCAGAAAATATAATAGCTACACCAAGAACAAATAATGATACAGTACAATACTTATGAGTTTCTGTACTGTATTTTGATAACGACTAAAGGGAAAGAGTTCTGGTTTATGACTGAATTTGAATAGTCTTTGTTGTTGACGTGTTTATTTTATACTAGCCCACTGGGCCATTCCAATTATCGGTTTCAGCCAATTGTTGAAACACATAAATTTTCAGCCAAATATTACAGCAAAGTCAAATTTTAGGTCCTTTTTCAGCCAATTTTCAGACAGTTATTCAAGCCTACAAAATTTGTCATTGAATAATTGAAATTCTATCCAAATTTCCAGCCAATTTTCCGGAGCATGTTGTGGAGCAGTTGCCAGAGGAGATCACGACAGGCATTTACTTCGGTTGGGCGCGGGTGGACAATGGGCCCACGTTCAAGATGGTCATGAGCATTGGTTGGAATCCCTACTACAAAAATGAGAGGAAGTCTATGGTAAGGCATTGGGTTTTTCTTTATTTCTATGGTGTAATTCCATAGAGATTTGCTGTGAATCTCAGTGATCATTTTAAACTATTGGGTCAGGGTAGCAAAGCGGGGCAATGTTGTTCAGAGGCTGAGTTGAGTATACTTTGTTTATAGTTATTATTATTAGATATACAAGTTAGACTTATGCTCCATATTTCCTATTATGCCCCTGGAAGTGATTAGGTGGACAAAGCAATTCAACTTCAAATTTTCCTGCATTCCCTCTCAAACTCAACTCGGTCTTAAAACAAAATTGCTTAGGTTTGCCACCCTGTATTGCATAATAATCAAAATTAGTCTATCCATGCAACTTTGTCCTCTGTCGGAAGGCAGACTTCTTGCCAACCCATGCCATTCTTTTTCACATGACTTTTCACTCCATCTATCTGCCTCATCCTCAATCTACCCCCTCACCTTCCACCTCACTTAAATTGTATACCGGTGTCCTGTAAGAATACAGATACAAGATGCTTTATATAGGAGCCTCTTATTGTCATTTTTAAATGAATGTAGAATACGGTACTTACATAATATTGTACAGTACAGAGTGAAAGGTGTACTTAGCGAAGAGTTTGCATTTAGTGTTGGAGTCCATCAGGCCCCTATGTTAATCCCACTTCTCTTTGTGGAGGCACTATTTAGGAATTTTAGAACTGGGCTCCCTTGGTAACTGAATATCATTAAAATGGAATGTAGTGAAATGAGGAAGGTGAGATGGATGTGTGGGGGCAAATTGCAAGATTAGATATCTGCTGATGAGGCGTTTGGGTATCAAGAGTATCAGCAAGAGATATGCAACAAACAGGCTTGGATGGTTCGGGTGTGTGATGAGGATGAATTAGCTAAGTTGAATGAAAAGGTGCAAGTCCGTGAATGTGGAGAGAGCTTCCGCAAAGGATAGACCTAGAAAGATATGGGGTCAGGTCATAAGATTTTATCTCAAATTTAGAACCTGGCAAGAGTAATGCTCTGCATAGGGTTGCCTTGAATGCAGCCATTAAGACGTGAGACTGAAACTGCACCTCGTTTGTGACCACTTTATCTTTAAAACTATGTATGTAAGGTATGTTTTCTTGCAATTATGATCCATAAGTTTGCGACATGTAAAACTATATCAGATTTTATAAAGACGTTTATTCAAATGTCAAATTGATATTGGTGAAGCAAGTTGAGGGTTTAGATTTGAAGATTTAATGGACATGTTAACCCTCTCCGACATATGACGCAATTTTGAGCCTATTAGGGATACTTTAAAGCCTTTATTACCATCAGGGTTTTTTACAAACCTTTATTTGTTAATAGGATATTTGTTTTCAACTTAATAGGATACTCGGTAACTTATACTAGTAAACCATTAACCCATAAGTACCGGTGACGTCCTTTCCATTACTGTATATTCTGACAATTATTAGACTATTTTGTTCAGCCTAGGAAAGACGTCTACTCATTAAGAGGCTGCAGACTATCTCAACCGGTTTAGCTACCGTATATCCTTCCTAAGCTTCATAAGTCATCTAAATGTAGCTGAAATCAAATATATAATACATCGCCGGTACAGAAGAGGTTGTTGTTGTTGTTGTTGTTGTTGTTGTTGTTGTTGTTGTTGTTCTTCCCTAAGCTGCCTGGCCGAACAGCCCCGAGTTCCTTGAGAAAGGCCAAGGCCACGATCGGCCTTTCCCACAGAGCTCTCATTGAGTGTAGATTGTGTTGTTGGCGTAAGTGGTTGTGTGAAATGCAGTCTTCTATGATGTGTTTAATGGTATGGGGTGCTGTGTTACATCCCGGGCAGGCGTCGACAACGGAGTCATCCAGTCTCTTCTGATAGCTCAGGAGAGCTGGATGGTGTCCGCATCTCAGCCTGGCCAGGTGGACTCTGTCCTCGCGAGGAAGGGAGGATTCGGAAGGATGGATTTCGGGAGGTCGTGCATGCAGCTGCGTGTTGTCTGTGAGTGAGTGGATGGATCGGTGAGAGATATGAGTATGGATGTGCTTCTGGAAGTTGGTTCGGGGTGGGCAGGGAGGGAGAGAGGACAATAATTGTGTGTGATACCGTGTGCTGGGTGTTGTTTTGATATTTCTTGGTGTCTGTGGGTGTGTTGCCATGTAGTTTAGTGGGTGGTCTTGGTTCGTGGAGGCTGCTGCCAGGAATTGAGTGCCTCTCATGTCCAGATGGTCTTTGACTTTGAGGATTTTGGTTTCTTGATGTAGGTGATCTGTGGGTGCAGTAGCTGTGCAGCCTGTAATGATCTTCAGGGCTTTGTTTTGAATAGTCTGTAAGGTCTTATGATGTGTTTCAGCTAGGTTAGAAGCCCAGGCTGGGCTTGCGTATTCCATCACTGATCTTATGTATTGTTTATATACTGTGGTGGTAGTTTCTTTGTTGTGTCCAAATTTTGTGTGAGCAAGTGACCTGAGGGCGTTAAGTCTGGGTGTCAGTTTCTTTTTAATGTTTGTGGTGTGCTGTTTGAATGTCATATGAGTATCATATGTTACTCCTAGGATTTTGGGTGTGTGTGTATGTGTTAGGGGTGTGTTGTTTATGGTGAGTTGAGGGATGTATTCGTGTTCTCCTGTCCAACTTGTGAGCAGAACAGAAGAGGTTAAAGCATAAGGGTCTTTGGAATATTTATGTGATTGTTGTACAGTATTGATTTATTGTATTGCCACCCACAGGTTAGGGTTAGTGTGGGAGGTGTGTTATGTGTTGTGTTTACCTGGAAGCCACACTGAGAAGTGAATGATTGCTGGGACATTGATTAGTTAATATTATTCCGATGGCAAAGTGTATTATAGTTCCTTATGGTATATTTGTATTATAATATACAGTGTAGTACATACAGTACATACAATTTATGAAGACAAGTTATTTGTAATTTTTAATACAATTTCAGTCATAAATGAAATCCTCACATGGTCAAGGCAAGAGACTACCTCTTGGCTTTGGACACATATTAGCAAAGGATCTGCTCAAGATCCACAAGAAAAATCAAATATTTATTTTAATAGGCTTAGACGTTCTTGCCTTACTAATCTGCTTAGCTTTTTCTCAGAGGTATATGAAGCAGTAGATAATGACAAATCATATGATATTACATATTTAGATTTCAGTAAAGCTTTCGACAGAGTCCCTCATGAGAGATTGATGAGAAAGGTTGAGGCGCATGGAATAGGTGGGGCGTTGTTAGGATGGATTAGGTCATGGCTAATTGGTAGGAAGCAGAGAGTCAGCATAAATGGTACTAAGTCAGAGTGGGGATCAGTCAAGAGTGGTGTCCCCCAGGGATCTGTATTGGGTCCTCTGTTATTTATCATATACATACATGACCTTGATTTAGGTATAACTAGTAGGATAAGTAAATTCGCAGACGATACCAAAATAGGGAGACCAATAGATTCAGATAGCGACATAGAGTGCCTCCAAAGGGATCTAGATACCTTACACGAATGGTCAGTAAAGTGGCAGATGAATTTTAACATTGACAAATGCAAGGTATTAAAGATAGGGAAGACGAATACTAATGCAAAATATAAACTAGCTAATGCTGAATTAGAAAACTCAGACTGCGAGAAAGATATAGGTGTGTTTGTTAGCAACGATTTGAAACCTAGAAAACAGTGTATAAGCGTACGTAACAAGGCAAACAGGATCCTGGGGTTCATCTCAAGGAGTGTGAGTAACAGAACTGCCGATGTTATCTTGAAACTTTACTTGTCATTAGTAAGACCTCATATGGATTATGCTGTCCAATTTTGGTGCCCTTATTACAGAATGGATAGAGATTCCTTGGAGAGAGTACAGCGAAGAATGACAAAAATGATTCATAATATTAGAAATCTACCATATGAAGAAAGGTTGAACAAATTAGGCTTACATTCGTTAGAAAGACGCAGAGTTAGAGGGGATATGATAGAAGTGTTCAAGTGGTTCAGTGGGGTAAATAAAGGAGACATGAAAAATGTACTGAAGCTCAGTGATAGCGAAAGAACTCGAACAAATGGTTATAAATTAGATAAATTTTGTTTCAGAAAAGATATAGGCAAATATTGGTTTGGTAACAGAGTTGTAGATGGGTGGAATAGGCTACCAAGTGATATAGTGGGATCAAGAACGATAGGGAGCTTTAAGATAAAATTAGATAGGCATATGGACGAGATGGGTTGGGTGTGAGGGGGATCTACCAGGTGTGGGCCAATCGGCGCTCAGCAGACCCCCGTTATTTTGTGTTAATCTCTGACCATTTTGGTGGGGTCAGTACTCAAGGTATTAGTGAGTTGGGCCTATAATTGGGGTTGGGTGTGACAGGGATCTGCCTTGTATGGGCCGATCGGCTTTTTGCAGACTCCCATTTTCTTATGATACTTGCATGCACGTATGTAACATGAACTTCATAATTAGTTTTCTTACATTTTTTTTTTTATAATTTCATAGTGTTATCCAATTCAAATTACATTCTTTACGTATCGTACTATAACTGTCGCCTATGAAGTTGGTTGATCATTGTGGGCCCACTGAGATTTTCCCTGTGAAAGACTTGCTAGGTTAACAATGGCGCCAAATATGAATAAGGGCAGTATGTCATTGATTCTTGAGATTCTACTAAATATTAGGTTTAGTCCCTTCAGGACTCAAACCTATATTATATAACTGAATCCAGTTAGTAATGTAGATAAACAACAGTAGTGAATGAATAACGCTGTGTAGTGATGGCTAAATACTGCTTGCAAATAGTTACTATAGTATAGTCTATTCGCTGTAAGTAGGCGAGAAATCATGATCTCTATCCTCTGTAATTAAAAACGGCTGGAACAAATCGGCTGTAAATTTCCACATCTATTCCTTGCCTGACTCTTTCCAAATAGTAGAAATATTAGCTCGTTTACACTAGTCTTTTATGAGTTACAGAGGTAATGATTTCTCGCCTACTTACAGCGAATAGACTATACCGCTACTGGTTTATTGTATTGCACTGCTACTGTGAAGCATGTACAGTACCTTCTTTTATTTAACTGCATGAGTGAATTATGGTACTATAATAGGAATGCTAATTTATTTTTGTTACACATTGGTTTCTAGCAATATTACCAGGGTAATACAATCTGCAAATAGTTACTATTGGTTTACTGTGTTGCATTGCTACTGTGAAGTATGTTCATTACTGTACTTTCTTATATTTAACTGCATGAGTTACATATTGGTTTCTAGTAATATTACTAGGGTAATACACTCTTGATTTCAGTAGTAGATGCAATGTACAGTAATTTGATTAAATGGTTAACTATGAATTTGCAAGTTACCGTAGTAACGTTTAGTAATCTGAATTCCCAATACAAAATATAATAGCCTATACTAAACTTTAAGTGGCTTCGTACAAAATATTTGTTTAGTACTCTACTACAGTAGCATTACTTGTACAGTGTACTGTATACAGTTGAACCTCGTTTTACGCAGTTATTTAAACCCTCGGCTTCCGCGCTAAATGAGAAACATCTATCTATCTATCTATTGCCTGACGCCGTGATCCCCGAAGGGGTGGCCACGAACGAACCGCCCCCATGCACCTCTGTCCCCAGTCAGTCGACGCCCCTCCCCCCAACCAGCACCGCCTTCGTTCATGTAGTTCCTCACTCCATGAGAAACATGCAAGGAATAATTACAATACAGACTGTGCCAGCCATCAAGCTCACTATTTTTATTGGATATTGCTGACACAATAGTAGCAATAGCATCTTAATTTTATGTGGGTATTCACACAATAAATATACAAGAGAAGTTATCATTATACTGTACTGTAGAGTATTCTTTGTACTTACATAAGCGGAAAAGAAGGCTAGGCACACTGATAGGATTGGTTCCGAAGCAGGGGAAAATTACTGGCTCTCTTCATTACTCTCTCCATAACCACAGTGCCTCGAAGTCAGCATGAGAGACTACATCATCCTCATCCTCGTTGACTAGGGCTGGCTGTGGTGATATGTAGAAGTCCTGGATGCTTTTCTAGACATACATAACAAAAAACATGTGGGGCCCCCACTGTATTTTTTTTTTTTTTTTTCTCTATAGATGCCGACCATTGTTTTTCTAACCTGGTCAAATTGATCGACTCCACCAGGTCCATGCATTCCAAAATTAGTACCGATTGAGGGCTAAGAATCCTCCTCCCCTTGTATAATTCTCCTACTCGACGAGACAGAGAAAGGGGCGAGGGAACGCTAAAGTGGTCCCTGACCCTCAGAATAGGAATTTTAAATTTTGTTTCTGTTCGGGCTCTGTCTCTTGTCGGCCACCCCCAAAATGGGGTATATGCCTGAGTATATACAGTACATACATACTGGTTACTCATGATTAAATACATCTTGCTCAAGAGATACATTACTGTATAACAAAGACTGATTGGAACCAGATATAGCTGTATATTTGTGTATATTTGTATATCCCTGGGTGGAGGTGGTTCTATTTTATTGTTTAACTAGTTTAACCCTTTCAGTACCGGTATTTGAGGATGCTTTTTCACATTAGTCTATCTAACATTAGCCAATTTTGCTCAGATTTGGAATGCCCTTTCATGGGTAAAGATATCTAAAATTACCCTCATACCCTTCGTAATGCAAATTTTGTTTCTACTAATAGCCAACATAAAAGGATGAAACTTGTCCTCTTATATTGAATGGGTTAAAGTTTACTAATACTGATATAGTAGTAGATTCCCATCATCACATTGCTTGCAATGCTTGATTTAGCTTTAATATCCCCATTTGCTTTGTTTTGAAGTTACTGTTATTTGTTGCAGTTATCTAATTAACTAATTTTCACTTTACTACTATGCAAGTTTTTACCTATTTAGGTATGTTGATTGATGATTGTTATGCCTAGTTTAATTTGTTGAGCACCCTAATTTCTCTCTAGTTTTGAATTTGATTTTCGTACTTATCAAGCTTCCCTTCTCCCTCAAAACCATTTAGCAAATAGGCATTGGACATCTACTAAAATGTAATGTCTTATTTTTCTATTATTGAACCATTATAAACACATGATTATTAGTGCTGGTATGGCAATATTTTCATGTAGCCATCCTCAGTACATGCATTACTTAGCTTCTTGCCCTTTTGACTGTGAGATGGGACAGTGGCGATGCAGCTTTGAGTAGTTGGAGCTTGACCACAAGGATACAACCAGGCATTGTGTACAAACGAGCCAGTTGCAACACTCAAGCTTGCTCTATGTCTTTACTCACAGTCTGGAACAACACCTCTTGGCTTCACTGTATTTAGTGGTTGAATCTACAGGTTTCAAGCCTATGCCCAGAGGTAGAAATTGGAATATAGAGAAAACAAAATTAATTAAAAATAAATAAATAAATCATCCCTTCTCTGAAGTTAACTAACTACAGTACTGTACTGTAGTTTGAAATACTGTACATAATTTTCAATCAAGTTTTGTGAGGCCGTTCTTTATAATGTATGTGCTTCGTTCCCCAAGTTTATATATTAATAAAAACTTAATGGTGTCCAGTCTTTCTATTGTTAATGCTCTCCTCCTCCTCCCCCCTAACACATGCATTAGTGTTTATTGGGCAATCACGGTTTAAATTTCTGACTAACATTTTCTTTCTATGTGTGTGTGTTTGTTTGTTTTCTCTTGTGTGTGTGTCAATGTGTATACAATCCCATGTGTGCATGCTCTGTGCGTGCATCACAGGAGGCGTACCTTTTTCAGGAGACTCACATCATGCACGTGTTCGATGAGGACTTCTACGGCTCGGAGCTTCGTGTGGCGATGCTCGGCTACATCCGCGGGGAGAAGAACTTTAGCTCTCTTGGTAAGTCATAATATTATATGTTTGTTGGCATGGGTTTCGGTGACACACATACAAGTCAAAAGTTTTGGGTTTTGAGTTCCGACAAGATGGGTTTCAGTCCCCATGTATGTTACCACATTGTTAATTGGACACTCAGGAAGAATGGTAGTCCACCCACCCTATTATTTTTCGGAAAACAGGAAACCAAGCAAGAATATATTTCTCCTTTGTGGTGTGACTTTTTAAGGTGAAGTTAATATGGAGAAATTTAGGGTACTGTATTGGTATTTAAGAGGAGCACACATGAGCTAAACACTTTTTATATGTTTTATGATCAATCAAAAAGATAAGAAAATATGCATACAGTAATTAAACGTTAAAATTGGGAATTGGAAGAAATTGAAAGTGTCTAGTTCTGTACAGTACTTGGAAGCTAAGCGATTGAATGGATAAAGAGAAGTACTTGCCATTAGAAAAGAATTGATGACAAAATTATGCCAAGAAAGATTTAAGTCAAGTGAGAGGAACACCTTGTAAAACAAAGTTAAAAAATACATTGAAGAATATCTGAATCCTGTAATGGTGGTAGGGATTGTGGCACGGGTAAAGGACTATTAGTAACGTGAAGATTTTCTGACCACGGCCATCCTTTTGTAGGAGTGGCCCAGGAGGAGTAGCAAGGCATAGGAAATAATTAGTCTAATATCTATCTAGTGACATATGCCTTGATCCCTGAGGGGATAGTCATTATCGCCTCCATATTCTGAGGCAAATTTAAGTAGGGATGGTTTATTTATTTGCTAATTTGTTTATCTTTTTCTTATATTTTAGTTTCCTCCCTAGACCTCCATTAACCCTCACAGACCGGTTTCGCCTTCTATAGGATATCCGCGAAACCCGGGGGATCTGGCTGAAAAACGTCTTTAATAGGCTACCCGTGTCTTTGTTATTTTAACTGCTAGAGAATTCACTCGCATCTATAAATGTAGATGTGATTCTTATCTGTAGACTGGCGTTGAGCAGAGCTCTCTAAGTCAACCGGTTCAGTTGTGATGACGATTTCCGTGGAGAAAGTTTCGAGGCGATGTTAGCGATATCGGACATTTGCAGACACTAATCTCGTCAATGCATACAACAACAACTTTGATCTGACGTCTCCTTCTTGGTTTCGGAGGTGCGGTGTCGCAAAGACAAGCTTTGTTTACATGCGTCGGACGCACGTCTTTCAAAACACGCTTAATAGGCTTTCAAGCTTACGGTGCTCAAGAGCCTATCCGTGTTTTGGGCCCTAGTTTGTTATGGGCTCCTCAGAGCCCTTCCGGGTACCAGGGGTTAAGCTTAAAAAAGCATCCCCTAGACCCTCCTTCCCGATAAATTTGTAAATTGTTCGGTAGAAGGCCGGTTCCTCCTACAATTACAGACTTGCTATCGCTCGCCAGGAAAAAATCAACACCTAAATGGCACGAAAGGTTATAATATTGACAAAGAAATTGGGTGAAAGGTCTTAAAATCGCCAAAATATTGGGTCGAACTTCTTAAAATCTGAAAACTAATGGGGTTAAACATGAAGAAAAAGGAGGACCAGAAAAGCAGCCCATCTCCCCTTAATAGATTCTCTAGCTTGTCCATGTTACCAGAGGAGGGTCGCTAGCCCAACCAAGATAACTGAGGATTATCATTTCACCATTTGTATAGGTGGGTATAGTCTATTTACTGTAAGTAGTAGAAAAATCATGACCTCTAACCTCTGTAACTCAAAACGACTAGAATAATCAAGCTAATAGTTCTACCATTTAAGAAAATTCAATCATGGCATAGATGTGGAAATTTACAGCCAATTTGCTCTAGCCCTTTTTGAGTTACAGAGGATAGAGGAGATAATTTCTCGCCTACTTACAGCGAATAGACTACTGTATAGCAACCCAGCTCAGTGGGCTGGTTTGTAGACACATAAAGCCGATACAGGGTACACGTGTTGTGTAGTAGCGACCCTATAGTAACTAGAGATCGGCCAAATTTCGTCATAATGGTGCCACTGGTGTCATTAGCTTCTCTTTGCACCCAAATGTATCCATAATTATCTGGCAATACAGTACAGGTACAGGATATAGTTTTTTCTTTGGATCTAAATTCTATATTTGTCAAATATATTACTGTACTGTATATGACTTTCTTGTTTGATTGATTATGACACTAGAATATTGTTCAACAATAATAGATGGCTGATCTCTGTTGTGAAGATGCAACTGGATATTACATAATGCTTTTATGGATATGATTTAAGTATGAAGATTAAGCAAATAGTTGTGAAAAGTGGATACAATAATTAATTTGCAATATATCTATTGATGGATAAAAAACACCATCACCATCTGAGGAGGAGTACTTTATTGACAACATTTCGCAGATAAATTCTTCAGGTCAGTGACCTGAAGAATCTATCTGCGAAACGTTGTCAATACAGTGCTCCTCCATCTCAAGTACCCGGTACCGCTCAACATATCTTGATTTATCTACCCATCTATGGTATATCCATCTAACCATCCACATCTCTCTGTCCCCCTAATATACACACATACACATGCATATACAGTACATATATATACAGTATACACATACGCACACTGTATACACATGCATACATAGGCCCTATACATACCATACATGATGGATAGAGGGTTAAGTTACTTGCAAATAAGTCTCAAGATCTATGCAAGCATGGAACCACCCCAAATGCCCCAAGGTAGCCCTTCAGGGCAAGAACAGCCATTCCAGAGACTAGATTTGGCGCTCTGGTGTTCCGTAGCTACCATGAGGCTGAAATGGACCAAATACTGTAGAATGAACGGTGGCCCAGACTTACGTCAATCCCCCTTTTAGGTGCCTTGTACAACATGCAGTAGCCCAGCCCACTCATTCACTTGTATATTATTCTATCTACAACTGTATGTCAGTCAAAGTCAATAGTTTGCCGCAAATCTTTATGATCATTTGTGCAAAATCTAGAATATGTGACATCACCTCGTTCGCGCACAAGGACGCGATAGGCCTATGCGCTCTGTCTGGGATACTTAAAAGGCTTTGTGATCATCTGGGGTGTTTAGAAACCTTTAGCTTAGTTACTTACAGTTTCTTACTCTTACAGTAGATCCTCTGGAAAAAGGCAAACTATGCCTGTGTATCCAGCTCAGTACCAGTACTTGCACTGCTGCGGTCGTTCACGGTGTTGGCGGCGGCGGTAGCAGACGCAACATTTTTACTATTCGGTATTTTTGTTTTATAATCAAACTTCAAATCTTGTCTTCCCCATGCTTTATCAAGATTACTTTCAAACTCCCTTATTGATTCGGAATCGACTACATACTGGGGCAGTGCGTTCCACTCATTTACCACTCTATCACAAAATGAGTTCTTTGCCTTCTCAAGCCTATTTCTTTCTTTGTAAATTTTCTTAGAGTGTCCTCTCGTTCTTGTTCCCTCCCGCATCAAGAAGATACCTTCACACACATCCTCATCGTACTTTCCTGACACTATCTTAAAAGTCTATCATATCCCCTCTCTTTCTCCTATATGCCAGTGTCGGAAGCCCCAGTGTCCTCAACCTCTGCTCATAGCCCGCGTTCTTCAACGTTGGTACCAGCTTGCTAGCTCTCCTCTGCACTTTCTCCACTGCTTCTATATCCTTTACCATATATGGAGCCCACACCTGGTTCGCATATTCCAGGTGCGGCCTAACCAGCGCTGTATAGAGATTCCTGAAGATTTCTTCGTCAAGTGACACAAATGTCCTCCTTATCAGCCCTACAATTCTATTGGCTTTGTTTATCTTTTCCGCTAAATGTTCTGAGAAATTTAACTTATTGTCTATCACTACTCCTATATCCTTTTCTGCACTCACTTCCTCCATCGCTTCATACATACTGTATCCTACCTTGTCTATCTTGCTGGTCCCAATCCGCATGTACTTGCATTTTTTTGGATGAAAAGGCATTAACCAATGCTCAGACCATCCCTTCATGCCCTCCACATCTCCTTGAAGCAAACCCATATCTTCCTTACTCCTCACTCTTCTATACAGTTTAGTGTCATCCGCATACAGGTATACCTCACTTCCATTAGTTATAACTTCAGGCAAGTCGTTGATAAATATAACGAACAGCAGTGGTCCCAACACAGATCCCTGAGGTACCCCACTTGTAATTTCCCTCCACCCCGAGCCTATTCCATTCACCAGTACCCTCTGTCTCCGATCTTTCAGGAAGGCTTCTATCCATTTCACACATTTCTCCCCTATATTATAGCTTCTAACTTTCTCTATTAACCTTTTATGTGGGACCTTATCGAAGGCCTTCATAAAATTGCAATATACCACGTCTATTACATCACCATCTTCTAGAATTTGCATCCAATCATCTACCACCTTAATTAGCTGTAGTACCGTCGACCTCCCCGGCAAGAATCCGAACTGTCTCCCACTGAAAAGTTGGTTTGACTTCATATGATCCATTATTCCTTCTCTAATTACCGTTTCCATTAGTTTACACACAACACTTGTCAAACTGACTGGTCTATAATTCCCTGGGTCATTTCTCTTTCCCTTCTTAAATATAGCTGTTATGTTCGCCTCTCTCCAGTCCATCGGGATTTGTCCTGTATTAAACGATACCTCAAATAACATTTTCAATGGCTCTACTAACATCTCCCCTCCTTCCTTTATGATTCTTGGGTGTATCCCATCCGGTCCCGGTGACTTACTTCTGTTCATTTTTTCTATAGCCCTTCTTATTCTAGCATGGGAAAACTCTATTAGTTCTAGTGCCGGTGCCTGTTTGATGGGAATAGTAGGCACTGCATCCTCCAACTCCACTGTTAGTACCCCCCAAAAGTATTTCCCCAGCACCTCTGCTTTCTCCTTATCAGTCTCCGCTCTACTCCCATCATTCAATCCCCCTACCAGCTCTGGGATCCCTACTCTTCTTGTTAATTTTTCCTGAATGTACTTCCAGAATATTTTTGGATTATCCTTCACATTTCTAGCTATCTCTCTCTCCCTCTCCTTCACCCCCCTCCTTGTTTCCCACCTTATTTTATTGTTTATTTGTCTGCGTTCCAGATCCACTTCCTTAGCCTCTATACTAGACCCCCTGTTCTTGTTTAACAATTTTAATCTTTCCCACAATCAACTTCAACCTCTGCAGTTATTTTTGAGCGAGCTGTGGGCAGTAAATTCATTTTGGAGAGGTAATTATGAAACTAAGATAATTCTATTTCTGAATACTAAATGGCAACCCCTGGTGCATGAAAGTGTTAACAAAATTTTCTACGATATGAAACAAATTGTAATAGCCACATGCTATTTGAAACACATGAGGACTTTTGAGGAAAGTTTAGAGAACTGTTGTTTGAAACACATGAGGACTGTTGAGGAAAGTTCAGTGAACTGTTGCTAGTACAGTACTGTACTGTAGTTACCATGAAAAGACTCCCACTCCCCTTGAAGGGAAAGGTGTACACTTCATGTGTTAGAAGCGCAATGACATATACTTCAGAAACGTGGTCTGTCAAATTGGATGATATCAACAGAAAGGAATTTAATGAGATGAGGATGGTGAGATGGATGCGTGGTGACAAACTGCAAGATAGGATACCTGGTGAAGAGCTGAGGAGACAGTTGAGTACCAAGACTGTCAGTGATGAGATGCGTACTAGTTGGCTTGGATGGGTTTAGACATGTGGAGAGGATGGATGAACTAAGTTTGGCGAAAAGATGCAAGTCCGTGAATGTGGAGGGAGCTGCACCAAGAGGTAGACCAAAAAAGATGTGTGATCAGACCTTATGGTCTGATCTTGAATCGAAAAACCTGACAAGTGAGGCAGCTCTGAACAGAGTGCCACCATTAGGATGTGAGACTGGAACCGCACTTCGTGTGAAGCCCTCAGTCTTTAAATTTATGTATTTATGTATGAATAAGGAAAAGAAATAGTACCATAAATATACAGTATTGTACACATTTTGTGAGCAAAAAACATAAATATACACAGTTTGTGAGCAAGATTTTTTTAGCAAACTATTGATTTGGATTCTATCTATCTATCTATTGCCTGACGCCGTGATCCCCGAAGGGGTGGCCACGAACGAACCGCCCCCATGCACCTCTGTCCCCAGTCAGTCGACGCCCCTCCCCCCAACCAGCACCGCCTTCGTTCATGTAGTTCCTCACTCCATCCTTCCACCTCATATTCGGTCTACCTCTCCCCCTCTGTCCCTCCACCTCGCTCTCATACACCCTCTTAGTCATTCTCTCGCTTTCCATACGTTCCATATAGCCGAACCATCTCAAGTTGTTCCTTTTCACACTTTCCAGCACATCTACCTCCACACCACACCTCCTCCTTACTTCCTCATTAGTCTGTCTATCCCTCCATGTAACTCCGCACGCACTCCTTAAGTAATTCATTTCCACTGCTCTCACTCTTGGTCTGAGTCTCTCAACCAACGTCCATGCTTCGCTTCCGTAAGTCAGTGTCGGGATTACCACACTGTCATGCAAGGACTTCTTCACTTCCATACTGACCACCCTATTTCTTGTTACTGCTTTTAGCGTTCCTACAACCCTCTTCCCCTGTTGTACCCTCTCCCGCACCTCTTCATCCATAGTCCCATCTTTAGTCAACACACTGCCCAGATACTTAAAAGAGTTGACGATCTCCATAGCCTGACCGTTCAGCTTCACCTCACACTCTGTGACTTCACCCCTTTCGAAGACCATAACCTTGCTCTTCCCCGTATTTACCTTCAAATTCCGTTTTTCGCACACTGTTCCAAACTCATTTACCAGACCCTGCAACTCCCATTCATTATCACTCATCAGAACTGTATCATCCACAAACAGCAGTATAGGTAGCTTCCACTCAATTCCCTCCCTTTTCAGCGATACACCAACATCCACTGCTCTTGATAGTATTTCTTTCATAACTCCATCCATATATACAGTAAACAACCACAGGGACATCACACACCCCTATTTCAAACCAACATTCAGGTCAAAGAACTCGCTCTGCTCACTCTCCACACGTACTGCCGCCTTTGCACCCTCATACATGCTCTTCACTGCTTTCAGCAACTTGCCCTCTACTCCGTATATTCTAAGTACTTTCCACAAACCTTCTCTATCCACTCTGTCATAGGCCTTCTCCAAGTCCATAAAGGCAACATACACCTTTTGTTTCTTCTCCAGATACTTCTCCACAACACAATTCAGGGTAAAAATCTGATCTACACATCCTCTTCCCTTCCTAAAACCTCCCTGCTCGTTGCCTATCCATTTCTCCGTTCTCACTCTCACTCTCTCAATCACTACCCTACTGTATACCTTCCCTACTACGCTTAGAAGACATATTCCTCGGTGGTTACCACACACTCCTCTTTCCCCTTTGCCCTTATATAGGGGGACTATTATGCCAGTCTTCCAGTCATCGGGTGATTTGGATTGTATCTACCTAAATTACCTAATCCAGCAGTTCCGACATACAGTATTACTATACTGTATTCATTTTGACAAGTCCACTTCTGAGCACTATAAATCTCGTAACCAATGTTTTGAGATAGTTTGATCATACCTCTTGGAAGAGCCCAAATTCTTGCTTGAGAGTAAGTAAAGGTTGGTGTGCTTATGATGTTTAGGTATACATTATAATTATGTTTTATTCTGCTATACCAGAAATCTTGAATAGGATACAAAGAAAATGAATCTTGAAATACTGCTTGAATAGCTTAATGCAATAAGTTGTTTTGTATTCTGTACATTAAAGCTACTGTATATTTCAGACGAGCTTATCACAGCGATCCGCAGCGACATCAGCGAGTCTGACAAGCAGCTGTCTCTCCCAGAGTTTGAAAAATTCAAGGTCCACCCATTTTTTGTTGGGAAGGGCGAACAGCCCCAGTGCAACGGAGTGACAGTGAAAAATGGATTGATTGCAAATGGATTACAGAACGGCCACAGCGCTGACACAGAGGGCTTGGTGAACGGTAATGCTGGCACCCACGACCACACCAGCTGAGGCAGATAACGTGTTAATTGTGAGAATGAGTTATGGTACAGTCCTGAGCCTTAATATGTATACACCCACTTGAATCTTTGAGCCTTTAAAGCCAAACTCTGAAATGTTTGGCTTATTATGTAGCACTGTATTATCTTGTTTTGGTTCAGCCTAGATTGAAACGTATATACTTGCTAAGGCTTGTGAGTGTATCCTAAACAAAATTTTGCAAGGATTAAGAGTGATACAATATAATATATAGAATATTTTGCAAGATTTGAAGTGTAGTATAATGTATAGCATATATTCTTAGCCTATAATTAGAAGTGGATGTGAATATGTGAGAAATTGATATTAGAAGTGAAGTTTTACCAAATTCATAAGGTGTCTTGACATATAATTGAAACTTACGGGGTTACTGTAGAATCAGAAGCGGCTTTCAATCTACAACTTATAATGATCAAAAGTATCAATGAAGCATAACTATAGGGTATCGTGAGAGACGTTGAAGGGGAAATAGGTACATTTAATAGAGATTTGGGAGTTTTAGGAGCGGCCCTGAACATAGAAAATACAGAGCAGACCAGTTGTGAGGAATGCTATGCTGAAAATATACTGTACCGTATACATTAGTCCTAACGTTATTATGCCAGTTGCGACCAGTAAGCATGGCAGCATAGTAATTATGGAGTCGTCATTGGAAGTGAAGCCTCTCAGTCAGATTACTTCTATATTTGGTTTAATCTTGCTACCTACAGATAATTTGGTTCAACTTGGGAACCATCTGTCAGTGTTAGAGGGTTCATTGAGTTATATGTTAGCCCTTTGATTTCTACTGATTGTTTTCATCATTAGTATAACCAGACCACATTAGCTCCATAATAGAACTCTTATAGGGCTGGCTGATTGATCCTTTCTAATCGGGTACTGTAGTAGCATCAATAAATCCTAAAAATAGTCATCTGATGTAAGAGGTTAAAGTTGGGTCTTACACAAAGTACAGTAATATAAAACCTAAAAAAATATAATCTAATGTGATATTAAATGAAGCAAACTAGGACTACTGATTCGCCCTTTAAGTTAACAAATTTGAATAATTATATCTTGTTTAGACACCTCGGAATCATTAAGTTACAATTTGCTCTCTTGAATTGAAGGTCAGATATCATAGTTTATAGTTGAAACAGGTGTGCCAAAATTACCATATGTACAGTCAACATCAATAGTCCACTGAAAATCTTGATCTTGCTCTTGCTCTTAACCCTCTCAGTCGGGGATAATTTCTAACTTTCTACTATCCCAGATTCTGAGTGCCATTTGTTAATTTTGGCTGTGCAGTAAAAATTAATATTTGCCAAAAACCTTCATGATATTTCGGATTGAATGTAGATAGGGGAAAATTAGCTGGACAATTCTGTAACATGAAATAATTGTTATAACATACGGGATATTAATAACGCATAAGGCCTGCCAAGGAAAAGTGATAGAACAGTACTGCACTTAAAACAAATTATTTGATTAAAGCATTATTTCCATATAGCGATTTTCATCAGTTCTTTTGCCTACTGTATACTGTATATTGCGTTATCCCAATATTTTGCAAGTTTTACATTTTAAATACACAGTTTATTAGCAAGATATTCAGCGAACTATTGATTATGACTGCACATATAGAGAAAATAGCTATCAGGTGGTGGATGCGAGACGTGGGCTTGAATGTAAAATGATGATGCACACGGGATAGGTTTAGTAAAGCAGATTAACCAGACCACTGAGCTCCATACGGAACTCTTATAGGTCTGGAATACCAAAATACTGTATTGAAAAGTGTTGTTGTTGTTGTTGTTGTTCCCCAAGCTGCCTGGCCGAACAGCCCCAAGGCCCCGAGCAAGGCCAAGGCCATAACTGAGCGCCCCCACAGAACCCTCCCCGCCGACCACAATAAAGCCTGGGTGACCGAAGCCACTCCATGGCGGGGAGCTTGAGGAGGGTGCGGAAACGCCCGGGAAACCAAAGCCCCACCCAGGGCCCTGTGCCCCTCAGCAATTATGAAGAGAAATTTGAGGGGCAAGGGAAAAATGTGACGCTTTGGCTTCCAATCTTGGTAGATTGGGAGGTCAATCCACGTTAGAGACGCCGTCACTTGAGATCTAGAAAATATAAGTAAAAGGAACAGTCAGAGTAAGCTATGGGTATGGCAGAGATTGCTCAGTTCTCACTCTGATAGACCAGCCCATCACCACATGACTAGAACCCAATCCTCTCAGCATCAGCTAGGAAAGGGCCTAGAAAGCCGCCTTTGGCGGGGGGATAGCTCCCCTATTTCAACCCTTTTCGGGGTTGGGCACCCGCCGACTAAGGCTCAGTTATATCACATTATGAAGGCACCCTATAGCCATGTGCCACAACTGTAATCACCACGGAACAAAAGTGTAATAACAGAAAGCTTGCCGATTTTTTAAGGGGGTAATGCTTCTTTTTTTTTAGCTATACAGTCGACCCTCGATTTAACGGATCTCGATACAACGGATTTCGGAGTTAACGGACTCTGTCCGTAGCTGGACAAATTTTCCAGTAACGGACATTTGTCCGTTACTGATTTAACGGACTCTGTCCGTTAACCCTCTCACATCCTGACGCGATTTTTGAGCCTATTAGGGATACTTTAAATCCTTTGTTACCATCAGGGGTATCAATAAACCTTTAGTTTGTTTACTTCAACCTCTGCAGTTGTCTTTGAATTAGCTGTGGGCAGAAAACTAATTTTGGAGAGGTAATTATAACAGTGAGAGTAATCTATTTCTTATTGCTAATCTGGCAACCTCTGCGTCCTATGGTCGTGAGAGGGTTAAGTGGCGGGCATATATTAAGAAAAACAACTTTATTTGTATCATTGAATTGTTTATTCTCTTCTATCTACTGTTTACCTATATTGTTTTATTCTCTTCTATCTAATTAGGTTGAACTTATACATAGAAAGTTTAAAATCTTTATTATTTTGGCATATTTGGGCAAAAACAGATGTCTGGAGGGAATTTTCCAGTAATGGACAAGCTTTCCCCCCTATTAGTCCGTTAAATGGAGGGTCGACTGTATTTTTAATTATTTATTTATTTTTTAGTTTCCTCGCTAGACCTCCATCAAACTCCCTCTAGACCCCCCTTGGAGATAAATTTATAAAAAATGTAGAAAAATTTCCCGGCCAAAGGCGGGTTGTTCTTAAAATTTAAGGCTCGCTATCGCTCGCCAGGAACAAATCAACACCTAAATGGCACGAAAGGTCTTAAAATTAACAATGCAATGGGGCGAAAGGTGTTACAATTGTCAAACTAATGGGCCGAACGTCTTAAAATCTCAAAACTAATGGGACTAAACATGAGGGAGAAAGTGGTATAGAAAACCGGCCCATCTGCCCCTAATATTGTTATAATTGGACAGGACTGAAAGATTTTATATTCCTGAGTGTATTGTCATATAATAGTTTTATAGGTAATGAATGTAGGTTCCTGAATTTCTGTTTGATTTTAATCATATGTTTAGAAGGCAGTAATTTTTACCTGTGAAATATGAATCTCTTATTCAGCTATTTTTATGTCCATTTTTTCTTACACAAGACTTGAAGGACAACACAATTTTCATGTTTGTTACTGGTGACAAATAATTAAACTTCTGTAGCCTTCAGTAATGAAATTAATATAATTCAGTTGGTGCTAGATGTTTCTTATATTTAGGAAGGACCTCTTGGTGTCTCAATTAGATAGAGCATTTTCACTTATCATCCTGGAATACAAAAGGTCATTATTAATAATTATTAATAATTAAACTGAATTATATTATCAAAAGTTTTCTAGAAAATAGTAGAAATGAGGGTTTAACATATAAAATACATTGGTCATTGATGTGCATTCCGTCTTGCTACTTTATGTACACTCGGAGGCCGTAGTAAGTATACAACCATATGAATTAATGAGTGTGTACTTATTGTGGCTTGTACACTCGGGGACATAGGTGGTGGCCTTCATTTTTCAAAGCTATCCTGAAGGTAATAAAATTGTCTCATTAACTCTTTACTTAGTAAATTAATTTCATGGGTTCATTTAAGTAGTTTGAGGATTCAGAAAGGGCCATGACTTATATCCTAGATTACGTGTACTGTACAGTACATAAATTTAAGTTAGTGTGACATGTTTGTGATGCTGTTTTTTTTGTTTGCAAATATGATTGTCCCTAATCTTTGTCCTGTTTTGTAATTGAACATATTTTTTTTTAAATGTGAACTACAGGGATAAACATAAAAACAAAGATTAATGCAGGGTCATAACTTGGCATGAATAGGCTCACGGTATAGTAACATAAGGAGGTAGGCGCATGGCGGTAGTGTTGGAACCACGACAGTCACTTGTTTGGGCCTCTGTGACGTCACTCAATGACTCCTGTGTACCGTCTCCCTAGCCTAAATATGGTCTTCTAACAGGATCGGTATATTGCGTTTTCCACCGAAAATGTAAAGTGACATGGATAAACATAGACATACATAGTGTGACAGGACCCTAGTCTATTTGCTAAAGTTGTTATTTGTTGCATTTGAAGAATATATATACGGCTATGAGGTAGTATATAGCCGACGTCGCTTAAAATTTTACCGCGGAAATGCGATTATATTTTTGTCCACCTAATTGCCTAATATGTAGAGTAACGTCGATTGATATCGATAATGTTATTGTAGTAGGACCCAATCTACATGTTAGCATTGTTATTTGATATATGTGTAGTTTATATGAAGAGATATTTCGAAGATGTTGGTGATTTTCGATTCGTCGGTCGGGAGAAAAGCTAGGCCTAAACGGATTCTCGTTTATCCCTTGCTCAACTTCCTTTAAATTCACGTAGTTTGCTTCTGACACTCGTCAACTTTCACCCAGTGATGGCGTGTGACGGTGTATGAAGGCCTAGGTGATGTGGAGAGATGATTAATTTTGTATAAGTATATGGCCAGCTAGAGGGTAGCGCATGCTGAAATGGTGGCTGGGACTCTGAGTGTGTGTGTGGGGGGGGGGGGAGGAACGGACGGTGGTGCCCTCTGACGGCCAGAGAGAACACTATAGCGGAGCCAAACAAGCCACGATGGTATACGAATATTTCACAAAATATTCGCTTTTAGAATAATCAACGTTATTCCGACAACTATATCTTATATTATGACGGTACCATGGTTGAGCATGAAGTCACAAAATAAAAATAATTAATAAAAAGTCTGTTTAGTGCTTTTTAGAAGCCTTTATGTATAAGAGTGCAAGAATTCACTGCGTCTACCTTCTATTGTTACTATACCGTGAATAGGCTATACTGTTTTTTTTTTTTTTTTTTTAAAGAGTCAATGAACGGAGGAAGGAAAAACACAGATAAAACAAAAAGGTCCATGTGCCTAAAGGCATCCTCTATTCATAAAATGTTTGTAACAACTGGATTAAACTTTTGTAGATTGTAAGTTTGTGGAAAGCAACTCGAGGGAAGTGAATTCCAAAGAGTAGTAGTTCTAGGGATAAATGAATTTTGATAAGCAGAAGTTCTGCATTGTGGAGGAGAAAGTGTAAATTCATGTGCGCTCTCAGCTGCCCTAGTTCTACTGTAATATGTATATGGGCAATATCGATATAATTCCATTAAACTCCAGAACAAAATACTAATATATATACGGTAGTCGTTGGTGACGAATTGGCATTTTCAGCCAGCTGGAGTGACGCCACTGTCCAGAGAAGCTGTTTGTAAATAAGATATGCGGTCCTGAACAGTGAGGTCTGTTTTTCGTAATTAATACCTTTCAATTCAATACTCAAGCTCTGCAAAAAATCGACCAACGTCTTGATGATGTGGTGCACATCAAGAAATAATCCCAGCTCGCCAGCAATAAACATACATGCAGTGTTTATGCATGTTTAGCCTGGTCCAGATTTGAGGGAGCTCGGGTTCGAAGGCCTATTTCATAATGATAATATCGTTTTCTGTTCAATTTATATATCGCGGTCCCTTGACCAGACAGTGGTGAAGCCAAATTTTGAGCTGTAAACATGCATACAAATTATAAGAGTTTCTCAAATTAAAAAAAACACTGATTCACCCATTTCCCATGTCGATAGTTTCCGCCATTGGCCACAGTTACGTCATGGTAAACACGCCAGTTTGCGCCACATTAAATAACTTGGATAAGCTATATTTCTATGTTGTTAAAACAAATTGATGAAAGTTCTTCAGTATCATATACCTAAAACCAAGCAGATCCCAATGGACATTGTTGTTTGAATAGGTTTCATCCCTGGAATTCACCTTTAACCCATTCTGGACAGGGCATGTCATATGACGGGCAGGTTTTTCCTGCTATTATGTGGCCTGTGAGCCAGGCCAGCTGTTTCATGCAGCGCGGGTGGGCGTCTATCGGAGCCGACAAGCCCCGCCGAGACACTGAGGTCTGAGAGAGAGCTCACTCATGTGCAGCATCACACATAGCAAAAACTGCTAAAACTTGCTAATTTTTAGCAATTTTGCCCTTCGTTTGCAAGATCGTTGCAAGATAACCAGACGTCGTACAGGGATTATTCAGGTGTCATTTGAAAGCTCTATTACCGTACTTTCATGGATATATAATTGTATTATACTCTGGCTTTTGCTTATCCATGAAAATGAGCAGGGAATTAAGGTAATTTGGGGTAATTATGCCTGCTCGTATGGGGTTAATACATGAAAAAACATATCACATTGCTGATGAGGAACAGTAGATAAAATATTTCTCCTTGATGTAGAAGTACCATTCTTGTAATGAGAAAATCAGCGATAAGATTAGACAGCCGGATCATTACAGTTTACCTTTATTTTGCTTTTAGAATTGATAATATATATTATGTATGATATTTATATTTATATAATCAAGTTTTGTCATTGCTACTAGTAAAATGGGCTGACTTTAGATAGGAAAATAACTTTAAATATTTCTTTATAAACTGTAAGAGCCACAGTTATATGGAAATTGCTCAATCTTAAGGAAAAATTAATATATATGCAGTGTTTTCCCATAATATTAAGTAATTTTCCCATAATTGCGGCTCAGGCTGGCAAACGAGATACTTTAAATATCCAGGCTCAAATTAAGTCCCTTATTGTTAATCATTGTTTAAAATTGTTGACGTATGACCTGGCCAAGTAAACATACAAAGTTAAAGTTATGCTCCATAGCTCCCATTATGCACCTGAAAGTGGATTACACAGAGAGTAATCCAGGTATTTCTTACAAACACCTCTTATTACCACTACACTAAACAAACACACCACACTTCTTTCCAATACACACAAATTCTTGCTCTATCATTCTTTCGATTCTGGGGAAGGAGACTTTTTACAGGCAGCTTTGCCGTTTGTCTCCGTCATACACTTAAAAAAACAAAATTGCTAATACATTTCAACTTAATGCACATTTTCTTGTATTCCTTCTCACACTCCAGTCATCTTAAAATAACATTACCCCGGTTAGCTATCCTGTTGTGGCTCGATGCATTTTAACCCTTTCACATTTTTATGACGCAGAGGTTGCCAGATTAGCAATAATAAATAGAGTTCTCTCACTCTTATAATTACCTCTCCAAAATTAGTAATAATAAATAGACTTCTCTCACTCTTATAATTACCTCTCCAAAATTAGTTTTCTGCCCACAGCTAACTCAAATACAACTGCAGAGGTTGAAGTAACTAAACTAAAGGTTTCTAAATACCCCTGATGGTAACAAAGGCTTTAAAGGCAAGTAAATTGTTCCATAAATTTAATCTTTTTAGGGTCAATTATTGTGACTGTATTCTAAAATTTGACATCAATAATTTTAATCAAGCATTTTTAACTTGAAGTTTCTTGTATAACCTCTGCTTACTTTTTGTCTGTATTTATTGTTTATCTTTTTCTATTATTATTAATATTAATATTGATGATTTTTTAAATTTATTGTTCTTGTTAAAAGAGTACTCTTTGTTTAAATCTGTTGTTACTTCATATTTTGTAATTATTTGTCTTTATATTATATGTATTCATTGTCGATAGTATCAATTGCTTACTTTTGCGATTTCCTTAGTTTATTTGTGCTATAAATGTAGGTTATTTGTAGGGTAGTTATTGATAGGGGTCACTTGAGGCATGCTATGCTTACAGGTACCTACCCGATAGCACTATCGTTAGTGAGTGCTGTACTGTATTTTATATATTATTTTGTAATAGTATAGATATCCTATCAATATTTGTATTTTGTACTATTTTAATGTCTTGTCATGTTGCAAATTTGATTTTAATAATATTTTGACATTTAACATATAGTTTCTTTATTCATGCAGAGTTTAGTAAAATTTGCCAGAACGTCCCGGACTTCCCAAACTTGACTACTTCCTTTAACGTGACGATGGTGCGTTGTTATATGTGCGATTAGTTTGCTTGGGAAACAGATTAACTTGCTCATGTAGTAATGTACACCCTATGTGGTGGATTGTGTTCTTTTATTTAATAATTTTCATTTTAGTAAACGTTGTTTCCACATAGCGATTTTGATAATTTAATTTGACTTTATATTGTCCTTGTCCCAATTTTGGTTTGTTTAGTTTGCAAGTTTTACATTTTAAAGTATCCCTAATAGGCTCAAAATTGCGTCAACAACGTGAGAGGGTTATTATCATGTCTGAAGTTAGTCCATTTTACCATATTTGTTTGCAATATTTATTCTGTACTGTTTATTATGCTTACGAGATGCGATAGTTAACTTGTACAATATTGATATTAGACGGTGATTGGAATGACATGTTTACGTACCTGGTAGAGTCGTGAGCATTAATAAGGTTACACCCATATGAATCTCTGAACCTTTAAAGCAAAGTTCTGAAACATCTGGTCTAAATATTTTATGTTCTTGTTTGCATTCGATATTGATTCAAATGGGTGCATCACTATTAATGTTCACGACTGTGCTTACCAGCTGTTTTTAGCACATAGTACTTATATTACTCTGAATAATAGCCAAACAATAATGGTACTATAGCTCGTGTTTGTTACTTTAGTGTAGGAAGATATTTTTGGCTTATTCGGATAATCATGTGCAATTTACTGTGCAAATCAGTAATATTGAATAATATACAATCGCCTGCATAAGTAGCTGGTACAGTACTTTATGATATATGTGAGACAGTGAACATTGACTAAGGGAAAACATCGACTCGGGTGTGTACTTATAGGGAATGTTTCAAAATATTACATCTTCTATAGAGCTCATCCCAGATTATTTTTGATTCCACAGCACTGACCTTTGCATTGGCCCTAGTCCATAGTGAGGGCAAGTTAGAGGAGAAGGAGAGTCATAGGAACAGTGCAAAGGATTATACTCGCCTCCCCCCCCCTTTTATAGGTACAGGAACAGTTCGTAGCGAGATCGATCTTTTGAGATCTGTGCCCCATAAAATGTCCTCTCCTCTCACATAAGCATTTGGCTATTTATAGTGCAGTTGGGTCCAGTACATGATTAGATATCCAGTATTCGATAAACGGATATTAATCGTGGTCATGTGCTGTACCTTTAACTGTATTGATGGTGTAATGATTAGAGTGTATAAATTCTATATGTGGTGTCCTGGTTTCAATTCCTGGGAGAATCACATGCTTTCATTGATTTAATTTGGGGTTTATTAGTGTTAAGAACGATATTAAAAATAATATTGTATATCAACGTGTCAAAATAGTAAATTAAGTACTATACCACCTATCTCTGCAGGCATATGTACAGTCCTGAAGGAAAAGCCTATTATTCTTGCTGTTTGATCCCTGAGAGTATTGGACCTTTTAATTTGACCGCAGTTCGTGTAAAGCACTTGGTCTTTAAATTTATGAATGTACTGTACAGCCAGAAACATAAGTCCTGTCACACCAGTCAGATGACTTCAATCTCTTCATGACAAGAGGTTTATGCTAAGTATAATTAAATAGTCTGGTAGTAACTGGAATTAAATAAAGTGATACATGATTGAAGACGTTTAGTATATACCTTATGCAATGAAGGGGTTAAAGTCATCTTCTTGTGGTTGCAGCATTTTTACTTCTGGCTGTAGATTTGGACAACTTGAAGGACCATTTTTAGTATAACATTGGTAGTTCTTTCTAGTTTCATTAATTTGTACATTATATCCTAACAAGTGACAGCAAATGTAGTTTTGTAGTTAAGGGTTAAGCACTGGATGTCTAAATTATGCCTTTCTTTTCACTGTAATCTGTCCTATTTTGTGAACTACACCATAGAAAACACCTTGAACACAAGAACGTAATATGGCATCTATATAATCAAAGATCTCTGGGCCTAAAGCCGGTATCACACAAGTGCTTTTTCCTGCAACTTTTATCGTTAACACGGGTCTGGTAGCTTACGGGTAAATTTACAGAAATAATTATGTTGATATTTTTGCGATATGACTTATGACCTGGCCGGGCCTCGACCCTTGATCAGTAGCGCATACAGTCCAACACTAAGTCAACTAGACTACCGAGGATGTCACTTATGTCGACAATATGAACTGTAGTAAGTACTTCACTATCGACCAATCTAATTACACGCGGGGAAACGGTTGCAAAATTATTGGTAAATCTTTTAACTCACACGAATCTAAGAATTTCTTCTTCAATCGAGTTGTCAACTTGTGGAATGGGCTTCCCCGAAATGTTATAGACTGCATCACCGTTGATTCATTTAAACTCCGCCTAGACAAATATCTTGCATCAAACCCGCGACTGACTGCGTTTGTAAATGAATAACTTTATTTTATCCCCCCCTCAGTTACTAACCCATCTGTCCCCTACTAACTTCCTAATCCTGCCACGGACATTAGTTCCAGGGCAGTAATTCCCTTTCCAATGTTCCCTTACCCACTCTAAACCACTGTTTGGACACTTGATCCTCAGTGTTTTGGAGGACAAGCAACCTAGAAGGGTCACTAGATCTGTTGTTGCTTGATTTCCTTTGTACTCCTTTGTACTTCATTTAATCTATCCTGAGAGTGTTTCTGATATCGGTGCAAAAGATTGCAGACATTTTTATATACAGTAATCAAAAGCTAATGATAAAAGCTCTCGTATGACACCATTTAAGTGGTGTGTATTGATATAGGATATCACATGTTAGGTTTTATCGTCGACTTTCAATGATCAACATATTTCTGGGATCATACGCATTAGTACCAAAAACTAGATTGAAGATAGATCCATTCAAGTACAGGTAACTGAATTATTTGAAAAGTTTACCTCAAAATTGCCAGATCAGTGTTAATGATAAAAACTGGGTATAAAACCACTTGTTTGATACCTTAGTGATATCGTAATTTTTTTCTGTAGCAACTCAACCATTAGTAATAACCATGCATCTTAACAAGAACAAAGAAATTATCTTTCATGTATCCTAGTGAAACCTATCATAACCTATCTGAACTGAGCGATCTTTGCCATACCCATAGCTTACTCTGACTGTTCCTTTTACTTATATATTCTCTAGATCTCAAGTGACGGCGTCTCTTCCGTGGATTAACCTCCCAATCTACCAAGATTGGAAGCCAAAGCGTCACATTTTTCCTTTGCCTCTCAGCTTTCTCTTCATAATTGCTGAGGGGCACAGGGCCCTGGGTGGGGTTTTGGTTTCCCGGGCGTTTCCGCACCCTCCTCAGCTCCCCGCCATGGAGTGGCTTCGGTCACCCAGGCTTTATTGTGGTCGGCAGGGAGGGTTCTGTGGGGGCGCTCGGTTATGACCTTGCTCAGGGCCTTGCTCAGGGCCTTGGGGCTGTTCGGCCAGGCAGCTTGGGGAACAACAACAACAACAACAACCTAAGCTATTAGAATGTAACCTATTCTACCAAAATTTTACCTAATCTTTCCTAGCAGAACTTCACTTAACCTATTGTATCCTATTTTAACAAAACACAACCTATCCTAATGTAATTTACAGGAACTTAACCTAACCAATTGTATCCTATCCTAACAAAACCCAACTTATGCAAATAATACTTACTATTCTAACAATTTGGTTGAGTTGTCTAATACAGTAGTTGAATTGATCATCCACTGTACATGTACTGCTTATTTGCTTTGATTATATGATACTACCCTTTTTCAGGAGGCGAGTTTATTGTATGCATCCCAGTTCCAACCACTTTCGTATGTATGGCAACACTGGTTTTAGATTATTAGTACCCCTGCCCTAACCTAACTTAGTCTAACTTAATCCAATCCATAACTATATAAATGTACTGTACATATAGTAACACTGATAATCGTCGACATAGCCTAACCTAACCTAATATAACTTGGCCTCATTTACTCCAACCTATTCCATATCTTATATACAGTACTGTAAATCTAATTAATAACTAACAGTAATTTGGAACATTGGGACCATTATAATAATAATAATAATAATAATAATAATAATAATAATAATATTTATTCAGTTAGCAATTTACAGAGTTGGTACCACATAGTATGTTATAAATATGACATGTACCAGCCTTGCATAATTCCAACTAAGGATAGCTCAATAAGGCCATTAGGCGTATTTCCATTGGGGTCCTTGTGGGATTAGGTTAGCTGGGGAAATGGGGAGGATAAAGAAATAGATACTTTAGAGAAAGTATTTCTAGGGGGTTATTTTAAGATACCTTACATCCTATAGTAAATATCAGTAATCCGTAATCAGTAATCATTTCAGTTTGGTTTGTCTATCTCTTATGTCGTATTTAGTAGTAGATATAAGCTTGAAGATTCAATAGGATGAGATGCGGTGGTTGCCATGTCTACAAGTGGTAAGAACTGGGTTGCCCATAAAGATCTCGCTTCTAGGGTCCTTATTCCTAGATCAACCTCTTCATTGTTGGTGGTATTTATTCTAGTTTTGCCGTGTTCCTAACTAGTAAATATTATATTTAAGTTGTTGTAATTGTAATTTGAGTATTTCAATGATGTTCCAGTAATTACAATTACTGTACAGTTGCCCAAATAAGTGATGTCGTGGCACCAAGTATATTTCGATCAATAATTGATATCAGCAATATCTAAGCATTAATTCATCATTTTGAGTGAGATATACAAACATGTTCTATTTTTACACACCCTATTCAACATCTGACAGACATTAATACAGCGAGCAAAACGTAATGACAGCGGCAACATGACTTATTTTGCCAACTATAAAACAACTAGTGAATCATATTGACTGGCAGCAAATATATAGCCATTACCACTGATAATGATAGGGTTTGTCTAGGAATATGACCCTAGGAGAAGGAAGTACAGTGCAGGGGTTCGGGAATCCAGTAGTGCTGACTATTGTGTACCAATATAAGGTAGTTATGTTTTACAGAAATAAATATTTTATTATGCTATGCTGTATACTGTATATGTTTCCATTTGTCTTTAGAATATAAGAGCTGAGAAGACGAAACTGTTCCAGTAAATCCAGGGTCACTCGTTATAATTGACGTGAATTGATCCTTGGCTAGTACCTGAGTCCTGGTTCAGCACTTGGCTATTCCGGCAAGCATTATAACTGACACAGTGGAAGGTTGAGGGGAAGAGGTTATCGGAGGTACAGAAGAAGGAGGATTGGGAGGTGCTAGACTGGGAGCAGTGTTGCCACGTGTGAGGAGGCAAGGAAGGGAAGGGGCAATGGTTGAAGAGGAGATAGGGGTTGTGGGAGTACGAGTGGTGATGTTGGTAGGTGGGGTTTGGTGAGGGGCAAAGGGTGCGGTTAGGGTAGTAATGGTGACAGGGTTGGGGGAGGTGGGAATGGTGAGGTGTTTTCAATTTGAAGGCCTTTCGTACCATTTATATTTAGTTTTTTTCCTGGCGAGCAATAGCGAGCTTGCAATCTAAGAGGAAACGGTGCTTGGCCGATGCATTTTTCTACCGATAAATGCACAAACTCATCTCGAAGGGGGGTGTTGGGGGTATTTAAAAAAAATTTAATAGAGGTTTAGGGAGGAACTAAAAAAGAAAACTAAATATAAATACAAATATTTTGTTAACCCTTTCTGGAACATCTATCTAAGAAAAGAAGAACAAGAAACACTAGGGAGGAAACTAAAAGATAATTAAATAGAGTGGCTTACATTATACGATTATTACAGATTAGGAAGGACCTGTGGGAATAGAAAGGGAGGATGCTATCTCGGTTAGCTCTCTAGCTCCATCAATCTTTCCTAAACTAATATAATCGCCTACTGTCCGCCATAATAAAGGGGAGAAAAGCGTGATTGTATAATGGAAAGGTTCACTCACTTATCATTCTCTATTGATGTACATATTACACAATCATTATCTTTAACACTATCTGCTCCGATGTCTTGTGGTGTCGTATGATATTTTATTTTATTATTTTTGAAGATTTTGATCGTTTATGCCATTTTCGAGCAATGTATTGGTTAATGTGAGTGTCAACTAACTAATGCCTTGGAGAAAACATCCTGTTTGTATTTGGCTTCAGTTACAACAGGTGCAGTCAAAAGGTTAGGTCTACACTTATTTGATTTGTGTTTGGGATATTTAAGGAGGGGTTTTCTGGACCCCCTTCTCTCATGTTTAGTCCCATTAATTTTGAAATTTCAAGACATTCACCCCATTAGTTGAGTGATTTTAAGACCTTTCATGCTATTTTAGTGTCGATGTTTTCCTGGCGAGCGATGGCAAGCCTGCAATTTAGGAACATTTATCTATTTGCTTCTATGTGTATGAAGGCAGTACGTTAGAGTCAAAATGTCTGGACTCACGGAGTTTGAAGAAGTTTAAGTCATAGAATGAGGGAGAGAGTTCCAAAGCTTACTTGTTGAGCTGAAGAAAGAGTTGGAAAATGGGTTCACTCTTGGGTCAGAGAGTTGGACAGAATAGGGTTGGGAGTGTGTTGAAGTGCTGATGCCCCCCCCCCCACTCTCCGTAAGGGAGGAGGTATACATTGAGAGAGCTCTGAAGAACATTGATTATTGTATAGCAGTAGAAGAGTGAGAGAGATGCAACATTGCGCCGTTTAGAAAGAGATTGTAGGGAATCAGGAAGAGGAAGTGAGTTGACGAGGCAAAATACTCTTGACTACCCTTTCGAGGAGTGCATTATGGGTGGAACCTCCCCAAACATGCGAACAATACTCGATACATGGGCACACTGTGAACCTGTACAGAGCAAGAAGTTGTGCGGGATTGAAAAACCCAGGAGACGGCTCAGAAGATTAAGCACACCCAACTTCTGGGAAGCTATATTAGCAAGATCTTTTCAAGAAAAGTTGCGAGAACAAGAAACACCAAGAATACTTCAAATCAAGTCGCTTCTGCTCTACTTCTCGATCTAACCATCTTATCACCACAATCGCCCTACAGTAGGCTATCTAGCACCACATAAACTAACTCAAACAACCCAACTATCTATTGTAAAATTTAGAAAACATTAATCGTCTCTTAGCAAATTTTAGAAGTCGGGGCTAGGTTGTTAGACTAATACCAATCTAAAAATATTTTGTTAGCTGATTAACATTAAAATTGTTTCAAATAAATAGGAATTATTTTTACCTCATATTTGTAGGTTACCCATATTTAGATTAGTTTTCTATGAAAACTAACGGCTCGCTTGGTGTAGTGACTAGCGACTCGGACTTCCACCAAGAAGGCCCGGGTTCGCGCCCACGCTCGGCGCATTAAAGATTTTTCACAAGCACTGAGTCGTTACCATCCCTCATGAGCAAAGGGATGGGGTAGTAGTACAGGACCCCAATGGAAATACGCCTAATCGGCCTTATTGAGCTATCCTTAGCTAGCTTAGCATGCGCTAGCTTTAAGAACTATTATTATTATTATTAACACATTGTTTTAGAGAATGGGTTTATTATGGGTAGGCTAATTCATATTAAATTAACCAGCCTATTTGTTCAGTTTACTTAATGTTTACTTGATCAGTGATCTATTACTTTTGGAGAAATCAAAGAAGGGCAATATACAAGAGTAAAGCCCCGTCTACACGATCGAGCAGTGTCCGGCGGGCTGTGCCCCTTCACCGGGCAAAGTCTGTTAAACATGCTTGCGGTGTTGTCCACACGGCAGCCGGGCAGTGATTGGCCAGTCAAAGTCTGCCAGTGGTCAGAGTAGGAGCTCGGCAGGGCTGGGTCAGTGGGTCCGGTATGATCACCATGGTCCCCAACAACAATAATCACAGGACAGTTATATAACCTATATATCCAAGCAGATGCCAATAGGAGGGAGTGTATATCGGCAGAAGCTCGACTGGAGGCTACACCTCATGTTTGTTTCAAATGGATGCAGCTACACTTATTTGCAGTATACTAAAAGATTATCCAAGCATAGTTTGTCTCGCATTATTCCTGAAACTTGTCATGCAATATACGAAGTACTCGATCAAGAGTGCTTGCAGGTGAGATTTATAGTGAGACGATCCAACCTAAGTTTACATAAAATTAATTAAATAATGCAATTGCGGATCGTATATTTGAAATCGTCTCGTCGTTGCGATTCCAACGGTATATACATATTTTAAATTTGACCAATTTTTAGGCTCAATAGGCCTATTTTAAAGTTAAAAAACTCCATAGACGAGTTATCTACGGATGGATTTTGTTCAATTTTTTACCGTAAGTTCACTTTGCCACGCTGAATTGAAATCGGACAATTAGTTTAGGATTTCGTATAAAATGGCCTCCCAGAAGGGCCCAAATTACCAGTTTTTGGACTTTAAAAGTCCTCTGTAGCCCAAACTATAAGTCTTAGGGAATTCTACTTGGTGCCATTCGATTTTTCTCGACGAGCTGCTTCTATTCATGGTATTATATTTAATTTTTGCACAGTCATTAGCCCAGAATCGAAAATAGTTTGGTCCATAAAATGCCCCAGAACGAGAAGCCCACCACAGAAGCCACGAGCGAACACCACACAGAAACACCCGAAAGAAAGGTCCACAGAACGAAAGGACCAGCTGACCGAGCCAACTAGTTCAGACAGGCCCAAGCCCGCAGGGCTAAGCAGCTCCAAACCACACCTGCCTACCCCTTCTAAACACTGACCTTTCCCACACCTCACATACACTACCCCTCGTGTCCTACACCTCTACCTACATGATGACGAACATAAATACACCGTACAGTTAATACACCCATGCCCTGTCCCTAAGTTAGGATATTAATATCAACATACCCTAAAATACCTTGTCTTGCCAGACTAAGTTTCTGAAGACCAATCGCCCCATAAATCTATGTATGTTCCTCCCAGGTTAAAACACCCATGGCCTGTCCCTAGGTTGAGCCAATGCCAACCAGTTCAGACAGCCATAAATCTATGTATGTTCTTCCATCCGAGAAGTAATATGTTCACCCTTTAAAATACCTTGTCTTGCCAGACTAAGTTTCTGAAGACCAACCGCCCCCATATATCTATGTATGTTCTTCCATCCGAGAAGTAGTATGTTAAAACCCCATGTCATAATTAATAAGAAACTATGATATCCACGGATACACCATTGTATATATAACCATTATTCCTGTAAGACCTAGACAGAGATAATGACTGAAGATGTTAGCCACCATGCAGTAACTCTAATGCTTACCCCAACCAGAGATTGTATAGATAACCTTTTTTTTTCCATTGTCTATCATAGTAGCACGAAACAATAACGAAGTACCCCTACGAACTGCCGCTTTTCTTTGGTCTATATTTCATAGAAAACGCAGTTCCCAGGAACAGCTAGATTAGCAAGAAATTGTGTCAAAATAATAGTGTCCATAACCCCTCGTATTGACGAGTAATAATACACCATGTTTTTCTCTACTTTTATCCACAGTCAAGCACACACCTACAGTTAACCTCCCCTTCCCCACAGCCCACAGTCCACATGATCCTATCTTTTCCAGACTCCTATACCACCCCGTATTTGCTCATCCCCCGGTATCATTTGGATAACGTAGTTTCACTGTCCTTTCCCCCCAAACTCCAATATCAACTGTAGCCTAATGCCACCCCCACGCCCGGAGACCTTAGGGTCAAATTTCCACGTATCCCCCTGAACTCTCTCCCTCTCATTAACACTCCGCGCTCCTCGACTCTTTTCCGACCTAGCCTCTCCCTCATACCTCTTGAAAATTCTTGATTTTTCCGTTGCTAATGCTCTCCAACCTTTTATATATATACTCCTATCCAGCCTACCTTCCCTTAGTAGGCCGGAACAACATTAGAACTTTACTAACCCCTTGCATGCCATCTATTCCCTTACAACCCATTCACAACCCTGCACTCAATGATCGTCAGTGCGAGGCTAGCCGCCTCGCCAGTGACTAACTTCTATTGCCATACTTCCAGATAAATGTGGCAGAGTTAGCAACCCAGTCTCCACCACATCCAGCAAACCATACAATTAACAACCAACCGATTAAAATCAGCTAGCCAAGGCACCTTCGGTTTTGGTATTAAGAACACCCACATCTGTCTCATAAACAGAGGGTTATTACAAACACTTGTGATATGGCAAGCCCCTAGCCACAGCCACCGGACGACCATCCCAGAGAGAGGGCGCCCAGCTACCCCTTTTTACCCACCCGAGGAGGGAGACCCCACCCCTGCGGAGGTATACCTGACCCCTGTTTTGACTTCCGGGTCATTGCCAGGTAGCACAGGAATTCTTCCTATCAATGAACTAACCATGCATGACTAACCCCCTTACTAACCTCTATTAACCCACAATAACCCATTCACCTTTCTTGCATACTCAGATAATCAAATTAGCACCTCAGCTATACCATAGAATGAAGACTGAGCAATATAAGAGAGACAGCTGTCCCAGTCCTTCCCGCAAAGTAGATCCAGTCTCCCTCCCCTCAATACTTCCAGTATAGCCAAAATAGTACCTCTTACTAAGGCTCAGTTGTTGTTGTTGTTGTTGTTGTTGTTGTTCCCCAAGCTGCCTGGCCGAACAGCCCCAAGGCCCTGAGCAAGGCCAAGGCCATAACCGAGCGCCCCCACAGAACCCTCCCCGCCGACCACAATAAAGCCTGGGTGACCGAAGCCACTCCATGGCGGGGAGCCGAGGAGGGTGCGGAAATGCCCGGGAAACCAAAGCCCCACCCAGGGCCCTGTGTCCCTCAGCAATTATGAAGAGAAAGTTGAGGGGCAAGGGAAAAATGTGACGCTTTGGCTTCCAATCTTGGTAGATTGGGAGGTCAATCCACGTTAGAGACGCCGTCACTTGAGATCTAGAAAATATATAAGTAAAAGGAACAGTCAGAGTAAGCTATGGGTATGGCAGAGATTGCTCAGTTCTCACTCTGATAGACCAGCCCATCACCACATGACTAGAACCCAATCCTCTCAGCATCAGCTAGGAAAGGCCCTAGAAAGCCGCCTTTGGCGGGGGGATAGCTCCCCTATTTCAACCCTTTTCGGGGTTGGGCACCCGCCGACTAAGGCTCAGTTATATCACATTATGAAGGCACCCTATAGCCATGTGCCACAACTGTAATCACCACCTTACCTAGTCCCCGTATCTATTGAGATCTCAAATAAGTCCATAAGACTCTAGATCCCTGTGGCCTACAGGGTCCAAAACCGAGCCTATAAACCCAGCTCCAGCCCCCAGTAAAATCAGTTGAAAGATAGACACCAACCAGTGGCTGACCCCCTGAAGTTGACCTCTAGCTCTGCCCTTGTGTTGTTCCTGAGTTGTGAGATTCCAGAGCCGGCAGACTCCGTGGCAGATTGGAGATAGAAGCATCTGTCCACGTACAAGAATCTACGTGCACCTTATAACCTTCACACACACTAGTGGGTATATAAGCGAGTAGCCAGCACCGATCGCCAAGAGATCCGTCTTGAGAACTTCCTACATATGGACCACCTGGACGGCCGCGGAACCAGTCGTTAGCCCCCAACATCACGGACGCAAGATAACCAGGACCAGACCAACAAAATACTATCCAAGATTCACTTTATTAGTACTAACGTGTTATAGTACTAATTAGAAATTCACTTTTTAATCTTTCTATGAAGTGGCTATATCTTTGCCCAGTGTAATTCATATATAACCATTCCATTTGGGAAGTACTAAGCGTATCAGTGTTCATTAATTAACAGGCGACATTAACTCTCGTAATTACCTTTATCCAGATATTAAAACCCTAGTGATATCTAACGTTCGCCCACTGATTTGTGTTCTACGTATTTCTACCATAAGAATATAAAACTTAGATCAGTACCCCCTGAGGTTACTAGAATTCCCGTGCTCTAAAACATACGTGTGTCTAATTCTAGTCTGTGAACTACTACTTGTGCACCAGACCTGCCAGTAATAAATCTAATTAGTGAAATTGAATCCATAAATAACATCGAGGTCTTCCAGTATATAAACTTGCGAACCAAACCAGTGATCAGAAGAGTATACCTGAACGTTGGAAGTGGGAGACTAGGCTCCATCCAGATCCACTAATGCTAGCGGTTCATTTCTATCATTTGTCTTGTACGAGTATTCCTACTTTCCTATGCTCCCTATTAACCTACTTAAATAAACGTGATCGTGTGTCTTGTTACCGTGTGTTTATTTTGTGTTCTCTATTCCTCATACCTTGTATTGTGCATGCAGCCTTATATACCCAGTCAGTTAGAACCTACATTACCCAAGTTAATCCTGTAGAAAAACAGGGCATAACAGTCCAAAATCCCTGCGTTTAATTAAGCTCGGGAAATTTTTTGCACTTGGCGGGCGACTTTCGAATTTCGAGTTTTCATGGGTATATATGGATTCGTCTCATTACAATTCCAACGGTATATGAATATTTTAATTTTGACCAATTTTTAGGCCCAATAGTCCTATTTTATAGTTTAATAAACACTGTCCCCTACATGATGGCTGGCTAAGTCAGAGAAGAAGCTGTTGGAGTGGCTTTGTTGAGTGTGTTATTAGTTAGAGAAGGGTATATAATTAAAGCTCTCCTATGTCTTCCTTCCACCCAATCTACCCACTTATTATAATGGAGCAGCCATGTAAGTGAAATGTTATGTTCAAATAGTATAGTTAGCCATCTAATATTTAAGACTAGTTTTCTTTCAATAATGTTTACAGAAAACGACAGTTTGAATGGGTAACTAATATATTTTATTAGAACTAGGTACAGTATCCGTACTTTCCGTAGTTATCTATAAAAGGATATTGTTCAAATTTATACCACAAGTACACTTTGACACGCTGAATCGAATGGCGTAAACAGAATAGAAATCGGACCATTAGTTTAGAATTTCGAATTTGACTTGGCCTCCCAGAACGGCCCAAATGACCAGTTTTTGGACTTTAAAAGTCCTCTGTAGCCCAAACTATAAGTCCTAGGGAATTCTACTTGGTGTCATTCGATTTTTTTCGCCGAGCTGCTTCTATACATGGTCTTATATTTCATTTTCGCCCAGCCATTCGCCCAGAATCGAAAATATGTTGGTCCAAAATCCCGGCGTTTGCCAGGAAATTTTTTGCACTTGGCGGGCGACTTTCGAATTTCGAGTTTTCATGGGTATATATGGATTCGTCTCGTCATTACAATTCCAACGGTATATGAATTTTTTAATTGTGACCAATTTTTAGGCCCAATAGGCCTATTTTAAAGTTTAAAAACTCCATAGACGAGTTATCTATGTATGGATTTTGTTCAAATTTTAACCATAAGTTCACGTTGACACGCTGAATCGAATGGTGCAAACATAATTGAAATCGGACAATTAGTTTAGGATTTCGTATATAACTTGGCCTCCCAGAAGGGCCCAAATGACCAGTTTTTTAACTTTAAAAGTCCTCTGTAGCCCAAACTATAAGTCCTAGAGAATTCTACTTGGTGCCATTCGATTTTTCTCGACGAGCTGCTTCTACACATAGTCTTATATTTCATTTTCGCCCAGCCATTCGCCCAGAATCGAAAATATTTTGGTTCAAAATCCCTGCGTTTAATTAAGCCCAGGAAATTTGTTGTACTTGGCGGGCGACTTTCGAATTTCGAGTTTTCATGCGTATATATGGATTCGTCTCGTCATTACAATCCCAACGGTATATGTTTTTTAAAATTTTGACCAATTTTTAGGCCCGATAGGCCTATTTTATAGTTTCAAAACTCCATAGACGAGTTATCTATGTATGGATTTTGTTCAAATTTAACCATAAGTTCACTTTGACACGCCGAATCGAATGGCGCAAACAGAATTGAAATCGGACAATTAGTTTAGGATTTCGTATATGACTTGGCCTCCCAGAAGGGCCCAAATGACCAGTTTTTGGACATTAAAAGTCCTGCGTAGCCCAAACTATAAGACCTAGCGAATTCTACTTGGTTCCATTCGATTTTTCTCGACGAGCTGCTTCTATACATGGTTTTATATTTCATTTTCGCCCAGCCATTCGCCCAGAATCGAAAATATTTTGGTCCAAAATCCCTGCGTTTAATTAAGCCCAGGAAAATGTTTGCACTTGGCGGGTGACTTTCGAATTTCGAGTTTTCATGGGTATATATGGATTCGTCTCGTCGTTACAATTCCAACGGTATATGCATTTCTTAATTTTGACCAATTTTTAGGCCCAATAGGCCCATTTTAAAGTTTCAAAACTTCATAGACGAGTTATCTATGTATGTATTTTGTTCAAATTGTAACCATAAGTTCATTTTGACACGCTGAATCGAATGGTGCAAACATAATTGAAATCGGACTATTAGTTTAGGATTTCTATTTTGACTTTGCCTTCCTGGAGGGCCCAGGGGACCGTTTTTGGACTTTAACAGTCCTCTGTATCCCAAACTATAAGTCCTAGGGAATTCTACTTGGAGCCATTCGATTTTTCTCGACGAGCTGCTTCTATACATGCTTGTAGATTGAAATTTCGACCAGCCATTCGGCCAGAATCGAAAATATTTTGGTCCAAAATCCCTGGGTTTTATTTTACCCCATGAAAATGTTTGCACTTGGCAGGTGATTTTCGATTTTCGAGTTGTTAAGGGTATATCTGGATTCGTCACGTTGCAATTCCAACGGTATATGGATTTTTTAATTTTGACAATTTTGTTTAGGCCCAATAGGCCTATTTTAAAGTTTAAAAACCCCATAGAAGAGTTATCTATTTATGGATATAGTTCAAATTTATACCACAAGTAGCCTACACTTTGACACGCTGAATCGAATGGTGCAAACATAATTGAAATCGGACCATTAGTTTAGAATTTCGAATTTGACTTGGCCTCCCAGAACGGCCCAAATGACCAGTTTCTGGACTTTAAAAAGTCCTCTGTAGCCCAAACTATAAGTCCAAGGGAATTCTACCTGGTGTCATTCGATTTCTCTCGACCGACAGCTTCCATACATGGTCGTAGATTTCATTTTCGACCAGCCATTCTCCCATAATCAAAAACATTTGTTAAAAAATGCCTGGGTTTAATTAAGCCCAGGAAAATCGATGATTTTGGTCTGACTTTGACTATTCAAGATTATGGTATATTTGGAACCGTCTCGTCGTTGCGATTCCAGCGTTTTTTTTAAAGATAAATATATTTCATCATACTTATAGGAATAATCTTAATACAATATTCATAATATTGTTAATAATAACTTATCAATATAAATGGGGACGCTCCCCATACTTTATTCTGAAGCTAACATTAAAGTCATACCATCAGTGACATTTAATAAGTGATTGCACACATTACATCCTGTTTACCTTCCACCAAATTTTCCTGATTGATACCCGTATAATAGAAGGATAAAATGTATATATATTTATTAACCCCTTCTGTACCGGCGAAGTATTTTTGTATTTATTTTGAGCTACATTTAGACGATTGCATTAAGATTAAAAGGATATGTGATAGCTAAAGGGATTAATTGAGATCGTCTGTAGCCTTTTAATGGGTAGACGTCCTTCCTAAGCCATGTAAAGACTTATTATAATTGCCAGAATATAATAAAATGGATGTTACCGGTATTGAATGGGTTAAAGATCAAGCTACACATTTATTTCCCTCCTTCCACGGGCCCCTTTATCCCCATTCCCCCCGGCAAACTGCCGGGCAGTTCGACTTGGCCTTCCTGGAGGGCCCAAATGACCAAATGACCAAATGACCGCCGGCAAACTGCCGGACAGTGCCTGGTGATTTCGCTCAACTGAGTGCACGGGCATATCCCTGGTTTGCCCACTGAATTTGCCCCATATCGAACATTTCCCTTGTGCCCGACGGGCAGTGCTCGATCATGTGGACGAGGGTGCGGCAATGCAAATTAAGTTATAGGAATTCTTCGAGTAGGCCTATTCATCAAGATAATAAGATTCCTGTAAATTGGCAATGCTATAAGTATGCGACCATGCTGCCTACTTGACCATTATAATATAAAATATATTGTTGCTATTGGCGATTATATTTTTATGAAACCCCCACGATTCTTCGAAGCGCAGAAGATGATTTGTTTATGTCGCTTCCCAAAGAGATTTTGTTTTTTTATTATGTTTTATCATTGTTATAAATACATTAGGTAAAACTGCGTTTTCTGTCACCCCTAAGTCTGATAACCCACCCTCCAGTGGGGTGGCACAAAATGTAAACATTTTACGAGCCTGCCTTCAAAATATATAGGCCTACATAATATATACAACATTTGCTTACTATTGTTGAACATGAATGTAAATATATATTACAAAATGACCACTACAAAGTAAAACAAAGAATATAATAAAGACGAAATATTGTAATATCATAAATATTATGAGGTATTTCAGGAACTGCAATGATCGACAACTAGACATATCGGCAATAACTTAGAATATATACAATTGAAGATTGTTTGTGACATCATATATGAGGTGGAATTATACAAAACATTTCTCTTTGTAACATTAGAGTAATAAATAATTGCTTAGGTTAACATTTCAATAATTCTGAGTATGAGTGGCGGAATATTGTAGGTGACGAACACTACCATATGCAGCCGGTACAAAGGCTATCCCGAAACTCAGTCCACCTCCCAGCGATAGCAGACAAATACCGCACCACGGCTGCGGCTATGTTCCGAAATTTCTAAACAAAATAATTTTACATGTTAAGATTATCAGTTGAGTCCTTATTTCGGGATTATTTTGAGCCACTTGAATTTGTACAACATTGTGATGGGTATGCATATAATATAATTGCTTAATTTTGAATATATGTATACAAAGTCTAATATAGGTTATCACCCTTTCATACGATTATGACACTTCTTTCGGACATTCTGAGGGTATAGCTAGGTACATCTAAAATTATCACATCCAAATCGATTATTTGTACAAAACGTCTTAAAGAGTTATCAAACTCAGAAAGTCTGAATCGGTTTGAGTTTCGACCCTGTGGAAGAGCAGGTCTGAGTTGGTTTGATATTGGACACCCTTTTATGACATTAAGGTGTGAAATACTACACCATTTCCAGTCTATCGGAAATAGTGGTGGTTAAGGAAAATGCGGTTAAAGTGTACTTGTGGTATGAATTTGAACAATGTCCATACATAGATAACTCGTCTATGGAGTTTTTAAACTTTAAAATAGGCCTATTGGGCCTAAACATTGGTCAAAATTAAAAAAACAAAACATATACCGTTGGAATCGCAACGACATGACGAATCCAGATATACCCTTAAAAAATCGAAAATCGAAACTCACCCGCCAAGTGAAAAATTTGTCATGGGACCCAGGGATTTTGGAAAACAATATTTTCGAGTGTGGGCGAATGGCTGGTCCAAATTGCAAAATACGACCATGTATGGAAGGAGCTCGTCGAGAAAAATCGAATGGGACCAGGTAGAATTCCCTAGGACTTATAGTTTGGGCTACAGAGGACTTTTAATGTCCAAAAACTGGTCATTTGGGCCCTTCTGGGAGGCCATTTTATACGAAATCCTAAACTAATAGTCCGATTTCAATTCTGTTTGCGCCATTCGATTCAGCGTGTCAAAGTGTACATTTGGTAAAATTTTGAACAAAATCCATGCATAGATAACTCGTCTATGAAGTTTTTAAACTTTAAAATAGGCCTATTGGGCCTAACAATTGGTCAAAATTAAAACATTCATATACCGTTGGAATCGGAATGACGAGACGAATCCATATATACCAATGAAAACTCAAAATTCGAAAGTCGCCCGCCAAGTGCAAACATTTTACAACCCAGGGATTTTGGAAAAACATATTTTCGATTGTGGGCGAATGGCTGGTCTAAATTGCAATCTACGACCATGTCTAGAAGCAGTTTGTCGAGAAAAATCGAATGCCACCAGGTAGAATTCCTTAGGACTTATAGTTTGGGCTACAGAGGACTTTTAAAGTCCAAAAACGGGTCATTTGGGCCGTTCTGGGAGGCCAAGTCAAATTCTAAATCCTAAACTAATGGTCCGATTTAAATTATGTTTGCGCCATTCGATTCAGCGTGTCAAAGTGTACATTTGGTAAAAATTTGAACAAAATTCATGCATAGATAACTCGTCTATGGAGTTTTTAAACTTTAAAATAGGCCTATTGGGCCTAAAAATTAGTCAAACTTTAAAAAATCATATACCGCTGGAATCGGAATGACGAGACGAATCCATATATACCAATGAAAACTAAAAATTCGAAAGTCGACCGCCAAGTGCACAAATTTTCATGGGCTTTTGGATTTTTTTTTTCGATTGTGGGCGAATGGCTGGTCCAAATTGCAATCTACGACCATGTTTAGAAGCTGCTCGGCGAGAAAAATCGAATGGCACCAGGTAGAATTCCCTAGGACTTATAGTTTGGGCTACAGAGGACTTTTAAAGTCCAAAAACTGGTCATTTGGGCCTTTCTGAGAGGTCGTCAAATTCTAAATTCTAAACTAATGGTCCGATTTAAATTCTGTTTGCGCCATTCGATTCAGCGTGTCAAAGTGTACCTGTGGTACATATTTGAACAATATCCTTACATAGATAACTACGAAAAGTACTAATACATTACCTCGATTTCTAATAAAATATAATAGTTACCCATTAAAACTTTTTTTTTTTAAATTATTGAAAGAAAACTATCCCGTCTTCAATATTGTATGGCTAATTATACTATTTGAACATAACATATTATCACCTAGTGGCTGCTACATTTTAACAAGTGGGTAGATTGGGTGGAAGGAAGACACAGGAAAGAGCTTTAATTATATATCCTTCTCTAAATAATAACACACACAACAAAGCCACTCCAACAGCTTCTTCTCTGACATAGACAGCCACCATGTAGGGGACAGTGTTTTTTAAGCATTAAAATAGGCCTATTGGGCCTAAAAAATTGTCAAAATAAAAAAAATCCATTTACTGTTGGAATTGCAACGAAGTGAAGAATCCAGATATACCTTTAACAACTCGAAAATAGAAAATCACCCGCCAGTTGCAAACATTTTCATGGGCATTTTTTAACAAATATTTTCGATTATGGGAGAATGGCTGATCGAAAATGAAATCTACGACCATGTATGGAAGGTGTCGGTCGAGAGAAAGCCAAGTAAGGTCAGGTTAGAATATCTTAGTACAGGTCATGGTACTTCACTTATTAATCCTATCTATGAGAGAGAAAGTGTGTGTGTGTGTGCATGTGTGTGTGTTTTTTTATACCCTCTCCTATTTCACAGCATTAGTTTGGTAATTCTAAGACGCTTATTTGCCCCTAGATTGGCGATTTTAAGCCCATTTAATTGTCATTTTTTTGGAGGGCGAGCATTAGTGAGCCTAATTTAAAAGAAACCGACCTAAAACCGTTACATTTTCTATCGATACCGTTCGAAAAATGTACAAATTTAGCCTGAAGGGGGGGTGGGGGTGGGGGGGGATTTTTATTTCTCTTTGGCTTGAAGGAATTACGAGGCGTTTGTTTAACCAAGATAACAAACTAATAAAATAATTGAAAATTACAAAATCACTAATGCCCAACAATGTAACATTACTCGTATACTGTAGCCACCACAAATTTCCTTCGAGCTAAACTGCACTTTATTTGGTAGAAAAAGGTTACGGATAAAGGCCCGTTTCTCCTAATTGACATGTTTGTCGTTGCTCGCCTAGAAACAAGTCAACAACCTCTTGGAACAAAACTTCTGCAAAGAAAAAATAAATAAATTTCAAGTGCAATTGAGTGCAAATAGTTTTTTTTTTATAAAAGTATCATTCGCCTCGAGTCGGCCACTCCCAGCTATGGGGTATGTACCTTAGAATATGCATACATACATAAATACATTCATGCATATTTTTTGTTTCTATGTGATTGAGGGAGGCAAAAGGCAGAACTGCCTATAGCGAGTGCCTCCCCCATAGTTGAAAGAGTGACAGGGCCAAAATCAAGGGACATTCGAGCCAAAATGCCTGGACACACGGAGTTTGAAGCAATTTAAGTCATAGGAAGAGGGAAAGACTGATTCTGGGAGAGAGTTCCAGAGCTCAGCTGTTGAGTAGAAGAAAGTTTGAGGGTAACGTTTCACTCTTGGGTTGGAGAGTTGCACAGAGTAGGGATGGGATTGAGTTGCAAGACGGGTACCACGTGCCCTACGTAAAGGAGGTGGTATACACTGGGAAAGCTCTGAGGAACACTGATTATTATAGTAGCGATAGAATAGCGAGAGAGATGCAACATTGCGGCGGAGAGAGAGAGAGAGATTGCAGAGAGTTGGTGAGTGGACGGGAGTTAATGATACGAAAGGCCTTCCTTTCAACTTTGTCTAGGAGAGCAGTGTGAGAGGAACCTCCCCACATATGTGAATAATACTCAATACAAGGATGTACTTTGCCCCTGTACAGAGCAAGAAGCTGTGCAGGGGTAAAGAACCCCCTAAGGCAGTTGAGCACACCCAGCTTCTGGGAGGCTGCCTTAGCAAGACTGGTAATATGGTCCTTCCAAATGAGAGCAGAAGAAAAAGAGACACCAAGAATATTGAGAGAAGATGAAGGATTGATTTTTGTATTGTCGAAGAATAAGGGATAGTCCGCTGGGAATTCCGGACGGGTAGATAGATGGAGAAATTGGGTTTTGGAAGCATTAAAGGTAACAAGGTTTTCTCTGCCCCAATTGGAGATAGTATTTAGATAAGAATTTAAGAGTTCTATGGCTTCATTACGTTTGTCGTTGAGGGATTGCTGGCTGGGGCGTTCTGAAAAACTAATGGAGTAGTGTAAGGTTGAGTCGCCTGCGTATGAATATATGGGAATTGAGGTACAGTTGAGAAGATCATTTATAAAAAATAGAAAGAGAATAGGAGATAGGACAGAGCCCTGAGGAACACCGGAGTTCATAGGGTAAGGAAGTGAACAATGGCCGTCCACAACCGCGGATATGGAACGGCCGGAAAAGAAATTAGAGACAAAGGCACAGATGGAGGGATAGAAACCAAAGGAAGGTAGTTTAGAAATTAAAGATTTGTGCCAGACTCTATCGAAGGCTTTCAATATGTCTAGTGCAATAGAAAAAGTCTCACCGAAGTCCCGAAAGGAGGATGACCAAGAATTAGTAAGATATGAAAGAAGATCACCAGTAGAGCGACTCTTAAGGAAGCCATACTGGCGATCTGAGAGCAGATTATGAGAAGAGAAATGCTTAAGAAATTTGGAAGTAAGAATAGTTTCAAAAACTTTAGAAAGACAAGAGATGAAAGCAATTGGACGATAGTTGGAGGGTTGAGAGCGGTCACCTTTCTTTGGGTCAGGTTGAATGTGAGCAAACTTCCAGCATGAAGGGAAGACGTTAGAGGATAGACAGAGACGAAAGAGTTTGCCTAGGCAGGAAGTCAGCACGGAAGCACAGTTTTTGAGAACAACAGGAGGAACACCGTCCAGACCGTACGCCTTCTTAGCATTAAGCCCAGAGAGGGTAGAAAGTACATCTTTAGAAGAGATTAGAATATTAGGCATAAGTAAGAGAGAGGAGGGTGGAGAGGGAGGAATAGCACCGGAATCATCCAAGGTGGAGTTTCTAGCAAAAGTTTGAGCGAAGAGTTTAGCTTTGTCAGAGGAAGAAGTGATGGTTGTGCCATCAGAGTGGAAAAGGGGAGGGAAAGACGAGGAAGAGAAATTGTTGGAGAGGTTTTTGGCTAGATGCCAGAAAGCTTGGGTAGAGCTAGAGTTGGATAGTTCAGTGCATTTATTATTGATGAAAGAGTGTTTGGCAAGTCGAAGAACAGATTTGGCTTGATTCCGGGCAGAAACATAAGATGAATGAGAGTCTTGAGTTTTAAGGTGTCGGTACCGTTTGAATGCTTCCTCCTTATTGCGGACAGCAGTAGAACAGGCGTGAGTAAACCAAGATTTTTTAGCATTAGTCTGAGAGAAAGAGAATGGAATGTATGCTTCCATGCCCGATAGGATTACCTCGGTAATGCGTTCAGCACTCTCCGAGGGTCTCCGGCCACGGAAGCAGAAATCATTCCATGGGAAATCAAAGAAGTACTGCCGGAGAGCCTCCCAGTCGGCAGCGCCAAAGTGCCACAAGCGCCGCCGGCTAGAAGGATTGGGTGGCTGTACTGGAGAGATAGGACAGGTGACAGAGATAAGTATATGGTCGGAGGAGCCCAAAGGAGAGAAAATATCGACAGTATAAGAAGAAGGGTTAGAAGTTAGAAACAAGTCAAGAATGTTGGGCCGATCTCCGAGGCGATCCGGGATACGGGTGGGTTGCTGAACTAACTGCTCTAAGTCATTTAAGATAGAAAAGACGTAGGCTTGTTTACCAGGTTGATCAGTAGTGTGAGGAGAGCCATTGGCGGTGGTGAACGTTGAAATCTCCTAAGATGGAGATTTCTGAGAAAGGAGAAATATACATACATACATACATCATCAAAAAACTACCAGACCAGAGTTGCAGAAAAAAGTTGAGAGAGAAACAAAAAATGTGTGCATCTGCTCTCTAAGATATTGACGATGTTCCATCAACTGTGATGTGGTAGCTTCTTAAATACCCTTTTATAAGAATGCGGTCACCTATAATAATCTACCTCCATTCTAGTTGCCAATAGTAGTGGAAAATGGTTTGAACATTCTGCCACAACAAAAATGCAGATACAAAAGTTGACGATAAATCTCTCGTGTGATTCCCTCTTAAACCTTTCAGCACGATGACATATTTTTCGCTATTATTTGTTCTATGTTCCAACTCTACCTCTGGAAATAGGTTAACAGCCTGTAGATTCAACCACTCAACAGGGTGAAGTCAGGAGGTCTTATTCCAGATGGCGAGTGAGACATCGAGACAGTTTGAATGTTGCAACCGGCTCGTTCGTTGTCTTACCTTTGTAGACCTATGACTCCAGGTTTTCTCCTCATGGCCCATTACAACTCTGACTTCTCTAAACTGCATCGCCACTGTCTCGCTGTCTCATCTCACAATCTCGTACACCTCTCTCTCTCAAACGCCACCTATTGACTCTGTTTATTAGCGAAGCACTGCCCCCATAGCATGCATTGAATATAAGAATATTTATACAATGCTAATTTATTGGAAATGGCGAATGTATTTCAGTGTGTCGGTGGACTTTATGGTGATACACTAAAACTAAATACAGCAAAACTTCCATCGTAATTTTTTTTTTCCCATCAACACATCGGAATTTAAACCTGGGACCAATTTTCAGTCCAGTAGCAACACCACTCCACCACGCCTCCCTTTTGGTTACTATTGCACGATTATGTTTAGCTTAAATCTACCGATTGGATTGAAAGGGATCAACTAAATAAACTAACTAAATAACATGTCCTTTTTAAACTGCATAATATTGTCAAATGTTAGCCAGAATAAATGGTAAAAAGGCGTTGTCATAGTGAAGTGTTAACTTTCAATTTTAATTATACTAAAATGCTTTACTTACCGTGAAAAGGTGCCGATACAAAGGCCAGTTCCCAGAATCCCGGCAAGTCGCGATAGAACACCTCAACCTACACTTCTTACGGTAATCCCTCCTTTATCTTGTTACCTCCGCTGGCAGCCCTACAGGTGTCTTGCACCGTCGGTTTTGTTTGTTGTACACTCTAAGGCATACATTTTGGCCCCATGTGAACCATTGAATAGCTTAAACGAGCCTTTGAAATGTAAATATTAGGTAATTGAAAACAATCCTAAAACCATTAATATCTTACATGAGGAGAGATTGGAAGAACAATAATGACGTAGCTTAACAACCTGTAGAATTTGAGAATACCGTATTCAAGTGCTTAATGTTATGGGCTTAAAGTTAATGTTTTTCTTCTGATCTCTCTTGGAAAGACCATATTACCACTTTTTCTAAAACGGCTTCGCTGAAGCTGGGTGTGATCAAAAGCCTCAAGTTTTTGTTTACCCCTGCACAGCTTCTTGCTCTGTACAGGGGCACAACGCGTCCATGTATTGAGTATTGTTCGCACGTGTCGGGAGGATCCTCTCACACAGCACTTCTAGACAAAGTAGAAAGGAAAACCTTTCGTCTCATTAACTCCCGTCCACTCACCGATTCTCTGCAATCTCTCTCTCTCTCTCTCTCTTCGCCGCAATGTTGCATCTCTCTCACTATTCTATCGATATTACAATAATCAGTGTTCCTCAGAGCTCTATCAGTGTATACCAATTCCTTAATGTAGGTTACTTAGTACCCGTCTTGCAACACAATCCCACCCCTACTTTGTGCAACTCCATAACTCAAGAGTGAAATGATACTCCCAATCTTAATTTTTTGTATTCAACAGCTAAACTCAGGAATTCTCTCCCTAAATCCATCTTTCCCTCATCTTATGACTTAAATTGCTTCAAACTCCGTGTGTCCAGAAATTTTGGCTCGAACATTCCTTGATTTTGGCCCTGTCACTCTTTCAACTCTGGGGGAGGCACTCGTCACAGGCAGTGTTTCCTATTGTCTCCCTCATCCACATACAAAAATATAAAATAAAATTAGATAAATAATATCGACAGAATATACTACATCATTAGGATATGGTGAATTTGTCGTATCCCCCTCAGCGTTGAAGCCCCTCCGCTGCCGTCAAGTGTGACCGTAACCACAAAGATGAAATATATATAAATCCTCCTCATATCCTCGTCAGTGTTTGTGTCTAAAGAAATGCACTTTTTCCAATGGTCAATTATGATTTATAAGAAAATTACGAAAAACTCTAACACAGATGTTTTGTCACACTAACATGTCTTGAAACTGCCCTCCTGGAAGTTGAAGCACTGACGTTAATATATACAGTATATACTGTATATATATATATATATATATACCGGTATATATATATATATATATATATATATATATATATATATATATATATATAATATACTATGTATATATATATATATATATATATATATATATAGATATATATATATATATATATATATATATATATATATATATATATATATATATATATATATATATATATATATATATATATATATATATATATATATAGATATATATATATATATATATATATATATATATATATATATATATATATATATATATATATATATATATATATATATATATATATATATAGATATATATATATATATATATATATATATATATATATATATATATATATATATATATATATATATATATATATATATATATATATATATATATATTATATATATATACAGTATATACAGTATATATACTTTAAAGATAGGACTATGATAAACTAGAGTGAGGTTCCAGGTAAGGGAAATAATAAGTCAAGGACCTTAATCTTGACTGTGTCTATGGAGCCAGTGATGGTTGAGATACTCAGCCTGGTACACAGGGTCTACTGCATTCTATCCAGGTTACACGGTATACCTCCTCAGTTTTTAAGTCATAATTGTTCACTTACTCCAGGTTCCTATTTCTTCTACATGAACAGAGGCATTAGAGGTGAAGAGACTGCCTATCCGTCTGGTTCCGCTCGGGAATTGAACCCTTTTTCTCTCGGTTGTGAGCTGAACGCACTAACCAGTGTATGAGGCTATGTATCCAGGGTGTAGTGTCGTCAATAAAGGAATAGTGTTTATTTTTTTGTCTATTCATTTGTTTATTTATTTTTATTTTTTTTCCTCTATACCTCCTCCATCAAGCTTTAATATACGTTCGGCCCATTAGTATAGCGATTTTAACACTTTTGCCCTATTTCGTTGTCAATTTTATGACTTTTCGTGCCATTTAGGTGTCGATTTTTTCCTGGCGAGTGATAGCGAGCGTGTAATTTTATGAGGAACCGGCCTTTGGCTGGGAAATTTTTCTACCGAAAAATTTACAAATTTATCCTAAAAGGGGCTCTAGGGGATGTTTTTCTAAGCTTGATGGAGGTCTAGCGAGGAAACTAAAAAATAAATGAGTAAATGAAATATTGACCAAAAAAAAAAAAACAGCCACTATCCCCTTAACTCGATCCTTCCATTTAATTTTCGGTCTACTTTTCCCTCTCTGCCCTTCCACCTCACTCTCATACAGTCTTACAGTAATACCCTAGTCACTCTCCAATTCTCCATACGCTCCACCACGTGACCGAAGCCCCTCAAGGTGTTCCTCTTCACACTCTCCAGCCCTAGCTCTACATTAAGGGGGGACGGACCGTTTTTCGGGACCACCAGCTTCTCCCTAATGTTTAGCCCCACTAGTTTTGAGATTGGAAGACGTTTGCCCCATTAGTTTGGCGATTTTAAGACCTTTTGCCCCACTTCTTTGTCTATATTAGGACCTTTCGTGCCATTTAGGTGTCGATTTTTTCCTGACGAGCGATAGCGAGCCTGTAATTTTAGGAGGAATCGGCCTTTGGCTGGCCGGGAAAATTTTCTACCGAAAAATTTACAAATCTACCTTGAATGGGGGTCTAGTTGGTGTTGTTCTAAGCTTGATGGAGGTCTAGCGAGGAAAATAAACGAATAAATTAATTAATATACCAAAAAAACAGCCAGTGTCCCCTTAACACCAATTTGCTCCCATACTTCTTCCTTTGTCTGTGTATCTCTCCATGCGACCCCACACGCACTTCTCCGGTAATTCATTTCGAACCCTTTCACTCCTAAATCATACCTCTCCAACAACGTCCGTGTTTCACTACTGTACGTATATATATATATTTTTTTTTTATTAACCCCTTCTGTACTGGAGACGTCGTTTTTGTTTGATTTCTGCTACATTTAGACGAGTTTATTCTGCTTAGGAGGGATATATGGTAGCCAAAAGGAGTAATTGAGATAGTCTGCAGCCTTTTAAGTGCCAGACATCCTTCTTAAGCTGAATAAAATCGGCTAATAGTAGCTACAATTAAATTAAAAAGACGTCGCCGGTACGGAAGGGGTTAAGGCGAATATAGGATACTAAGACACCACACTTTCACTTTATGCTGGCTAATACTAGACGATTTTATGAAGCTTAAAAGGGTCTGTGGTAGTTAAAGAGATAATTGAGACGGACATTACTCCTATGAATACAAGAACTCCTCCCTAACCCGTATATATTATCTACTACATTGCCTCTGAATATAGAGGGGATTTATTCATGTCCACCCCTCGGTGATTAAGGCGTCTGGCAATAGATAGATAGATGTTGCAGAAAGGGTTAAGGTCTGCGTTTTAGTTTGCTCCCTAGACCTCTATCAAGCTTAAAAATACACCACGAAGACCCCCCTTCGAGATAAATTTGTAAATTTTTCGGTAGAATAATGTTCCTCGCTTCCTCCTAAATTACAGGCTCACTATCGCTAGCCAGGAAAAAATCGACACATACACAACACAAGTCTTTAAATTAACAAAGAAATGGGGCGAAAGGTCTTAAAATTGTCAAACTAATGAGGCAAACGTCTTATAATCTCTAAGCTAATGGGGTTAAACATGAGGGAGAAGGAGGGGGGGGGGGATAGAAAACAAAACAAAAACCTCCTCATATTTAGATCAAAATTACGAAGACGACGGCACCGTTGGCGGAAATGTTTGGTGACTCGACCCGGGGAAGCCAAAGTATGTCACAGGCCTCATCTCACGTGACTCCGATTTTACTACCTCACGTATAACACCTCTAGGGAAGCACCAACTATTATAACAACAACTATAACAAAACCTACCTCATGTGTTGCACCTAGGGAAACAACAAAGACACTGATTGTCCTACCATACTTACAAATACAGACTCGGGAAATAACAACATTGATTATCCAACCACACGTGCACATAAAAACTAGGGAAACATCAACAATCATAACAACGATACTGATTATCCTACCATACGAGCAAATACAGACTAGGGGAACATCAACGATCATAACAACGACAACAACTATTATCCTACCACCCGTGCAAATACAGACTAGGAGAATGACTAACAACTACAACTTCAATAAATCTATATATATATATATATATAACAACAACAGACTATCCTACCACACGTGCAAATACAGACTAGAGAAACGACTAACAACTACAACTGCAATAAATATATATACTACAACGATCATAACAACGACAGTGATTATCCAACCACCCGTGCAAATACAGACTAGAGGAACATCAACGATCATAACAACGACAACTATTATCCTACCATACGTGCAGTACAGACTAGGGGAACGTCTATCAATTATAACAACAATAAATATATATATATACAACAACAACAACACTGATTATACTATCACCAGTGCAAATACAGTCACTAGGGGAACGACTGACAACTACAACAACAATAAATATATATACAACAACAACAACACTTATTATACTATCACCAGTGCAATTACACACTAGGGGAAAGAAAGACTATCCACTACAATGACAATACATATACAGTACTGTATATACAACAAAAACAACACTAATTATCCTATCATCCATGCAAATACAGACTAGGGGAACATCTAACAACTACAATGACAATAAATATACTGTATATACAACAAAAACAACACTTATTATCCTATCACCAATGCAAATACAGACTAGGGGAACATCTAACAACTACAATGACAATAAATATACTGTATATACAACAAAAACAACACTTATTATCCTATCACCAATGCAAATACAGACTAGGGGAACATCTAACAACTACAATGACAATAAATATACTGTATATACAACAAAACAACACTTATTATCCTATCACCAATGCAAATACAGACTAGGGGAACATCTAACAACTACAATGACAATAAATATACTGTATATACAACAAAAACAACACTTATTATCCTATCACCAATGCAAATACAGACTAGGGGAACATCTAACAACTACAATGACAATAAATATACTGTATATACAACAAAAACAACACTTATTATCCTATCACCAATGCAAATACAGACTAGGGGAACATCTAACAACCACAACGACAACAAATATACTGTATATACAACAAAAACACTAGTTATCTTATCATCCATGCAAATTTAAACTTGGGGCACAACAACAACAAGACCACATGCAACAAACACACTAATGATCCTACCACACGTGCAAATATTGACTAAGGGAAGAAGAACAACAAATACCTATACAACAACAGCAATTATCGTACCATACATACCAATGACTAGAGGAGCAACAATAACAATAGCAAATACATATGTACCAACAACTCTAATTATCCTACCACACGTGCAAATACAGACTGAGGATACAACTACAACAATCCCAAATACATAAACAAAATAACAACACTAATTGTCCTACCTTATTTGTAAATACAGGCTAGGGGAGCAAAAACAACATATACACATACAACAACAACAAGTATCCTACCACACGTGCAAATACAGACTAGGGGAACAAAAACAACAAATACACATACAACAACAACAAATACAGTATACTATAGGTAGCACCAAAGAACTTGACAATTATATCGTAAATTATCTGTAAATTTCCAAACCCTATTTCCTGGTGGACTATTCCCAAATGATGGAAATGTCAGCCCGATTGCTTTCATTCATTTTGAGTTATAAGAAGTTAAGGGGTCCAGATTATTATCAAGTTCGTTGGGGCTACCTATACCACACGTGCTATTACAGACTAGAGGAATAACTAACAAAGACAAAAACAACAACACAAATTTTCTCCAAATCTATGCACGCACATGTAAGAGATTAACGCTCGTGGGTTTCATCTCATGTGACTTCGGTTTCCTACTCACACATGTGTAAATGGGCCTGGGTCTCTGGGTATTTCCCCTGGACGACCTAGATGTGTGTGATTTTGTGTGTTTTTTTTCTTCTGATGTGTTGTGATGTCCCTGTTCAGGCTTTGTCTCGAGTCGGCCACCCCCATACAAAAGACAAAAAGAGAGAACCCCCCCCCCCCCCCGGAAAATGGAGTAAGTGCCAGAATAAATACACACACACATATATATATATATATATATATATATATATAGTATATATATATATATAATATATATATATATATATATATATATATATATATATATATATATATATATACTATATATATATATATATATACAGTATATTAAACTGGCGGAAAATTTGATCTCTGTGTAGCCGATTTCTCGATAGTTAATGGCAATACATAAAACTACTATATATCTGCATAAAATATTCCGTATTTTGCTATTTAACAACAATTTTGCTACACCAATTTGGTTAATAGCCAAGATGAGGATGTAGCAATTTACCATCAGCTAAGAAAAAACAGACTATAGTGGAGCAACAATACCGCCAATAACAACAATAGCAACACACTTTATCGTATCACACACGCAAACACAAGCTACTAAAAATGACTACAACAACATCAACAACTCTCTCAACAACACACATCACGGATATTCTTGCGATTAAGGCTTGAGGCCAATGACAATAATTGCTTTCTTTGAATTAACGAAAAAACTTTCTTGGGGTAGATTTTCTTCAATCATATCATCTCCTCTCAGAAAGGGGATGTATTGCTCTAATATGTCCTTTTATCTATACAGTATGTAGGGAGCAAGAAATCAACCACGTCTTCTTCATATAGTCAAATTTCCTAACAATGTCCTCAAAATGTTCACCATCCCAGGTAGACAGGGCAAGAGCCTGTAAGATTATTATGTAACCCTCAAGATGTCAAAGTAAATTAAAGGGTTTTTAATAGTTATAGAACCACAGACGATTTACCTGACAGTAAACCAAGTTGATGACTACGACAGTTTCTCGTGTGTGTGTGTGTGTTTATTTATATGTGTGTGTTACAATTTTATGTAAATTTAGAATGTGAAATGCTATGTCATTTTATAGTATTAGTGTTATGGTGGCATAACACCTCACCCTCTTAAACGTCTGAGAGTTCTGTACCCGTCAGCAGAAATTACCGGCAGCGTATAAGAAGCAGTATATAAGAGTGAAGCCCCTCAGAGCACCTCAGTCCGCAACCACCTCTCAAGGAAGACACTTGCTGCATATTAAAGCACCTATTATAACCGGGAGATATATTTTGTTCTGACAAGGCGATAACACAGGTACACGTTTTAGCAAATCATTAAATACAATTTTGCAAACTTTATGAGTGATTTAGATGTCAGATGGAAATATGCATAGATAGTCTTTATATATATATATATATATATATATATATATATATATATATATATATCTATCTATCTATCTATCTATTGCCTGACGCCGTGATCCCCGAAGGGGTGGCCACGAACGAACCGCCCCCATGCACCTCTGTCCCCAGTCAGTCGACGCCCCTCCCCCCAACCAGCACCGCCTTCGTTCATGTACTTCCTCACAAAATCCTTCCACCTCTCATTCGGTCTAACTCTCCCTCTCTGTCCCTCCACCTTGCTCTCGTACACCCTCTTAGTCATTCTCTCGCTTTCCATACGTTCCATATGGCCGAACCATCTCAAGTTGTTCCTTTTCACACTTTCCAGCACATCTACCTCCACACCACACCTTCTTACTTCCTCATTAGTCTGTCTATCCCTCCATGTAACTCTGCACGCACTCCTTAAGTAATTCATTTCCACTGCTCTCACTCTTGGTCTGAGTCTCTCAACCAACGTCCATGCTTCGCTTCCGTAAGTCAGTGTCGGGATTACCACACTGTCATGCAAGGACTTCTTCACTTCCATACTGACCATCCTATTTCTTGTTACTGCTTTTAGCATTCCTACAACCCTCTTCCCCTGTTGTACCCTCTCCCGCACTTCTTCATCCATAGTCCCATCTTTACTCAACACACTGCCCAGATACTTAAAAGAGTTGACGATCTCCATAGCCTGACCGTTCAGCTTCACCTCACACTCTGTGACTTCACCCATTTCGAAGACCATAACCTTGCTCTTCCCCGCATTTACCTTCAAATTCCGTTTTTCGCACACTGTTCCAAACTCATTTACCAGACCCTGCAACTCCCATTCATTATCACTCATCAGAACTGTATCATCCGCAAACAGCAGTATAGGTAGCTTCCACTCAATTCCCTCCCTTTTCAGCGATACACCAACATCCACTGCTCTTGATAGTATTTCTTTCATAACTCCATCCATATATACAGTAAACAACCATGGGGACATCACACACCCCTATTTCAAACCAACATTCAGGTCAAAGAACTCGCTCTGCTCACGCTCCACACGTACTGCCGCCTTTGCACCCTCATACATGCTCTTCACTGCTTTCAGCAACTTGCCCTCTACTCTGTACATTCTAAGTACTTTCCACAAACCTTCTCTATCCACTCTGTCATAGGCCTTCTCCAAGTCCATAAAGGCAACATACACCTTTTGTTTCTTCTCCAGATACTTCTCCACAACACAATTCAGGGTAAAAATCTGATCTACACATCCTCTTCCCTTCCTAAAACCTCCCTGCTCGTCGCCTATCCATTTCTCCGTTCTCACTCTCACTCTCTCAATCACTACCCTACTGTATACCTTCCCTACTACGCTTAGAAGACATATTCCTCGGTGGTTACCACACACTCCTCTTTCCCCTTTGCCCTTATATAGGGGGACTATTATGCCAGTCTTCCAGTCATCGGGTGCACTCCCCTTCTCCCATGCTAGTTTGCACATTTTCCATACCCATTCTATCACTATCTCACCACCATACCTCAACATTTCCCCACACACTCCATCTGTTCCTGGTGCTTTCCCCAACTTCACTCTTTTCATGGCTTCCCACACTTCTGACCTCCTGATCCCCACCTCCTCCTCCACTACTTCTCTTTTTCTCCCTCCCATACCATATCCAGCTATGTTTGCTGGCTCTTCATTCCTTACATTTAGCAACTCACTGAAGTACTCCCTCCATCTTTCGACTCTCTCTTGCTTCTCGGCTAGCATTCTCCCATTCTTATCTTTCACACCCTTACTGTTTCCCTTGCTACCTTCCCTAACTTTCTTGACTTCTTTCCAGAACAGTTTCTTACTCTCCCTCCATTTTACACTCAGATTCCTTCCAAATTCCTCATCTACTCTTCTCTTACTTTCCTTCACTACTCTCTTCACCACCCTCTTACTCTCCACGTACCTCGCTCGTTTCTGTCTCTCGAAATCTTCATTCCCTCTACTACCCAACCACTCTCTATATGCTTTCTTCTTTTCTTCCACAGCTATTCTTACCTCTTCTGTCCACCATGCTGTACCTTTCACTCCCCTCCCTCTTCTCCTCACATGCTGCACAGATCTCATCCTTAAACACCTTGCTCATCTCCTCCACTTCCTCCATAACTTCCAGGTCGAACCCACCTAGTCGTCTTTCCACTGCTCTCCTGTACTCCTCCCTGACTTCCTCCTCCTGCAACCTCTCCACCCTCCTCACCATTCCACCCTCCTCTCGCCTCCCTCCAGCTCTCCTCACCCACTTCTTTTGTATTCTAACCTTAGCTACCACTACATAATGATCAGACAGACCCCCTCCAATACCCCTATACACCCTAGCATCCATCACAGATTTCTTCATTCGTTCATCCACACATACATAATCAATCAATGACTTTCGTTCCACCACTGTCTTATCCTTCATCGTCAACATCCGTTTCCACGTGTACCTGTGGATCATTCTGTGTCGGAAGAAGGTGTTGGCTATCCACAGCCTCCTCCCCACACATACGTCCACAAGTGCACTACCATTCCCATTCACCTCTGATGGTACCCCCCACCCTCCCACCACTCCCTCAAATTTCCTATCACCCACCTTACCATTCATATCCCCAATCAGAAATATTCTTTCGTTCTTGTCAAACTTCTCCAGGCACGCCTCCACATTCATCCAGAACTCCTCTTTCTTTCTTTGAAGTATATCCTCTGTCGGGGCATACACGCATACAATCACCCACGTTTGTATTCCTACTTTCATTCTCACCCACACAATCCTTGAACCCACAGACCCATACTCTCTTACACATTCCTTCCATTTGCTACTTACAAACAAACATGCACCTTCTCTCGCTGTTCCTTCACTCACTCCAGCACACACACCCATTCCACACTCCCACTCTCTCACATCTGAACCTTTCCATTTGGTCTCTGTCATCCCACATACATCCAGCCTGGCATTCACTAACATTTCCAGAACCTCTCTCTCTTTTGTGCCATCATTCATGCCACTAACATTCCACGTAGCCATTCTCAGAATGTCCGAAGGTATGTCCTTAGTCGGTCGTGGTTCGTGAACGTAGGTTCCGTCCGCATCCGAGGCTGTTCGTTCGTTTTTCTTTGCTTAGATATTTTTTCCGGGTGGGGGTCGCAAGCCCACCGACCCAACCTCTTTAGTCGCCTCTTACGACACGCAGAAGGCACGTGGGGCATATTCTATTCCCTAACCCCCAGGGGTATATATATATATATATATATATATATATATATATATATATATATATATATATATATATATATATATATATATATATATATATATATATATATATATATATATATATATATATATATATATATATATATATATATATATATATATATATATATATATATATATATATATATATATCCATATATATATATATATATATATATACATATATATATATATATATATATATATATATATATATATATATATATATATATATATATATATATATATATATATATATATATATATATATATCTATATATATATCTATATCTATATATATATACATATATATAATATTATATATATATATATATATATATATATATACTGTATATATATTATATAAATATACAGTATATATATATATATATATATATATATATATATATATATATATATATATATATATACTGTATATATATATATATATATATATATATATATATATATATATATATATATATATATATATATATATATATATATATATATATATACAGTATATTATAATATAATTATATATGGTGATGATGTAAATTAGTGAGTGTTAATGATACTACTACTACAGTATAGTGAAGGTGTTAGTGGTGGCGATAGTGGTGTTAGTGGTGGTGATAGTGACAATAATGTATCTTCTTCCTCCAACAGCTCTACTATAATGAAGGTGCGAGTGGTGTTAGTGGTGATATTGTTTCTTCCTTCTCCATCAGAATTACTATGTTGAAGGTGCGAGTGGTGTTAGTGGTGGTGATAATGTCTCTTCCTCTCTCAACAGCTCTACTATAATGAAGGTGCGAGTGGTGTTAGTGGTGGTGATATTGTTTCTTCCTTCTCCATCAGCACTACTACAATGAAGGTGCGAGTGGTGTTAGTGGTGGTGATAGTGATGATAATGTCTATACCTCCTCCAACAGCACATCTATAATGAAGGTGCGAGTGGTGTTAGTGGTGGCGATACTGATGATGGCACAGGCTGGCACTACACTGGGCTGGGGTTCCTCAATCTGCAACATTATACATCAGGATAAGGAGTGGCTCTCACAATTATCGTCACAGGTCAGTATATATTTAGTGTATTATTTTGAGAGATTTACTATTTCGGTTAAAACACTGACTCCTAAAGCTCGTTTATTATATCATGTTTTGAGAATCAGAAGCCCTACTGAAGAAATTAAACATATTCTACTATAGCTACTGACCCACAAGAATCAGCTCTACTGCACGCTCTTTCCAACGTTGGAATCAGAATTTATCTATCATCAATAGATATTGAGTGATAAGGAAAACAATATTATTCGATCAATCGCACGTGGCGTGACCGACAATATTTATTTTACCTCTGTTTTAACCCACATGAATCAACTCTACTGCAATGTGTTATACATCAAAAGAGGAAAGGCTATACTATGACACAACCGAATAAAAAACACAAAACATCGAATGATCAGTGAAAATTGATGCCGATTAAGTTTGTCATTGTTGTTCGAATATCAACTTGTCGTAATAGCAGTGACAACTATTTATATTCATTCATGTGAAATAAGAAGTGTTCTTCACTTTCTTTCCAATGGTGAAATCAGAATTCATCTATCTTCAATAGTTATTGAGTAATGTGAAAAATATTTAGTTAAAGCAAGTAGTAAGCGGTTAGCATCATAATCGGTTCATGTTTTTTCTGTGAGGATTATAGCTATGAAAGTAGATGTATTTATAGCTCATTGCATGATAAAGAGAATGAAATAACAACAAACTTCCTATGCCTAATAGTTTTTTGGCTACGAATATTTAATATATATAAATACGCATTATTCAAATATGAGTCAACAATCCTGAAACGGTTTAAAATTTAAAATGGTTTACATGATAAACTTGCATTACTTTATACAGTATATACTTATGAGAAAATTAGTCACTTTTATTCTGCACAACACTATCATAAACTATATTCCATCAACCAAACACTCATGGTAAGTGGTCCAAATGCTGACCATCTTAAAAGGGCCTTGCAGCACACCTCCCTATTAGACTGCCAGGCACATAATGGTGAGATATTGATTTCGTCACAGTATTACCATGCATGACACAGCATTGCCAATGGTTTACCAATTTCAAGGACATACAAATGTACTCATAGCCATAATTTGACGCAATTTGCGTTTTCAGTTTTCTTTCCCCGAATTTCTGAATGTTTAGTGATGCAATACGCATGACAGACCACTTTGACCAAAACCTCCAAATCACGCGATTGCGATTCGAATCAGTGAGTGTGAAGGAGTTAGCAGAAATGTCATTGAACAATAAAAGGATCATAGTACTTTACTGTCAACAGTCTTAAACAGCTAAATTGACAACGTTGCTCAAATTTTGCAGTCGGGTCGACTTATGAACCAGACTATCGCCGAGTTGGGTAACAAACTGGATGCTATGATGTCTGTAGTGGAGGACCTCAAGATACAGGCGTTAGCAGTTGGACGGTACCGTGCTGGGGAATCAGGTGGGTGAGCTCCTTCTCTTATTAGTCTTCTAGTTGTATTGTCTTAGTCGTCATTGTTATCTTCTTTATCATTGCCATCATCATTGTTATCTTTATCATTATTGTCATTATATTAATTATAATCATCATTGTTGTCATCATGATCATTGTAAAAAACTGCCATATTGTCGTTGGTAGAGAAGCAGTAATACAGATATACTGGCAAGGGTGGAGTCAGGGTAAAGAGTGAGAATATCTTCGAGGATTGTAGGATGAGAGATAAAGTAGTTAAACAGTTTCTGATTGAATTATATGAAGACTCCGTGAGACTGAAAGGAGCAATTGTGGGGCAACATTTGATGTTGTGATGTTGAGGGCAAGAGTCTGGAGCATGACAGAGGCTGCACTTTGTGGAGACTGAATCAGGACGGGTTATATTCTGTCAGATTGCTGTACCCGAGCATGATATGAACAACAAACATGTCACGACGATGAGAGAGTATGGGGTGTTTACCATAAGTATGAGAAGTCGGATTTAGTACAAATATATTGTATCTTTAAAAGGGAATTAATTTGAAAGTTATATAATGAAATACCAGGACATCATGAATTAATGAAGCATAACTATTTATCGGTTTATCAGACACTGCTGAGCGAGACTCCACAGGGCAAGATATGTCCGGAGTAAATGAAGATCGCAGTAACAACACAAACAGCAGACGCGATAACGATCGCAACAGAAGAGACCACGATGATGAAGACCGTAAGAGGAGAGACCATGATGACGAAGACCGTAAGAGGAAAGACCATGATGATGAAGACAGTAAGAGGAGAGACCACGATGATGAAGACCGTAAGAGGAGAGACCATGATGACGAAGACCGTAAGAGGAAAGACCATGATGATGAAGACAGTAAGAGGAGAGACCACGATGACGAAGACCGTAAGAGGAGAGACCATGATGACGAAGACGGTAAAAAGAGAGACTATGACAATGATGACCGTAACAGGAGAGATAACGATAATGAAGACCGTAATAGGAGAGACCGCGATGACGAGTACCGTAACCAAAGAGACCGCGATAATGAGGACCGTAACAAAACAGACCGCAATGACCAAGGCCGTGATATGAGGGATCGTGATGATGAAAACCGTGATAGGTGGGACAGTGATGAGGACCGCAACAATAAGGACCGTGAAGACCGTGATAGGAGGGACCGTGATGAAGATGATAGTGACCCAGAGGCAAGAGTTAAGAAAGGTATGGACATGGACCTTGAAGAATTCTTGGATATAAACAACCCTTTTAGGATTAAAACACTCTACTTCACTTTGTTTTACTAACATTAGGCGATTTTACTCAAGTATGAAAAGCCCTTTAAGAATCAAAGGAGTAAAGAATATCTCAATTAACCTTCTAACGCCCACAATTCCTTCCTAATCTGGAAAAATGTCTACTGACAGCCAAAATAAAAGGAAGAATGGCGTCCTTGTATCTTGATAGAGTTAAGTATATATTTATTGAACGGCACATATTAATCAAAACAGTGAACATATTAGAACTAATGTGTCTTGGATGGACCAAATTGCTTATATATATAAATACAAACAACTAATTAGATTAAGTTGAACCAAAACTAATATATTTTTCTAATTTCAAATAATTTAGATCATCACGAGGTAAAATATAACGCAATATTCTGTCATAAACGAGTTGAACCAAAATTTCATTTCCTATCCCAATTCCAATTTATGTTGGAATATTATTGTCCTTCCGAGTCATTTTTCAAAATAAGTGGAAGCATATCATATAAGTGTACCAAAATGAGTTTCAAAATTCTAACATGATATTATATAATACTTTAGTAAATAAGTTATAACATAAACAAAATTCACTTTACAAACTTAATGTCAAAAGTAGCAAATCACATGCGTTCTCTTTCCACAGTAACTTCAAGATAATTATCATCATATGTTATTAGTTGTTCTCCTTTCAAAATAAGTTTAAAGGTAGATAACATGGACTATTGTATTTTGTGGTTTTAACACAGCATAACATAATTATCTGGCTGAGTGCAATATGGGCCAATGTCCAGAAATGTCAATATTAACTCTGCACAGTAAAACCATGAGAGAAAACTCACATTGGCAGACGAAAGACATCTATTATAGATAATCAAATGGAAACATGTTTAGGAAATTCGGGGATTTGGCATTTGGCAATAAATAGATAGATAGATGTTTTCTATTTTGCACCACACTTAACCCTTTGAGTACCAGCAACGTGTGTTATATTGTATTCTAGCTATATTTACACGATATTATGCAGCTTGGGAGGGATTTGTGGAAGTCAGAAGGGTTGGTTGAGATAGTTTGAGGACATATTTTTGCTAGAGGTCCTTCCTAAGCGGAATAAAATCGCCTGGTAGTGGCTAGAATGTGATATAAAAGACATTCCTGGTACTGTACGGGTTAATTTCTGCAGTGCCTAATGCTGTCCATCTTCAGGCGAGTGCATAGCCCTGACGCTGGACAACCACGAGACCATTGGGAAGTTCTTCATGAACACCTACAACCATGGCCACTGCGCCAACCGGAACCCCATCGCCCAGCCTGTTAGATACTGCCTGGGCTACTGTGAGACCAGGACTTTTGTAGGTGAGTGTACAGCGGGAGAGACAGGTCCTACTTAAGGGGAGACTGGCCGTTTGTTTGGTCTATTAATTCATATATTCATATATGTGTTTAGTTTCCTCCCTAGACCTCCATCAAGCTTAGAAAAACACCCCCTAGACCCCTCTTCAAGATAAATTTGTAAATTTTTCGGTAGAAAAATGTCCTGGCCGAAGGCTGGGTCCTCTTAAAATTGCAGGGTCGCTATCGCTCGCCAGGAAAAAATCGACACCTAAATGGCACGAAAGGTCTTAAAATTGACAACGAAATGGGGCGAAAGGTGTTAAAATCGCCAAACTAATGGGCCGAACGTCTTATAATCTCAAAAGTAGTAGGGCTAAACATTAGGGAGAAGGGGGTCCAAAAAAACGGTCTGCCTCCCCTTAAAGTGAATCATTATAAACATCTAATATATAACCAACAGTCTTGTCCTTTTCAGTTTGGGAAGGATCTAAATAATTTGAGTGAGTACAAACTGAAAAAAAAAAAATAAAAAATAAAAAAAAAAAATAAAAAAAAAATAACCTCTAACATCCTAAGGTTTTTCTTAAAGAGAATAATTATAACCATCTATTGATAACCGTAATCAAAGGAAGAAAGGCATCACATTCCAAACCAGGGTAACGACTATTAGAGCTATCGTGATTTAAGTGGAGGCAGACCGTTTGTTTGGTCTATTAATTCATTTATTCATATACTTTTTTTTTTTAGTTTCCTCCCTAAACCTCCATCAAGCTTAGAAAAACACCCCCTAGACCCCCTTCAAGATAAATTTGTAAATTTTTCGGTAGTCCTCTTAAAATTCCAGGCTCGCTATCGCTCGCCAGGAAATAATCGATACCTAAATGGCACGAAATGTCTTAAAATGACAACAAAATGGGGGGAAAGGTGTTAAAATCCGCCAAACGTCTTATAATCTCAAAACTAGTGGGGCTAAGCATTAGGGAGAAGGGGGTCCAGTAAAACGGTCTGCCTCCCCTTAATTGTTGGTGGAATTTCTATAGCTTGTAGAGTACAATTAGGTATATCATTACTCAATATAACTAAATTATTTTCTTGTCCTGCACTAAAGTACGAGAAAACTGCATCTGGATCCAGGGTAGCGACTGTCGGAGAGCCACATAAGACAATTGCACATCCCCCTGGCCTGTGACGATAGCTTCTCATAGACGATTGCTATACAGCTTAGGAAGAACCTCTAGATATCAAGGAATACAGATTATCTCACATAATCCTTTTGCATCCACAGGTGGCACCTTCTTCCCTAAGTCTGGCTATCATTACACGATTTAATAAAGTTTAGGAAGAACCTGTGGATGCAAAAGGATTATGTGAGATAATCTGTATTCCTTGATATCTAGAGGTTCTTCCTAAACTTTATTAAATCGTTTAATGATAGACAGACTTAGGGAAGAAGGTGTAATTTTACTATACTTAAAGTGTTAAACAGAAAGCTTTGTAATGCTTACGAGTTAAGTGGTACATAATTTCACAAATCAACAGTATATATCACAAACTGCCTTGATGGTGTGATGGCTAGAGTGTTTTAAATCTGTATGTGGTAACCCAGGTTCGAATCCCGGTCGATCCCATGCTTGTTTCATTAATTTCTTTGGGAGGTGTTTGGTGTTCGAGTGAAATTAATAAAAATGGATAATAACAAATAGATACTAACAAATAGATAATAACAAATAGATACTAACAAATAGATAATAACAAATAGATACTAACAAATAGATAATAACAAATAGATACTAACAAATAGATAATAACAAATAGATACTAACAAATAGATAATAACAAATACAGTAGATACTAACAAATAGATACTAACAAATAGATACTAACAAATAGATAATAACAAATAGATACTAACAAATAGATAATAACAAATAGATAATAACAAATAGATACTAACAAATAGATAATAACAAATAGATACTAACAAATAGATAATAACAAATACAGTAGATACTAACAAATAGATAATAACAAATAGATACTAACAAATAGATAATAACAAATAGATACTAACAAATAGATAATAACACATAGATAATAACAAATAGATACTAACAAATAGATAATAACACATAGATACTAACAAATAGATAATAACAAATAGATACTAACAAATAGATAATAACAAATAGATAATAACAAATAGATACTAACAAATAGATAATAACAAATAGATACTAACAAATAGATACTAACAAATAGATACTAACAAATAGATAATAACAAATAGATACTAACAAATAGATAATAACAAATAGATACTAACAAATAGATAATAACACATAGATAATAACAAATAGATACTAACAAATATATAATAACAAATAGATACTAACAAATAGATAATAACATAGATACTAACAAATAGATAATAACAAATAGATACTAACAAATAGATAATAACAGATAGATACTAACAAATAGATAATAACACATAGATACTAACACATAGATAATAACAAATAGATACTAACAAATAGATAATAAGAAATAGATACTAACACATAGATAATAACAAACGGTTCTCTTTCCCCTTATATGCAGAAAGAGAACACGGTATCTGGAGCCAGGGTAGCGACTGTCGGAGCTGCCAACCGGAGAAGCACGAGAGCCTCAACATACCCCTGGCCTGCGACGATGGCTTCACCTTCGAGAAAGTCTTCGAGAATGTTGTGACCTGCAAGTGTCGCAACTGTAATGCTAATGATAATTGAAGGGATAAATTTGGGCCATTTTAATTTCACCTATTTTTTAGTTTCATCGCAAGAACTCCATCAAGCTTAAAAAAACACCCTCATAGAACCCCTTTCAAGATATATTTGTAAATTTTTCGGTAGAAAAATGTCCCGGTCGAAGGCCGATTCCTTCTAAAATTACAGGCTCGCTTTCGCTCGCCAGGAAAAAATCGACACCTAAATGGCACGAAAGGTGTTAATATTGAAAAATAAATGGGACCTTTAGGTCTCAAAATCGCCAAACTAACGGAAGAAACGTCTTAAAATCTCAAAACTACTATGCTAAACATGAGGGAAAAGGGGGTCCAGAAAAAACGAGTACTACCCCCTTAACTGCCTTGATGGTGTAATGGTTAGAGTGTTTACAAATCTGTATGTTGTAACCCAGGTTCGAATCCCAGTGGACACATGCTTGCTTTCATTAATTTCACTGGGAGGTGTTTGGTGTTGGAGTGAAATTATGAAAAATAGATTACAAAGGATCGTCTGGTACAGTGCATACTGTTAATGTTTTTTCTTGCTATGTTCTTACTTATAAGGTCGAAAGTGCAAGGCTAAGGAAAAATGAAGGGGGAGATTTGGTCCATTTTCCAGTCACATATTTTCTGGTGCCACGTATGCTGCGAATGTTTTTATTTTGTCCTCATTTTCAAGTGTCGCAAGTGCAAGCCAAAATTTGGAATTGGGCAATTTTTTCAGTTACCTATTTACAGTTTAAATATTACAACACATTTTCTGGTACAGGTGACTAGAAAAGTTCCATTACCTTGAATCATATACAAACTACCCATCAGATAACACATATCACTTTAAATTAAGTAGCTGCATTCAGCGATTTTTAAGTAGTTGCTTGGATCTATATGAGCGTAATAACATGCAACATAAAAACGATCGACACAAATAGCCAGATGAGCAATGTAAATATAGAATAGGATTAAAAGGTTCTAGCACATTTTCTGGGTGGTCAGAGGCCGGGAGAATGCTGGAGGGACCTTGTATTGGTGACCCTGGTCTTCTCCTGGGTGACCTAGATGTATGTGAATTTGTGTTTTGTTTTTGTGTGTTCATTGTATTCTGTTGTGTTGTCCCTATTCGGGCTCTGTCTTGAGTTGGCCACCCCCAGAAGAAAAATATAATAAAAAGGAAAAGTAGGGAATGGGCCTGAGTAAATACATACATACATACATACATTATCTGGTAGCACACATACTGCCGCTAGTTTTACTTTATCCTCACGTGTCTGTGTTGCAAGTGCAGACCCACTGGAGACTAAAGGGCAAGGTATAATGTCTTAACTCACCTATTTCTGGTTTAAGGGGAGATGGGCCGGTTTTCTGGACCACTTTCTCCCTCATGTTTAGCCCCATTAGTTTTCAGATATTAAGATGTTTTCCCCATTAGTTAGTCGATTTTAAGACCTTTCGCCCCCATTCTTCGTCAATACTTAGACCTTTCGTGCTATTTAGGTGTCGATTTTTTCCCTGGCGAACGATAGTGAGCCTGTAATGTTGGAAGAAGCGGCCTTCGGCCGGGAAATTTTTTCTACCGAAAAATGTACAAATTAATCTAGAAGAGGGATCTAATGGATGTTCTTTTAAATTTGATGGAGGTCTAGGGACTAGAAAAATAATTAATACATGAAAAAATCGCCCAAAAAGTGAACCATCCCCTCTTAATTATTCCAAACAAAATATTAATACCATCTCACAAAATATATCACGTTACCAGGTACACTGCTAATGTTCCCGTTTTGTTCCCGCCTGTAATTTGTACATATTTCGGAGAGGCACGGTTAGTAGCACTTTGCCAGCCCCAGTGATGACATGGTGGGGCAGTGTTATTACAGGAACTTATTGCACTACAGTCCAAAGGCAACCCTGTTAGACCCATTGCAAATTTAATGGAAAGGGACGTTAAACCATTGTATGTATGTATGCATGTATGTATGTATGTATGTATGTATGTACAGTATGTATGTATATATGTATGTATGTACAGTACAGTATGTATGTATGTATGTATGTATGTATGTATGTATGCATCGCTCGTGTAAGGCTATTTGGGACTAAATGTCAGAGGGCCAAATGTTCAATGATCTATTTCAGTTGTAGGTATTACACAACATGTTCTGGTACCAGGTATGCTGCAGATATTCTCGCTAAATCCTCACCTGTAAATGTCACTGGTACATACCTATAGCAGACTAAAGGGAAGTGCGTCATTCGACCATGGTTTTAACCCTCTCGCTATCCTGTGGACTAGGGGGTTGCCGTTTAGCATTTCAGAAATAGAGTTATCTCAATCTAATTATTGTATGTATGTATGTATGTATTATTTTACTCAGGCCCATTCCCCATTTTTTTTTCTTCTGGGGGGTGGCTGACTAAAGACAGAGCCCGAATAGAGACAACAAAACACAACAGAAAACAATGAACAGACAAAGACAAAACACAAATTCACACACATCTAGGTCACCCAGGAGAAGACCCAGAGACCAGGGATCACCAAGGTCCTTCCAGCACTCCCCCGGCCCCCGACCACCCGGAGAGGTTCCGGTCTCAGCAGGCAGACATGCAGCGAGCCGAAACTGCAAGCCCGCCCACCACACTTCCAGGCGCACCCTTCATATATACCGGCTCCCCGGGCCAGGCGACTGACGGACTATTAGCCTGATGGACTATTGTAATAATTACCTCTCCAAAATTAGGTTTCTGCCCACAGATCACTCAAAGAAAACTTCAAAGGTTGAAGTAACTTAACTAAAGGTTTCTAAACACCCTGATGGTCATAAAGGCTTTTAAATATCCCAGAAAGGGCGCAAATCGCGTCCTGTGCGTGAAAGGGTTAACATGCAGAAATTATCTCTTCGGAAATGAAAAATACTACTTATTTCAATATGGCATTTACGAACAGAAAATGTCTAGGCCTATTCGTATTTATTTTTTATTAAATTCACCACAACACCAAACACCTCCAATGAAATTAATGAAATGTGCTCACATGTTCGCTCCACCAGGATTTGTCATATTCAAATGAGTATATTAAAACCAGAATCACTTTATAAAGGCCCATCAACGCTCTGGATTTCCTAAATTAATTGGGGATAATAACAGGTTTAATGACTAAGTATTAAAGCTATGGGTAGTTTTAGTGTAGCAACTATCCACAGAGAAGTCCAGGGCAATAAAACATACTCTCTGCCAATAGAGTCTAGCGAAAATGAGTCATCCATATGAATTGATACAATTTATTGACTGGTGACTGCTCTCTTTGTGGCTGCTCTAATTCATCTTATTAAATATGAATAGTACAGGACATTATTATGGATAGATGGGCCGTTTTTCAGATTTTAAGATATTTGCCCCATTAGTTTGTCGATTTTAAGACCTTTCGTCCCATTTCTTTGTCAATATTAAGACCTTTTGTGCTTTTTAGTTGTAGATTTTTTTCCTGGCAAAGGATAGTAAGTCTGTAATTTTGGAAGAACTGGCCTTTGGCCGGGAAATTTGTCTACCGACAATTGTACAAATTAATCTATAGGGGGGATCTAATGGATGTTTTTTGTTTTGTTAAGTTTGATGGAGGTCTAGGGAGGAAACTAAAAAACTTATACAAACAATATATACAAAACAAATAATTTCGACCCATCCCCCCTTAAAATGACAGACAACTAGCTACTCTGTATAATCTATGTCTGCATAATAGAACACATAGACTATAACTAAGCTGATACACATGACAAAGGTATTAATTTGAACACAATCTAAATAGTTGCAATATTATGTAAGTCATTCTTAAAAAATCATAACCCGTTGAATTCCAGCGACGTGTGATGCATTTCATTCTAGCTAAATTTTCGACGATATTATTCAGCTTAGAAAAGATATGTGGATAATGTGGTAGTTAAAAGGGTTGGTCGAGATAGTTTGAGGCCTTAATATTGCTAGAGGTCCTTCCTAAGCTAAAGCAAATCGTCTAATAGTTGGCAGACTATGACACAATCGCCGTCCCTGGTACTGAATGGGTTAATATGCATGACAAATACAATACAAATCCTGTAAAAGTTGTTCTAATTGTAACGCCAAACAATCATTACACACATTATGTACTTTCACAATAATTTGACTATAGGCTTTCAATAGTCAATGCTCTGTGTAGTTTTTTTTTATGGTAAGGAGGTGTCCAAGTATTCCTGACCAATTTTGTTACAGTTTATGAATTCTGCATTGCACACACACACACATACACAATTACACAGCATTTTAAAGTCAGCCGTGTGTGGGTTGGGTTGCATGAAATCGAAAGGAGTTTACTTTTATAATTATAAATACTAAACATATGTTAAATCTAGTACCCTATTTTACTCTTCAGCAATCCCTCGACCAGCGAAGACTGATGTTGATGCGGAGGTTACTCAACTTGCTTATATGCTAACCTTGCCTTTTGTCTGCTTCACGCATATATATATATATAAACACACACACACACACACACACACAAACACACACACACACAAACACACTATGGCTCTGTCTTATGTTAGGTCCCCAACCTCGCCATAGTTTTTATCTCCTTCAGCACGATGACGCCTTTTTGCTTTTGATTCTGGCTAAATGTAGATTATTTTATGCAGCTTAAGAAGGAGCTATGTAATTCAGGTGGTTTACTGAGAGCACATTACCCCATTGATTCCTAGAGGTAGATTTTAAGCTAAAGAAAATCTTCTAAAGGTAACCAGAATATGATGAAAATTACGTCATCGTGCTATTACATTTAATACATTTACAGCCACTCGTAATATAATAATTAGGGAAGAGAACAAATAATCCAGTGGGCTCTGGGGGTCCGATTGCATCTGTTTTATCTAAAAATACGCCATACCCCATGACTGAACAGGTTAATACATTTCGCAAACTAATCTAAGATACATAGCTGTGTAGTATTTTTTAATAGATTCATACTATGATGATTGTGTACTAAATAATGCAGTAAATATACAATAATTCACGTATTTTGTTACATAAATATCAGCTTTCCTGTCCTAGAAATTTACTTTCATCCTAATGTGGTCTTGGTCTTGGTGCGAAAGTCACGCTTGTTTAAAACAAGGTGTGGCCTTAAGATCGGCTTTCTCTCGTGGGATAAACTTATAACTAAGAAGGAAAGGACAGGTTGAGATAAGGAAAGTAGTAGCCTAGTTCCCCTTTCACCCTCTAGTCTTTCTGCACATTACGCTATATTATTCCTACTGTAACCATGCTCTATTTATCCACACCTCCTCCAGAAAATCCTTAACCCTTTGTGCCGTGATCTCATTCCACTTATTTAGGGTGTTCAAACCCAGCAGGTAGACTGGGAGGCTATGTAGCCTACATAGCTCTAAAACATGTCAAAACTCACCATCTGCGCATGCGTGAAAATCTTGGCCCCCGCCCCTCAAAAGTTCAACTATTATATTGGATTAGATTAGATTAGATTAACCTAACCTAACCTAACCTAACCCTAAAATATAACCAAAATAACCAAAATAACAAATGTATAATATGCAAAATTCGAGAGGGATCGAACACTGCTTTTCCCAGTGAAAGGCGGGAGCCATATCGTCTGAACTATGGAGAGATGTGGAAGGATCGGTGTGAAGGTTATATTTAAACGCAACGGAGGTGAGGGGCGGTGCCAAGGGGCCTAGGTCAAGGCCACCTAGAGTACCTAGGTTCTCACGCATGGGCAGATGGTCATGTTTTAGAGCTACGTACATCGCCTCCCGGTAGACTACTATCCTGTCTAACCTCCATTTGCGCCTCCCCACCACATTTTTCTATTAATTATAGGCCTACTCCAATTTCTCGTATCACAGAGCATTCTTCGTCTTTCCCTCACATTATGTTCCACACTTTATTCAACTGTCTCATCCTCGCCACTTTCACACCTCACACACAGCTTGCTTCCCTCATTCGACCACCTGTATGTCCTAATCCAGCAATTTCGTCTGTGATTTGAAGAGGAGTTCACCTCCCATGCTTCCATCTTGGCTGGTTGGTGTCTGCACACATAGCCTACATTCTAATGGACACTTATATCTCGTCTACTCTGCCCGGTATTCATCCCAATTGACCACTTGCGAGTTTCTGGCGATAAGGAAGTTGGTGCCGTGAACATCGATATTAAACAGACATACAATAATAAAGTTGATGTCTAATGGATAAAACGTATGTTAAATTTAGTTGTATGTATTTATAAATGTACTGCAGCCTAATTTTAGCTGGTAATTCTGCTAAATATCAATGCAAAAAGCTCCAACTTCCTTATAGACCAAAACTCGCATATGCACTTGCTTGTTGATTAATTCTCTCTTCCACTTCTCGTTATTCCACACTTCCACACTTTCACCCATCATGATACCACGCATTTCATACTTCTCTATTCTTTCGTCACACATTCTCTTCCACTTGCTGCTCCTTTTATTTTAACCATCTCATAAACCTTCCACGTCCAGCTATCCCTATGAATTCTCTCCAGCCTCAACCTGACACGGTAGGCTACCGAAGGGCTCCCTTGATTATCCTTTCCTGTGCTGTAGTAGGCTGGGCGAAATGTTTAACAATTATTGAAGTATTGTATTGGCTTCCTTTTTAGTTACTAACGCACACGTGTTTCAGTAAATATTGGCTGGAAATATGGTTTGTAGTACTTGACACGCTTTGATTAATTCTACGCATGCGCACCAGCCACCATTTTCAATGGAACCGTTCGCGGCTCGAGATTGCCTTATTTTTGTTTACAAACAAACGGCGAACAAGACCAAGCTACTGCCGCTGCTCTCGTCAACAATAACTCGACACGTGTTCCTGCCATCTGCTTCTCACATCCCGAGACATGAAATGCTGACGTAAGATCAGCAACAATACAACTGGAGTCGTTATATTAACAATGGAGTACGGTAGCTGGAAGTTGCAGAATGCCTGGCATTGAAGGGGAAACTGAGATAAAGAAAACTCAACGTCTCGGGCAGAAAGGGTAATCTCATACAGAGGTAAGTAGGCTAGGCCCAGCCTTTCTTATTTAGATTCTAGGTATTCTACACAATTGTGTCGCCCGTTTCCGCAAATATTTGTTTGCCTAGGGCCCTAGGCTATGTCTACGCTATAGGCCTAGGCTAAAGTATTAAACTGCAAATTAAAGTAGGCTAGCCTAATTGGCATTTGGCGCCTCCTTTATTAGAAAATGTGGAAAAATGTTAGGTCAATATACAGGAGGCGCTACAATATAGGTAGCAAAATTCTAATGGTAGTTTTGGGTTCCTATCATCATATGCTTCATTTCTATATACTTTTTATCCCCGGGAAAACAACAAAAAAATCTTGGGATTTTTCATTTATTTTCTTGGGATTTTTTGTTTTGGTCATTAACCTAACCTAATAGCCCCCAAATACATTTAGGTTAGGTTAGGTTAGGTTTTTTGGTTAGGTTAGCCTAGGCCTAATACAAAAAAAAAAAAAAATCCAAGAAAAAAATAAAAAACCCAAGATTTTTTGTTTTTTTCCCGGGGATAAAAAGTATATAGAAATGAAGCATATGATGATAGGAACCCAAAACTACCATTATAATTTTGCTACCTATATTGTAGCGCCTCCTGTATATTGACCAAATGTTATTTTAATAGGCCTACCACGAATTTTCAGTGTTTTTTATAAACAAAATTGGTCATTTGCATCAATATATAGGCCTAGTGTTTGTAATTAATTAGAAATCTCGGAAAAACCTATTTTCCCCATTAGGCCTATCGATCGATGTTGAGACAGCCTCTCTATAATGATTTGAAAAAAACATTAATTAGCCTAACCTAACAACCTTACCTAACCTAACCTAACCTAGTTTTATGGGTGGGGTCCCTTAATACAAAACAAAAAAATTGGCTGTCGATTATAGCCTACGAAGGTGAAAGAAAAGTCGATGAAGTCTATGGTGTTTACTCTGCAATCTTCAGCTTGATTGTACATTGATAACGGGAAAGTACCGTATTGACAACCTTGTTACGAAAATAAAATTTTAGTACCATACTTTTATATTAGGTTTTTCCGAGGGTTTAACACATTTTCATATGATCTTTAGAGCTATCGATGACTGAAAGTACCGTATTGACAACCTTGTTACGAAAATAAAATTTTAGTACCATACTTTTTTATTAGGTTTTGCCGAGGGTTAAAAAAAAAAATCTTATGATCTTTAGAGCATATAGATTAATTATTTATCTTCAAATATATCAACAAAATTTGTGGTATTAAAATAACATTAAACCGAAAATGTCAACTTTAGGTACGATTTTAGTTACTGGACACCTATTTGACAGGTACCACCGAGGATAAGAGGATTTAATAGGCCTACATATTTTTTTTCGGTTTCCACGCATCCAACACCAAGCTACACCTTTTTCTGGTCCGGTAATAGGCTAGTATTGAAAACGATATAGTATAATAACTTTTTAAATGTGGTTTTCGACGAGAATAAAACGGTGCGTTTGTGCCGAAAATCGGCGGCGGGGGGAGTCCGTCGTCGCTTCGGATCGTCGCGGTTTGTTTACCCAGGACGCTCGAGGTTACTACGGCCAGCTGTTGGTAAACCTGACTTTTTGGACCGACAGCGATTTCAGTAAGTTTTATTTTGTTTTTTGTAATTTTTCCTTCAGATATAGTGTTGTTTTATACTGAAGAGGAGCTGAAATGAGTATTTACCCATTATCCAACAATCTAAATACACGCTCCCCACTAGTGGGGAGGTCTATGAAGTTCAGGGAAAATGAGGGGTTAAAAGCGTAAAAATACAATAATATAGCGCTTTGTATCAAAACTTGGCTCGGGTTTTCCCAAATTGCAAACCCATACAACCCAATTTTGTGAATACAGTATGCCTACCCGAGCCAACTTTTGACGAAAGCTGGCTCGGATTTCACGGGGTGGAGTGGGTAACCTAATATCTCATGTTATAAAAATAGTCAACTTTGGAAAGACATTAGCCTAACCTAACAACCTTACCTAACCTATCCTAGTATTATGGGTGGGGGCTGCCGCCCCCACACCCCCGCTGGTTGGGTTAGACTATTTTTTTTTTTCTTAATGTTCTAGGCTATTAGCCTAACCTAACAACCTTACCTAACCTAACCTAGTATATGGGTGGGGGCTGCCGCGGCGCCGGCCCCACACCCCCGCTGGTTGGGTTACTTTTTTTTTTTTTTTTTTTTTTTTTTTTTTTTTTTTTTTTTTTTTTTAAATGTGCTAGGCCTATTAGCCTAACTTAACAACGTAACCTAACCTAACCTAGTATATGGGTGGGGGCTGCTGCCCCCACACCCCCGCTGGTTGGGTCCTGGCTGAAAAACTTATTTTTTTACAGTAGGCCTATACTGTATATGTATTTTTTTCTTTCTCCCTTATAATACATTTCAGCTCTTAATGACATATATAGCAATGATGCATATGCTCTACCGGACCTATTAGGCCTAAAAAGATCGATGGGCTAACTGTCGGTCCAAAACATCAGTATAACCCAGCTGTTTTACTTGCCCCCTGCTGGCCACATATATGACGATTATTATAATTCACGGGGGGGGGGGGGGGGGAGGGCAGAGCCCCCCTCAACCCTGTCCTGTATCCCACGGCCTATAACGCAAGTGCGGCCTTTATCAAAAAATGGACCCAACAACTGGTTATAAGCTTATTAGCCATTTGAAGTCGACCGCCAAGGCGGGACCGGGAAGTCACTCCGAGCGTAAAGTAAACAAAGCGACGCTACTTCCACGAACGCAACCGAGTTGTCTTTATATTTCGTCTCATATTATCATTATTAAAGTGTCCCCATTGCATTTTTAGTGTTTCGTACACCAGAAAAGGGTGTAGCTTGGTGTTGGATGCGTGGAAACCGAAAACAAATGTGTATTAAATCGTTGGCGGTACCTGTCAAATAGGTGTCCAGTAACTAAAATCGTACCCAACTTTATTAACATTCTCATTAGCCTAACCTAAGCAATTATCTATAAATGGGCGATAGACCTATAATTCTGCAGCATACCAGGGCAAATGCCTATTTTGATAGACATACAGTGCTTTCCTATCCCTATGAACGACACATGTTGGGTAGGCTAGGCATAGGCTAGGCCTATTTCTGCAGGGCATTTCCGATTTTTGTCTGCTTTTATTATAGCCTAAGAGAACCACACATGGTTATGATTGTACAGCTAGACCAATGTAGGCTAGAATTTAAGATAAATCTACAGTTATACTACCCCTATTTTGTCGCTATTCTGTTGGTACTAATGGGTTAATATTATTAGTAGTAGACTTTGTATGGTTTGATGATGCGCGGAAATGTATATTTGACTTGAAATAGATACATTGAAGTATTACAAACCTTCGCAAACCCATAAACAGGGAACGTGAGCAGGGTTTAGACCGTCACGCACCCATAAAAAGGGAAAGTGAGGGGGAGTTTAGACCGTCGCGGAGACAGGTTACTATTCGGTTAGGTTAGGTTAGGCTAATGTTAAAAATACTAAAATGCGACGGTCCTCGGTATTAAACAACACTGTATATCAAAGAAAAAATTAAAAAACAACAACAAATTACCTGAAAAACTCATATCTGGTTGGTGATAATTTTTTATCAAAATAAGTTTTTTTTCCAGTTTCCGTGTCTGCTGAACCATCCAAAAACACGCTAAAAGGCGTGTTTTAAAGGGGGGAGGTGGTGGGGGGTAGTGGGGGAGGGGTAGTATAACTGTAGATTTACCCTATGCTTCATTGTTATATAGGCTAGGCCTACTTTTTTTTTTATCCACCGGAATTTTTTTTTTCTTGGCTTTTTGTTTGTTTTTTTAGCATTAGGCTAGGCCTAACCTAACCTAACCTAATAGCCCCCAAATACATGTAGGTTAGGTTAGGTTTGGTTTTTTGGTTAGGTTAGGCTAGGCCTAAAATTTTTTTTTTTTTTCCCCAGTGGATAAAAAGTATATAGCAATGAAACAGAATGATAGGAACCCAAAACTACCATTAGAAATGAGATCCCAGCTGTGGTGCGACTCGTTAATATTGACCTAATCTAATTTAGGTTAGGGTATACAGTACCCTTGCCTTGGCTATAGGCTAATCTGATTTGTTTTCTAATCTGTAGGCTAGCCTAGCCTTGGGCCCTAGACCCATTTCATTATTTTATCTTTGGTGATATAGCCTATTTATTATTATGGATAGCCTTATGCGACCCTCTACCGTGAACAAAACAAGCTTGATAATCAAACCAGTTGCCTCAGCAATGCATATGGATAATGGAAGCATATGAAGGTGATACATTTGCGGTCACCCCCTCTCGGGGATTACGACGCTTGGCTCTGGCCTAGATTTTATTTTTTTCGTGGGCTAGGTTAGGTGAGGAGCAGGGTGGGTTTAAGAAGCAGGGTGCCAAAACAGGAAATATCCAGTTCTGGATAATTTTTCTAAGCTTACAAGGATCAACTTTGCGCGGCGTCCGCGGGGGGTGCGGGGGGCACAGCCTCCCGTTACAAAACAGGGGGTCCGGAGGGCGTAGCCCCCCGGCCGCCGGAGAAATTTTGAGATGTGAAGGTAAATATACGCACAATACATGCTCAAAATTTATTAAAATGAATGAATAATATTGTAAGTAAAAGGGATGTTATGTATGTTTACTGGTGTTTAATCAGGATACTAGGGGAGCTGGCTGCCTGTACTTAAGTCTCAAAGGGATTCACTTCAGGTCCACTAATATAGGCATTGAAAACAGGTTTTTAAATTATTATTAGCACTCCCTGTTTTAGTTTTGTAACTTGTCCAATAAAGATTTCATGTATATTTGTTGTTGCATTCCAAGAACTATTACATACTTAATTTATATCCTTTCATATGATACATGAGTTACTATAGAGTACTGGTTAAAATACATACCGGTATCCTACCAAGTTTCAAGAATAAAATTTTATTAGAACATTTGTTTGTCTAATATTTTCCCTGGGCCGAGTAAAAAATACCTGGGTAGGCTATTCCCATCTCGGGTTAAGTACAATCAGTAGGAACGTAAAACTTACTTTAATTTTCACAACTTTAAAAGACCCAAGATTCTGCTAGGCTAATTCCGAAAATATTCAATCAAGACTCCGTTACCCCCGTGAAGTCAGGTTATAGTACTTAATGACAAGACATACCAATTATATAGGTTAGTTAGTGAGTGTGTGGACTGTGGGGATAGTGGCAGCCCCCCCCCTTTGGACACTAAGACTAAGTAAAGTTAGGTTAGGGTAAGGTAATGCAAATTATCTACTTATAACATGATAAACAGTTGAACAATAAACTACTGTACTATATTCCTTGAAGAAATATAAACAAATAATTGTACATAAGGCTGCAGAAAGATTCTTTAGTGATACCCAAGTCATGGCCGGGAAATCTATAAATGCACTGTTGGCAGTAGGCCTAGCCTGTACACTTATTAAATTGTACCGGTAATCTGGCTAAAAAGTTACTGGTATACAAAATAAGAACATAGCGGCAGGGTGCAGATCCTTCTTTGGACACTAAGTTTGGACTTTGGTTAGGGTAAGTTATTGCAAATCCTCCACTCATAATATAAACTACCTGTACAATAAAATACGATACCAGTAATATAGCCTATAGCCTACCGTACCTTGAAAAAAAAAAAAACGGTAAGACTGCAAAAGTATTCTTCAGTGATACCCAAATCATGGCCGAACACTTTATAAATGCACTGTAGGGCGGCCGCGGCAGGCCTAACCTAGGCTATACAGTATGGTACCGTTACAGTGTACACTCTTGTGCCGGTACTCTGGCAGAAAATTTTATGAGAACATAGCAGCAGACCTCACTTTGGACACTAAGTTAGGTTAGGACCGTCTGTTGCGTACCGTTTCGTAGGTTTGAATAGTAAATGTTATGCTAATACTCGCAACTCCTCCACTTATTACACGATAAATGACAATGAAAAACCAATTCCTCAAAGAAATAATAAAAACTAAAATTGTAAGTGTAAATATAGCTGCAAAAAGAATCTTCACTGGTACCCAATCCCAAATGATAAATCAAATTGCCGGGATTCCAGACGGTGCTGCGGCAAGTCTAGCCTATTGCCTACAGTCTTATTAAAAATAGGGGAGACTCCCAGGGTTTTTTTTGGCTCTGGTCAAAATTTCAAGTTTTTGTGTTCTCTCTGTAAACTGCTTCTTTCAACATAGGAGAATAGCATAGGAAGGAACAAAAAACATAACGCATCCATAACCCCCTGGGGCGAGGGTTCGCCACGACCCCCCAAAAACTGAAAACAATTCAGTTAGCCACCCAAATTTTTTTTTTGTGTCTGTAGTCTAAAGGGCTTCTGTAAGCAATAGAAATGATCATATGAGGGCATAAACACCCTTATTACATCCCTAAGGTACCCCTTTGGGGTTCCCAATATCAAGGAATTTGGTCAAAATTGAATGTATAATATTCCTTTACCATGGCTAAAATCGAAATTTTAAATTAGTTAGCCATACAAAGTTCATTTTCGATAGGTAGTGCTCTGAATAGAAAACATTGATTTAGGATGGGTAACAATTATATCCCCCCAAAACGGACTTAGTTTTCTGAAACTTAAAAATTAAATTGCCAGCAATCATTTTTTGGCCCTAACGAGTCTATTAACTGGATTTGGTATTGCCCAAATGCATTCCCCTTCTAACCACAGCAAATAGGCCTATAAAAGAACATTCTCTCGTCGATTTTTGGCCGATTTCTCGTCATTTTTGGAGATGTGGTCATTTGGAAGTCAAAATTCAGCTCTATCCCAAACTAATGGTATAATATATTTTTTTCAGCACCTTCTATTATTTATAGGGGAAAAAGCTGACGCTACTCTGTAGGGGATGCTTGTAGGATAAGCCATGCAAAAATTGCGGGAAATTTGAATTTTTTTCAGTGAGTTAACCCTTTTTTGTGAAATTCTGCGCTCACGCGCACGTACATAGAGAGCTGATTTTCTCATCGAGTCAGTGTTACACCATTACCATACATGTGGCAAAAGGCCAGCAATGAATCTCTTGTAGAAGCTGAGATAAAATAAAAGGTGGAGTCTCCCCTATTAAAGTCACAAAGTGTGCTCAAGCCAAAACAAAGATTAGAACTTCTAAACACTGGCAGTGGCTAATGAATGGTGTTTTATGAAAAAAACAAAACATGGTAGGCCTATTACTGACTTTTAGCATCTACAGTTAGCCCAGCTATTGTTTTTTTATGCAGCCCATCAATGTTAAGACCTGATAGTGGGAAGGGATATGAAGAATGTGGAAATTGAGGGAATTTGGGATACTGTACAGAATAAGCTGAAGGGGGCAAGCCCCCCTCACCTTCCCAAGACTTATTGCAATTCTCAACATGTAAATAGGCTACTCATTTCCAGTAATAATCATTATTAGGCTATAGAAAGCTTATATACCGGTACCTAGAAAATAATTGTAACTTTGGTAAGGATGTATTATTTGGGCGTACCGCCTGCCAGGCCTTTGAGGTGGATTCACGAACGGTCGTACGATCCGAAAACTCCCTTACCGTTCCCTTACGACTCAACGCTGGTATTCACGAAGCGTCGTAGCGGCCATCTCTGATCGTAGGAAGCCCCTTTCGCAAAGGGTGGTCCGGACCACCCTTACATGAATTTGACCCGGATATAGGTACACAAATATCGATAACACAACCCGCGACCATAACAAATTTGTCTGCAGTATAGCTCTTTATGACACACTAAGTCATTATTGAGGCAATAATAGCGCAATATGATTGTTAACTTGTGTTTACAACACCATTAACCCTCCTGGCCCGGGCTAGTTCTCCTAATGACAGTGCGGCGTACCCGGGCGATCTGGCCGAAAAACGTCTAGGCCTAGGCTACCATATTTTGGTTAATTTTAACTGCTAGAAATTTCCCACGCATCTATAAATGTAGTGCGGTTTCCAATCTGTAGACTGGCGTTGAGTAGAGCTCTCTAAGTCAACTGGTTCAGTTGTGATGACGATTTTAGTGGAGAGCATTTTCAGGCAATGTTAGCAATACGACGATCTTTTCACTACTGAAACAACGACATACAGACATACAATAACAAACGAGTGTTCTCCTTCTTGTTTTCGGAGGTGCGATGATGCAACGATCGGCTTTGTTTACATGTGTCGGACGCACGGCGTTCAGACCAAGCTGAATGGGCTTTCAAGCTTACTGTCTATTAAAATGACACCCGGGTACCGGCCCATCTGCCGTGGTGTCATATTAAAATGACACCCGGGGAGGAAGGGTTAAGGCATTTAATACAAAGTATGAATATACTGTATTTGTATCCTTAATGTCTTAGGACAGGCCGAATTAAGCTATGAATAGCCTACATATGCCAGCCTAGACCTAGTCAAGGTTAATTGATGCACAAATTCATGTGCTGCGACAACACGTAGCCTACCATTAGTAGATTTTAACCCTCATTTATTGCGGAAATGTTTTATTCCAACTCCCCACCACCTCTGAGATAGATTAGGGTAGCCTATTCCTCAACAAAGTTGAAAGTATCACAGGAACAAAATGATGAAAAGAATTAACCTAGGCCTAGCCTAAAAAATAAACAAATAAATGGTGTTGTGAATACTTTTGTTTAGCCTAGCCTAGGCCTAGGCTAGGCTATAACCTAGGTTTATTTTGAAAAAGTTAGGGCTAGTTAGGCCTATTTATGGTATTTTGGTTAGGCTAGCAATGCCTAGCTGGGTTAGATTAAGGTAGCCTATTTCCGCAACAAATTTGAAAGTATCACAGGAAAAAAAATTATGAAAAGAATTACCCTAGGCCTAGCCTAAACAAAAAATAAGGAATTATTCTATAATTGCACCTACAGTATACGTGCTAAACAAATTATTATTGTATTTAACAGGAAGGTACGACGAGGTAAGTGATGTGGTATAGGTGGCAATATGTGGAAATGGATTATAATGGCATTCCACCCCCTCTGACCCCCTTACGAAAATCTACGGTTACTCACTCCACCCCAACTGGATTTCTTCCGTTTTACCCAACCAGCGGGGGTGTGGGGGCAGCAGCCCTCACCCATAATACTAGGATAGGTTTGGTAAGGTTGTTAGGTTAGGCTAATGTCTCTGAACCATTGTAAAATCCGTGTCACATCTAGATTGATAGACTTTTGTCAGAGGGGGCGGAATGCCCTTATAATCTATTTCCGCATATTGCCACGTATACCACATCATACCTCGTCGTACCTTCCTGTTAAATACAATAATATTTTTTTAGCTCGTATAGGTGCAATTATAGAAATTTAGCAAAAATAATAATAGGCTAGACTATATGGTGTGAATATTTTTGTTTTAGCCTAGCCTAGGCTATAACCTAGGTTTATTTTGAAAAAGTTAGGGCTATTTAGGCTAGAAAAGTTAGGCCTACGTATGGTATTTTGGTTAGGCTAGCAATGCCTAGCTTGGTGTAGCCTAAGCATAGTAAAGTAGAAGCCTAGAAGGTAAAGATGGTGTTTGCAGGCATACCGTCCTCCTTGTTAACTAGCCTAGCATAGCCATGCTGGTAATATATTTGATGATGGCAATAAGTCATGGGAGGTGAGGGGGACAAAGCCCCCTCAACTATCATTATATCCCATGGCCAACTGTTGGCCAATAGGTTGATGGGGGCTTTACCCCCCTCATCCCCCATGACTTATTGTCATCACCATATATATTTCCAGCAGGGGGGCAAATAACAGCTGGCCGTGGGATAATTTTGTAATTAAATGCAGTCAAATTAGACGCGAACATAACCGAGCCTGCAACTTCATCTAAACAAGGACAGTACGCCTGCTAACACCACCCTTACCAAGGTAAGAGTTGTGTTAGCGGGTGATGTACCGTCCGCTTTGTTTCCATAGTCGAACACTCTGTTATATTCTCATCTAATTTGACTGCTCTTATTTGCCCCTGCTGGTAAAATATATGATGATGACAATGTCATGAGGGGTAGGTGGGGGGGGTCTAAGCCCCCCTCACCCCATTATTGTATCCCATGGCCAGATGTTGGGTAAATTGTTATGCTACCAACCATGGGATACAATAATGGGTTGAGGGGGGCTTTGCCCCCTCAACAAAAATGGAGGTGTTATGAATTAAAAAATAATTACCCTAGACTATAGCCTAGGCTATAGCAAAAAAAAAAAAAAAAAAAAAAAAAAAAAAAAAAATATATATATATATATATATAGCCTAGGCCTATGCTAGGCCTATTTTGAAAAGATAGATAGGCCTTGAGGTGTTGTGAATACAAAAATATTACCCTAGGCCTATTTTAAAAAATTAGGCCTAGGCTAAGTCTGGCAGTTTGGCTCGACTAGAACTGCCTGTGTAGGCATAGACATAGTAAAGTCTGGCATTTTGGTTTGGCTCGCCCTGTCTAGGTGTAGACATGGTAAAGTAGAACAATATACTGTGGTTAAGGTATAAATAATACACTAATTTCCCAACTAGCCTAAGAGATGATTATCAATTATCAATCCGTCGGAAATCCTTTAACTTGGGCCACTAACAGGCTTCCCTGTAGCCTAGCTAGGCTAATTTCTTATCATCAATTCACAAGATACTCTATTCTTCTTCCTGTTGGCTGTGGTGGATCGAATTAGCCATGCTAAACAATGAAAAGCTCATAAATTAAATTATATTAGGTTCTTCTTGGCGCTTCGGTCATGTGGGTGACATATTGTTTATTTACGAAGGCCAAGCGCCTGATTGGTCAAGAGAAGCCTTGGTGAAAATAATCGAAAGGGAGCTGTAAGGGAGCTCAACGATGCGTTCGTGAATACACCTTCCGCACTCCCTTAGGAACGATCGTAGGTTGCTGTACGACATCGCACGCTACGACCGTTAGTGAATCCGGGTCCTGTCTTGTTTACACTACTCACATGTTCGCGATCATGTTTCCGTCTATTTTGGCTGCTGTGGACTGTGGGATTCAATAATAGCTTGAGGAACTAGATGAGAATTTCAACAAGTCCTGGGGAGGGGCAAGGCCGTGAGGGCCCCTCAACAAATCCTATAGGCCTAGCCTATCCCTAAAATCCCACGGCAAACGGTTATTGTCATAGGATAGGCCTAGGCCTATAGGCTATAGCCTAGCTAAGCTTATTTTTTGTTGTCTTTAATCTCAAATCTTCCTTGATCTTCATTATCATAGCCCTACTAGGCTAGTGGGGGGCTGTTTTAAGATTGTTGGATAATGGGTTAGGCCTAGGCCTAATACGCCTACGCTACTAATTTCTGCTCCAAATCATCATAGGCCTAGGCTAATAAAAGTTTATTTCCCTAGCTGAAGGAAAATATAGGGAATGAGTTTGAGTTGTGTTACGTCGTCTAAACACGCGAGTTGATGTCAAACAGCAGGGGTGTGGGGGCGGCAGCCCCCACCCATAATACTAGGATAGGTAAGGTAAGGTTGTTAGGTTAGGCTAATGTCCTTTCAAAGGGGTTTAGGCTAGGCTAGGCTAGTAAACACTAGGATATACTCGGACAGAGGTAGCAGGTAGGTGATACACCCGATAACACAACTCTTGCCAAATATAGCCTAGGTCACACAAACATATATGCTAGGCTACTTACAAAATTGCTGTTGGTGCTAAAAGTCAGGTTTACCAAAAGCATCACAGGCTGTGGTGGTATCCTGCCCTTGCTAATGGACCTTGAACTTGGACCTTATACTGTATATAAAGAGTTCCCCAAGATTAATATGCACGATTTTAGAATGTGCAGGGCACTCGCAATTCACATGAAGTCAATGTTATATTCCAGCCCCTTAATTCACTATATTTTCCACAAAAGTATCAGTAAATAACAGCTTAACATATTTCCAAATTACCACAATTCACTGGCGCGAAGTAATCTGACGTCATCCAGTCAGGAACACGAAAATGTAGAACCTTACCAAATACCCTTTCGTTGCATTCATTGATCCCTGTCATATAATTACCCCTCAAAAACCAATAATTCATCATAAAATCGTAATAATTTATAGCTTACCGAATGCCTAGCCTTGCGCTTTGTTCTAGATAAAAATAATTGATATTCATGCACTACTTTCGAGAAATTAGAGGCCCCCCCAAAATGATCCACACGACCAAAAACCGCATATTTTGGCAGGGGGTTTAACAGGATCACTTATGGAACATTCAATCATAAATTATTTATTGTACATTATTCATTTCAATTAATATATTAACAGATACATTTGTTTAGATAATATAATAATAGTTTTAGGTAATAACTTTAATTATCTTTCAATTTACTTATTATTGAAACATTAGAGTATAAATTAATTACCACAAGTTGTGTTCGTATTGTCATTCTTGACTCCGCCTTTAAACGCGCCGTCACATCCGCGTGTACCTCTAAGCCTAAGTCAATGCCACAAGAAGAAGGCGGCTTCAGTTCGCTTGGGAATGTAAACAAAACAATTGGCTATTGACTCTCGGGTGGAAAATCGGATAATATTCAAGGACACTACATCCGCCTTATTAGAAACAATTTATTAGGGAAAAGAGGCACCAACAGATTCGCCATATTTTTCTCCATATAGTCCGCATGGAGGATTTTCGTTATTGACAAATTGAAAAAATACCCCTTTTCACAGAAAAATACACCAAAAATCTGTCAAAGATGTCTAATAGCGGGGGTGTGGGGGCGGTAGCCCCCACTCATAATACTAGGATAGGTTAGGTAAGGTTGTTAGGTTAGGCTAATGTCCTTTCAAAGGGGTATAGGCTAGTAAACACTAGGATAGCTTATACCCGGTCAGAGGTAAGAAGAAGAGTCCTGATGTAGTCTCCTTGAATGCTACCGAAAATTGTATTTAATTGCTTTAGGAGCTGCATTTGGACTTCAATTCAGGTGATAGTTAATAGTTTTAAGATCATAGCAAGTGTAGAGTACAATGTTAAGGCAAACTACTATAGTTTGATGAGTTTAATGTCCTTATGTAGCTCAGGACTCGACTGTAGCCAGAGCCCAATTCTGGATCATTTTTTTTTCAGATGTTAATTTGGGATCACGAAGAAAAGTGGCGAATTTTGGCACACTAAGAAGGGAATATGATTTAGGCTATAGATCAGATCTTCTCTGTAATGTGTATTGTGGAGAAAGGAAGAAAGTTATATGCCGTCTTCATGGAGAAAGCCTAGCTGTCTATACCTATAACTTTACCATCATAATCAAATAGGAGATTAAATCAATGTTTATGCCTATATGTAAATTATTATTTGGGTAATTAATCAGAAAAGGCTCGCACCCTAATTTTCCATGTTTAATCTATGTTTAGTACTATAAGCAATTGTATTACTTGGGTATTTATTTAGAAATGGCTTGCACCCTTATTTTCCATGTTCTTTCCTCCAGATCGTGAGAAATTAGCGTTTTCAAGGTTTTGGTCATATTCCCCCCCCCCCTCCTTTGACTTAGGCTATTGAAATCGCCATTTAGCCTATGTTGGAAGCAGGGGGTAAATATATAATCATAATAACGGTGCGAGCGTCTTCTGATTAATTATCCTGATTATGTTCAAGCCAAACTTTCAGAACACACTTTCTATCACTATACTTCAGCAAATATATGAAAATGGTGTCGGAGAGTACTTTTAACATTTAACTTTAACTTTAGGCTGTACCGTAGCCTACTCCTTGTAGCATTATCGCAAACATTCTACTCAAGTGTGTTGTTTTTGTTTTGTACTAATCAGTTTCGTCCCCTTTCGTGTTTTTTTAATGATTTTCGTACAGAGTAGACTACAGTAGGCCTATGTTTTAATACTTAATGATTTCCTCGGATCTTGTTTCAATTATTTTTTAATCATATTTTTCTTAATTCAAATAATTAATAATCACCTACACGTATATACTATGGGGCATTTTAGCATAATTATTCATATAGGCTCCTACTGTCTTGTTTTTAGGCTGATGATGGTTTGTGTTTGAGCCGAAACGCGTACCGTACCACAAATAGAGATGTTGATCCCAGCGCTGGTTATTCTATTTATTATACGCCTACGCATACCCCTTTGCAGAGAGCATCACTCTCTCTCTCTCTCTCTCTTTCTCTCTCCATAGTGTATGTACTCAAACAATAATAATGTTCCATTATGGAATCATAATGATATATTGATATATTTATATTTAAGGCCCTACGATTGATGGTATAGCGTTGTTGTGTGAGATGGTGAGTTTATTTCTCAAGTGAAGCGTAGTAAAGTTGCCAAGTTCATTAACCCGTCCAGCCCCAGCGACGCGTCTGACGCGTCGGCGATGTATGTAACGCACAGCCCCAGAGACGCGCCTGACGCGTCACCCTAATTGCGCCGACCGTAACCTCAGGTGTAGCCACTCAAGAGGGCTCAGATTTGTATGGGAACTGTATACGTATCCCACGCAACCGTGCCGATGGTTGAAAACTCTCAAAGTCCACGTGCGTGCGCGCGAGCGCGCAATAACCTGGTTTTTTGGGATAATTGCCTTCAATTTTTTACTCTTGTAAAATCCGTTTTCGGGGGCTCTGTAGGACCATTTTTTAAGCTTTTTGAGCGTTTTTTCGTGGTTTTTCCTTCATTCCTAACCCATTCGCTATTGTTTCTGGAATAAAACAATTTTTTGAAAACCGGCCGGGTTCTGGTGCGCAAACATTACAAAACTAGCCGGGGCTCCACGGGTTAAATGGCGAACTTTATTAACTAATTAAATTTGACAGGATAGTGAAAATTTACTTAAGAGTTGATAGATTTATTGAAGCTGGTATAATATGCACAGAAAAAAAAAGTGGAGTTAATTATTTTGGTGTAGTTAACTGGCTAGTTGGAGTTGTTTAATTCATGTAATTTTCTACCTTGGTGTAGTTGACTGTCTTTCTGGAGGCGATTTCTTTTGCTTAATTATTTGTCTTGGTAGAGTTGACTAATTTGGCATTGCTCGTTATGGGGTATAGCCGATTCCACACTGGTGGTACTGTATATATTGACGTTAAATTGATCTTATAATTTCGTTTTTGGACCCAATTAAGACAATCCAGAGAGTTGATGGATGTTTCTCTTTGTCATTTTATGTTGATTCTATTAACTTGAATTTAATTACTAACATTTTCTGTTAGTAAATGCCATATTCTAATGAATAGAATCATCATGAAAATCAATGAAAAACGCTTTCTAATACTCTGGTGTGACGTCTACCAGCGTGGGCAGAATCGCCTCTCGTTAGCCACTAGCACTCGCCAGGGACCTCAAAATGGGCTACAGTTATCAGAGAATGTTGTTCTTTCTTTCCTAGTACTCGCATTGTCACAGACAGTCCAGTGGTGGTCTTTGTTTTCGTCTGTGACAACGGGAAGTATTTTATATCATTAGTAGAATATAAGATGCATTGTGTAAAGTTAAGGAGAAAGAGCGATGTAGGTGGTAATATGTGCGTGTGTATGTATGTGCTGCCTTCCTCGCTCGGAGGAGTTTTCCCGCTCGCGCACGGGCTTTCCCACGCCCTTGATTGGCTGGCGGTTCCTGGCGCGTCCTAGGGGCCTGCTGCCTTGTGACGTCTCGGCCCGTGATTGGCCGACCATCGCGCCCTTGCGGGCTCCTGTGTAACTTGCCTCCTACATGAGGGTCCCCAGGAGCTGTCCTCGTCAGGACAGGCTAGGCGCGCGTGCTTCTAACATCCCTTTGCATACTCTCTCCCGATCACCCCCTTTACCACTGTCTCTCTCTCTGACCACCTTCTTTTCCATTGCTTCTCACCTTTATTCAATTACTTGTCCCCTTGGGTTCTGCATACGGTTTCCATAGCCGGCCCATTGTATTGCATGCGCCGTCCTCAGAGATATTTACATGTACTTAGAATAGGTTTTGAGGGTTCTTAGTTAGTAGAGGTTGGGAACTTAGTGTGTCTCCATTATTGATTTAGTGTTTCTGCTCTTTTACTTAATGCTAGACTGAGATAAGGTAACTGTAGTCGTTGTCTCCGATGTGTGTATGGTTTGTTTATACCTACACGACTTCGACCGGTCCTGTGGTAGCCTGTGTTGTCTTTTCGGTTGCATCCTTTACGTGTGCAGCATTGTGTTGACTGAGGGTTTTGGCCTGTTCCAGTTCCACACTTTGCTGCCTCTTTGCTTGTCTTTAGAGGGTTGCCAGGATAGCACCAGATACTTGTGATCTGGATCTATCAAGAGGGCACCCTAGTCAATTAACGTAACTTAAAGGAGGCAGTCTTAAGGACATCGCTAGGCTACGAGCCTGTCTTGCTCAACCACAGTTCCTTACCTAGAATATTCCAGCTAGACATTATTAATCGAGTAGACACTTATTAGTATTTAATATATGCTCTTTGATATGTACGCATTATTATTCACAGCATTTATTAGTCTAGGTTGTTGTTGAGTTGCACAACCATAGCGGACTGTTTCGTTGATGAGGAAGTACTTCTTTTAGTGTCGAGCATTACTCCCGTTGCGCATTTATAGTATTCTAGTGTCAGTTAACATTATATGTCCTATCTTTTGGTGTATTCCATTTACACGTGTGGTGTCCTACCTCCTGCCTTTATATAGTTCAAGATTAGATACAAGCATCTTATGAGCATCAGACTTTCTTCAGAAGTTTTCAGGTCTATGCTGTAGGACTATATTTCACTTTCTTTCAGATAGGAGTGAAGAGTTTATTGTTGTTTAGAGTAACTGTATTAAAGCATCTTTTTATTGTATTAAATCTCGCAGTGATTTAATTGATCTTTCCATAGATTCCTTTTTATGCATTTTAACGTAACTTGCATCTTGTTTGTTATCAGGCTATACCAGTGTGGGTTAGCCTGAATTAGAGTACATTTATGCCCAGTTAAGGATACCCCGCTATCGCAGATTAACTCTGGAGGTTATAAGTGTTTTGTTCGCCGGCATATAAGTTCGAGGGTTTGGATCTAGCGTACCGTTGTTACATAGTAGTGCCCTATTACTAGTCCAATCTTTAAGTGCCCTTGTTTTATTCGTAGCCCCGGTCGTAACAAATGGCGACCTCGCCAGGATCTAATCTTAGTCGCCGTAACAAATGGCGACCTTGCCTAGTTTCTTATCTTAGTCGTCATACCAAATGAACTAAGAAATAATTGCAGGATTTTTGGACATTTATTTTTGGAGGAATATTTTGGACACAGAATGTTTTTTTGGCAACGTAGTATAGCACTTGAGTTGTCTTCAAGCATTTTTTGAGTGAATAGTGCTACATGAGAGTTTAGGTACTTTTTTTTTATAAACGTTGAGAATTTTCGGTGGACACTATGTCGAATGACGGATCAGTGCACAGTGAGGACACAGTATGGGAAGCAGGCTCTGAGGTGCAGAAGCTGGGTTTGTTAGAAGGCATTAGAGTAGTAACTAGTGAGGAGGATGCAAGGAAGTTTCTGGAGATGCCTATTACTGTTGACCGGGTGTCGGGGATTGATCGGTATGGTCTCCAGTGTTTGGCCACGGTCATGGGGCATGTTGGGACTAGCAGCATGACGAGAAGTGACCTGGTGGCCTGTGTGCTCGGTGGGGTGCGTGGGGCTTCGGGTGGAGCGGGAGCTTGGGCACCTTCGACCCAGCCTCCATTCCACTCGACTCCTACCATGGCGCCCCCTCGGGCTCCGGAGCCGGGTACGTTCCCGCAGGCCGATAGTCACTGGCAGTGTGGTTTGCCCCTGGGTGGATCACTGGGTGGGTCTCCAATTGTTGCATCTCCTCCTCCTCAAGGTTTAACTCCAGATATGATCTTCCAGCTTGAGATGGCTAAGATGGCTAAGCAGCAGGAATACCAGCTTGAGATGACTAAGCAGCAGATTGAGATGGCTAAGATTCAGCAGCAGCAGCGGAAATCTGAGGCTGAGGAGAGAAAGGCCATACGTGAGGCTGAGCTTCAGGTTGAGGCTACGAAGTACTGTGCAGACATAGAGCTTGAGAAGTCTCGGGTGGAGTCGACAGGGCAGCGTCTCGGTTCTGGGAATCGAGGTCTTGATCAGTCTTTATCGCACCTTCTTAAGTTAGTCCCTGCATTTGACGAGTCGGGTGTCACCGAGTTTTTCCTGCGTTTTGAGAAGAAGTGCCGGGAGCACCAATGGCCCGAGGTTAAGTGGGCAGCCCTTGTTTCCTCTAGGTTGGTTGGCAAAGGACTCGAGGAATATGATGCGTTGCCCTTGGAGTCTTGCATCGATTATGAGGTACTGAAGGAAGCTGTTCTGCGGGCGTACGAGTTACAACCAGAGACATATAGGTTGAAGTTTCGGGGTGTTACGAAGGGTCGTGAGTGCACTTTTCTAGAACATGCCCGGGAACTGTCTGATGCTTTGAGAAATTGGCTGAGGTCAGAGAAGGTGACGAAGTTCGAAGAGATTGAGCAGTTAGTCCTTCTAGAGCAATTTTTTAAATGCACAGGCGGCGACCTGACTTTGAACCTCAAAGAGAAACGTCCTAAAACTCTACAAGAGGCAGCTGAGATGGCTGACCTGAGATTATCATTGATTCGTGGGTGCGGGTCTGCACAACGGACCGATGCAGTTAACAAGGGGCGCAACACTCCACCCCCCCGAGTCAGTGATGCAACATTTAATAACAAAAGCAAGAGCAATGATACCAATTTTGATCACAAACCGAAAACCGTCCCGTTTAAGAAAGGTCAGGGCCCTTCCCCACCTCAGGGGAAGTCCAAGGGTGAAGTAGAGTGTTTTAAGTGTCATAAAAAGGGGCATTTTGCACGTTCCTGCCCTAGTAACCAATCTACAGCAGTCTTGTCTTTGGCTAGCAACATTGGGGTGTCTCTGAGGTCTTCTGCATTTACCCTGGGTGATATGTCAGATGCGGGGACACAGCCAGTGAAGGAGTGTCCGGAAGGCTCGAAACCTGTCCGCGATGCTTTTTGCGACCATAGAGGGCGTGGCTGCGTGAGTTGGGCTGGTTGCAAGCATGGGTTGGAGTTGTTGCGTGATACAGGTGCATCCCAGACTCTGATGAAAAACTTTACAGGCCAACCTATAAACGCGGCACGGGTAGTTGTGGTGCAGGGTATTAATGCTACACGGTTATACCCGTTTGTTCTAGTAGAGCTGGAGGTTGATGGTGTGACACGAGAGATAGATGTTGGAATCGTGGAGAAATGCCAGTAGAGGGCGTCGACCTTCTTCTCGGCAACGACTTTGCGGTGCCTACTTCTGAGGTTCCACCCTTAGTTGTTGCCGAGAGGGCGGCCGACGTGAGTAGGGAGGGGCAGGAGTTGGTCGAGAGGTGTCAACTACAGCAGATGGCGTGTGTTGTCACCCGATCTCGTGCATCTAAGGTGTCACAGCCTATTCCTCAGTCTCTAGACCAGCGGAGGAACGGTCGGAAGGAGAAAGCTAAAGTTTGGAAAAGTTTTGAGAGTTTTGATCCAGCGGCTCTTCTTGGCGACTCAGTATTAGCACCAATGTTAAGGTCCAGAGTGGCCCCAGAACCTGTCACACTTGGTGAAGAGGTGGGGCGTGAGAAAACTCCGAGACAGCACCGTTACTCACGTAAGCAAGATAGGATATAACAGCCCAGTATCGGGGGAGGCCATAAGTTGCTCCGGGAGCATCTAGACAAATTGGCTCCTTCGGATATCTGTCGGCTGCAGCTAGGTGATTCTGAGCTTCAGAAGTGTAGTAACGGTGCAGTGGAACTTGAGGAGGACGGGGATGCAAAGCCGGGGGACTTCTTTCGTGTGGAGGGTATTTTGTACAGGCGTTTTCTAGATCCCAGACGGAGTTGGGAGGGTGGGTCGAGAGTGGTTGACTAGTTGGTAGTGCCTAGTGTGTGCCGTGATAGCCTACTGAGGTTGGCGCATGATGTACCGTTGGCAGGGCATTTGGGTGTACGTAAGACGGTAGCAGCCTTGGCGAAATTGTTTTGGTGGCCAGGTATGAAGGCACATGTGGAGTCATGGGTGGCAATGTGCAGTACCTGCCAGACAGTAGGTAAACCAAACCAATGTATTCCCAAGGCTCCGTTACACCCTATTCCTGTAATCGGGCCACCATTCAGTAAGGTTATAATCAACATGGTTGGCCCTCTACCCCCTACTAGTGCAGGCAACAAGTACCTCCTCACAATCATGGATGTTGCCACTCGTTATCCGGATGCATACCCCATGCGAAATGGTACTGTTAAGACTGTTGTTCGTAACTTGCTATTGTACTGTTCTAGGTACGGGTACCCGCAGGAGTTGCAGTCAGACCAAGGGTCCAATTATACTTCTAACCTTTTCAAACAGACCATGCAGCAGCACGGTATCAGTACAGTTGTCTCTTCAGCCTACCACCCAGAGAGTCAAGGGGTGTTGGAGAGGTGGCACTCGACTCAGAAAAGCATGCGTTGTTACTGTGTTGAAAATGGCAAGGATTGGGATCTTGGGTTGCCCTATGTTTTATTCGCTGCTCGGGAGGTACCTGGTGAAAGCCTCGGGTTAAGTCCCAATGAGTTAGTCTTCGGACATCAGGTCAGAGGCCCCCTCAACATGGTTAGAGAAATCTGGGAGGGCACAGCAAAACCATGTTCCATGTTAAAGTACAGTATGTTCTCGAGAGCAGAGAGAGAATGCCGAGAAGCCTAGAGTTGGCAGGTAGGAATTTGGTAGGGTCGCAAGCGCTGATGAAGGACAGGTACGATGAGAAGACAAAACTCCGGGAGTTTAAGGTGGGGCAGGAGGTGTTGATTTTGTTACCTCTGCCAGGTCATCCGTTGTCTGCTAAGTACGCTGGTCCTTATAAGGTGGTAAAGAAGATCTCTGACCTAGACTATCTTGTGGCTACTCCAGATAGGCGTAAAAAGAATCAGCTGTGCCATGTGAATCTAGTGAAAAAGTTTGTGAGGCGCCCCCCTGAGCCTCTCGCTGTCCCTGTGTTGACCTGCAGCAGTCATGGTGGAGAAGGAGTGAGGGACAGTGAAGCCCAGGTGGAAGATAACTGGGAGTGTCATGTCTCTGCTGACCAGTGGGCGGGAAACTCCAGACAGGTGGCTGACGATGCTCTAGTGCACCTGCCTGAGCAACAGCGTGTAGCCGTGCAGCGCCTGTTTGCTTCATACCCCACTGTGTTTGCAGAGCATCCAGGCCTCACAACTCGAGTGGTGCATGACGTGGACGTGGGAGATCACCCCCCCTTTAAATCAGTACCCTACAGAATTCCACCCATTAAACTCCCAGCCCTCAGAGCGGAGTTAGAGTATATGTTAGAACGGGGGTTGATTGAGAAGGGGGCAGTTAGGTGGACATCTCCTGTCACTCTGCAGCCCAAGCCTGACGGGAAGGTTCGCTTCTGCATTGACTTTCGGAGATTGAACGGGTTGACTCCCACCAATGCTTATCCCCTTCCTCGTGTTGACGATAGTGTAGACAAGATTGGTAAGGCACAGTTTCTAACTAAGGTAGACCTCGTGAAAGGCTACTGGCAGGTGCCCTTGTCTGAGCGGACGAAGGGGGTATGCGGGTTTGTGGTTGATGGGAACACCTACCGTTGCAATGTGATGCCGTATGGCCTTAAAAATGCCCCAGCAACCTTCCAGAGTCTTATGAACGAGTTAGTAGCTGACATCCCTAACTGCACTGTCTACCTAGATGACGTTATAATCTACGATGACAACTTTGAGAGTCACTGTGAGCACATAGAAGCCTTGTTTCGGAAGCTCAGTGAGGCCAGCTTGGTGGTCAATCTGGGCAAGTGCGACTTTGTCCGGGCAACTGTACAGTATCTTGGGTTTGTGGTCGGGTTAGGCCAGGTGTGCCCCCCCCAAAACAAGATACAGGCTATTAACCCTTAAAAAGCGGCTCACCACATAAGTCGAGTTAAATAAAGCTGGACTATGTGGCGGCGCTCGACATAACTCGAGTGGCAATTTCAGCACGTAATGTTGCTGAGAGAGAGAGACAAGTGGTGGCAGGAGAGTAGCGAGTGTATGACTGCTCCAGACCACCGCGGCGAACCTACTGACACGAATCTCACCTCCCTCCTACCTCTCTCACTCGCTATATACGGAATTGTATCGGGAAAGTGGCTAATTACATGCTTTTTGCACTCGCGTTGCACGGTTATTGCAAGAAAACTAGCCATCATAAAAGGATCGTTATGGTGTCATTCGAAAGCTCTGTTTATGCCCTTTCAGGGATAGATACTTGTTTTACGTTCTGGGTCTTATTTAGGCATGAAAATGATCACGTAAACAGCCCTATTTTGGCTAAAAACACCCCGCTGGGCGGTACATATAAATAAACCGCATAGGCCGCTCGTAAAGGGTTAATCAGTTCCCCAGGTCGTCCACCAAGCGGCAGATCATGAAATTTTTGGGCATGATCGGTTACTATCGCCGTTTCATTCAGGGTTATTCTACTGTGTTAGCTCCTCTGACAGATTTACTAGCAAAAGACAAAAAGTTCAAGTGGGCACCTGAGTGTGAAAGGGCGTTTTCGCTGGTCAAGCACCTACTATGCACTCACCCAATCCTCAGGGCCCCTGACTTTGAAAGACCATTCCAGCTGGCAACAGATGCCAGCGGTGTATGGGCTGGTGCCGTCTTAATGCAAACAGACGAGGAAGGTTTGGAGCATCCAGTCAGTTTCTTTTCCAAGAAGTTTAATTCCGCTCAGAAAAACTACTCTGTGGTGGAGAAAGAACTGCTGGCAATAGTGTTGGCGCTCAGGCACTTTGAAGTATATGTTCCTGCCTACGGGTCAGTCGTGGTGATTTACACCGACCACCACCCTCTTAAATTTCTGAACCAATTCCACAACCGGAATATGAGGCTGACACGTTGGTCATTCATGTTGCAAGAATACAATCTAGACATTCGCCATATTGCCGGTTGTGAGAATGTGATTGCAGACTGTTTGTCGAGGGTGGAGGATCCGGCGTAGATCACCACAGGTGTGTGGGTTTGAGTGGAGAAAAATCAGGCTTGCCCCTGTAGAGCAGCCGTCAAAAACAACATTAAAATTAAATAAAAAAATCACATAAAAACTCTTTCTTTTTGATAGTTAATTGTAAGTTGCCAATGTTATAGCTAAAGTCCTAAGTTGAACCTGGCTTTCACTTAGTAGGCTGGGCTCTGTGAAGCTCGCTCAGGGAGCATAGCAGGCTAAATTATACTATTGTGTTTGGGAAGGGTTATAAGATTTTCTTTATGCTAATATGTTGTTTTATTTAAGATTGAGCTTTGCATTTCATTTCTGGTGGAGTGGCTAGGTGTGGCGGGTCTTGTCGGCATTCTGCCTTGTCAGATATGGTGCTCGCCTAATGTTGAGCATCCTATATCTTGGGCGGGGTGTGACGTCTACCAGCGTTGGCAGAATCGCCTCTCGTTAGCCACTAACGCTCGCCAGGGACATCGAAATGGGCTACAGTTATCCGAGAATGTTGTTCTTTCTTTCCTAGTACTCGCATTGTCACAGACAGTCCAGTGGTGGTCTTTGTTTTCGTCTGTGACAACGGGAAGTATTTTATATCATTAGTAGAATATAAGATGCATTGTGTAAAGTTAAGGAGAAAGAGCGATGTAGGCAGCGTGGTGGTAATATGTGCGTGTGTATGTATGTGCTGCCTCCCTCGCTCGGAGGAGTTTTCCCGCTCGCGCGCGGGCTTTCCCGCGCCCTTGATTGGCTGGCGGTTCGTGGCGCATCCTAGGGGTCTGCTGCCTTGTGACGTCTCGGCCCGTGATTGGCCGACCATCGCTCCCTTGCGGGTTCCTGTGTAACTTGCCTCCTACATGAGGGTCCCCAGGAGCTGTCCTCGTCAGGACAGGCTAGGCGCGCGTGCTTCTAACATCCCTTTGCATACTCTCTCCCGATCACCCCCTTTACCACTGTCTCTCTCTCTGACCTTCTTCTTTTCCATTGCTTCTCACCTTTATTCAATTACTTGTCCCCTTGGGTTCTGCATACGGTTTCCATAGCCGGCCCATTGTATTGCATGCGCCGTCCTCAGAGATATTTACATGTACTTAGAATAGGTTTGAGGGTTCTTAGTTAGTAGAGGTTGGGAACTTAGTGTGTCTCCATTATTGATTTAGTGTTTCTGCTCTTTTATTTAATGCTAGACTGAGATAAGGTAACTGTAGTCGTTGTCTCCGATGTGTGTATGGTTTGTTTATACCTACACGACTTCGACCGGTCCTGTGGTAGCCTGTGTTGTCTTTTCGGTTGCATCCTTTACGAGTGCAGCATTGTGTTGACTGAGGGTTTTGGCCTGTTCCAGTTCCACACTTTGCTGCCTCTTTGCTTGTCTTTAGAGGGTCGCCAGGATAGAACCAGATACTTGTGATCTGGATCTATCAAGAGAACACCCTAGTCAATTAACGTAACTTAAAGGAGGCAGTCTTAAGGACATCGCTAGGCTACGAGCCTGTCTTGCTCAACCACAGTTCCTTACCTAGAGTATTCCAGCTAGACATTATTAATCGAGTAGACACTTATTAGTATTTAATATAAGCTCTTTGATATGTACGCATTATTATTCACAGCATTTATTAGTCTAGGTTGTTGTTGAGTTGCACAACCATAGCGGACTGTTTCGTTGATGAGGAAGTACTTCTTTTAGTGTCGAGCATTACTACCGTTGCGCATTTATAGTATTCTCGTGTCAGTTAACATTATATGTCCTATCTTTTGGTGTATTCCATTTACACGTGTGGTGTCCTACCTCCTGCCTTTATATAGTTCAAGATTAGATACAAGCATCTTATGAGCATCAGACTTTCTTCAGAAGTTTCAAAAGGTCTATGATGTAGGACTATATTTCACTTTCTTTCAGATAGGAGTGAAGAGTTTATTGTTGTTTAGAGTAACTGTATTAAAGCATCTTTTTATTGTATTAAATCTTGCAGTGATTTAATTGATCTTTCCATAGATTCCTTTTTATGCATTTTAACGTAACTTGCATCTTGTTTGTTATCAGGCTATACCAGTGTGGGTTAGCCTGAAGTAGAGTACATTTATGCCCAGTTAAGGATACCCCGCTATCGCAGATTAACTCTGGAGGGTATAAGTGTTTTGTTCGCCGGCATATAAGTTCGAGGGTTTGGATCTAGCGTACCGTTGTTGCATAGTGCCCTATTACTAGTCCAATCTTTAAGTGCCCTTGTTTTATTCGTAGCCCCGGTCATAACACTGGATTGTCAAAATGACTTGCGAAAACGTCAATTAGGACTGACAGAATGTATTTAAGACCACCTCTCGCACAGTTGCTCCATCAACTCGTTTTGATACCTCTTATAAATACGATACCATAACTGCAAAACACAAGATGAGGAAATATCCACCATTTAGCGACGATAATCTAGGTTGCCTAATAATCGCCGTTCCATACACTCTACAACCTCACGGATCTGCTATGTATAGGCCTACAGTATTGCTACACTTCTCTAAACAAATATAGGCTACAAGTTGTTCCTTGCCTAACGTGACGCTGTAACAATATATTTAATAGGGCCCCTTCATCATTGACGGCTTCGCCTATTAATAATAATAGTCTCCATTCAACATCCGGCGCCAGCATTTTGAATAGCCCGCGCGGAAATATCATGGAGTACTCGTCATAAGTGCACGCCTAATTTCCTTATGGGATCGTCATTTTGATCGGGTACCCTACAGAAAAAAACTCCGTAAAATATAAAAAATAAAAAACAACTTAATATCTGTTATCATATGACTTGCCATATGCGTGGATTTCTCATGTTTCGCTTTCCCAACACCAGGCCCTCTAGCGGCCATTTTCGTCCTTCCTACTTTCGCGGCCACAGTGACAACAAGGCTTGCGCCGCGCTCCGCTTTATTCGATGTTCCAGAGCTTCTAGTGAGTCCTTACTCATTTGTATACATCTGTGTTGTAGTAACAAGGTTTAGATTAGCTAGCACGGCTGCCAGATTGGTGTGTCCGCAGGAAGTATGTGTTAAAATAGGGTACTTTTGTAACAGGCGTCTACGAGTCCAGGATGGTCGTACTGCGTGTGTTTTGTTGTTTGTTGTGATGCGCCTTTAGCTTTTGCGATTACTTAGCTAGAAGGCTACCACTCTACAAGGCATGATACAGACTGTCATTATTGAGGAGCGTACATGTCAGATTATTATTTATCAGCAAATGCTCTGGTTTAAGGGTGTCTGCACGTGGTGCTCCACCTTCCAGAGTTTGTGTTTTGCTTTAGGCCCCTTGAGTGGGCCTCCCTCATCCGAGCGCTGTGATGGTCCACGGAGCGTCGTCTGCTGGTGTTGCTCGTCGTACCTCGTGGTCTGCCTTTTGTAGGGGTCTCCGGAGTAGGCTTCAGGTAATTTAGGATGCTAAATTTCTGTATTTTAATTATATGCCTATGTATGCCCCTAGTGTTTTTTACATGCGTGTTGGCATGTTGTTGGGGGTAGGGGAGACGTCCCTATATATATTCTTTATGATGTGTTAATAGCGGGTCTCAGAGTTGGGGAGCTCTGCCATCTCCCTTTTTTCTCTCGATTTTTATTTTCCCCGGCGGCCCCGTGCGGTGGGCCCAAGTTATCCGTCTTATAAACGGGTAGGAACATTCAAAAGGTCCCGGCGTGGTTTGGCTGAACCACATGCTCCCGGCGGAACTGCATTCCTAAAGGGGCTGCAAACTCGGCCCGCCGAGTAACTCGCCCTCACTGACCCAGTTACATGATTAGATTTTCTCGCCCTGCGGCGCCGCAAGTCTAGTGTACAAGAGTGATAAGATTAGTTTTGCAAACTTGTTTATAGATCAGACACTAAAGGTCAAGGGACCTGGGACACTTGTCACAGGTTAGTAGTTAAACTCAGCTTAAACGGGTCCGGCGGAAGGTTAGAGTAGTGGTACACTATAGCTAATTTTCCGGCGGACACGAGCTAGGATGCATAACACCTCGCAGGTTATCCTTATGAGCATTGATTCCTGGAAATTTTATTTTCCAGGCTCCTGACTGCTTCTCCGGCGGAGGTTTGGGCGGCTCATCCCGGTGGGGGGGGGGGAGGGGGGGTCCCCTTATTAGCATCATGACAAGGTTCGAACTATGCTTTACTCCTACCTGCTCTCTATTGCCAATTTTTGCTTACAAACTGCATTAAGTGCGTCAAGTATTTGGATCGTTCCAGAGGCTTGTACTGGAGCAGATAACTGCAAATTTCAGGAGAATCGTTCATTTCCGGAAACAAGCACCAAATTTGGCACACATACTCCTTGGGGATTGTCTTTTGATAAAACCCGTTAGCCACCTAAAAATTCAAGATGGCGGCCATTGAATATACAGAAATAGTGCATTTCGCAATAAAATCGCAAAGACTTGTCCTATTTGAATGATCTTGGTGTCAAATCATACATTTTTCACTATGTAGAATCCGAATTTGGAACCATGGACTTACTCACTAGCTTCCTTGTACCATAATATCAGTCCCGGAATCCTAATATTCTGCTAAATTAAAGGTTCATGTTACGTCTGACTCGGCTAAAATGCATGGTAGTGTATATCGTAGTAGTGTTAGAGGTTTAGTATGTGTAGCATCTTCCTGTACAAGGCTTCCAAACTGGACATGACACGATGCGGTGGGGGGGGGGGGGGGGTGGTGAGAGACTTGCAGCGGAAGGTGTAGAGTAGTAGCTCAACAGAGCGGATGTCAACGCACAGCCAGGGCACACTGGTGGCACCGCTGCTGTGAAACTCAGCATGGGGTTCAGTATCAGCTGAATAATTAGTTTAGTGTAGCTAAATAATTAGTTTAGTGTCCCAAATGCTGTCTAATAAGCCCCACATCAGTTAGCTACTGTAGATTACATGTAGTTTAACATAGATGTTTAGTTAGATAGCCGCGCCTGAATTGACAGGGTGTGCCAGCGCGGGAGAGCCGAGCCAAGGGTAACGGGGCTTTACATTGCTTTGCATGTAGTTACCTGGATGGTGTACAGATCGCACAGGACTTAAATGATACTGGATGAACGATCGGGCTAGGTGTAGGTCATATATTTTTATTTCCGAACCTAGTCGTATCCCATACCTTATTGTGCATGATTGTGAACAAGGTGGTAAAAGGATAACCCCTCGGCCTTGATAAACTGAATACAGATAATTATCATACTGTGATTGTCTGTTATATCTGTTATCATATAACATACTGTGTTATATCATACTGTGATTATCTGTTATATACTGTGATTATCTGTTATCTATTATATCTGTGTTACAGATAATTATCATACTGTATTCACCAAGATGGCAAATACAGATCCAGGACCGTCTAAATTCCGGACTGACTGGAGCAAGTGTTGTCTTTGCCAGAAGAAGAAGAGTGAAGAGCTCAAGTCACCACGTGCACAACAACCACAAGAACATGATGGCTACACTATGATTGCGACTACTATTCCCCTCTTTCACGCAATTAATGAGATGCCTATTGTTCTGGATCCAGCCAGACTTGATGATGGTGGTGGCATTGAAGAAACTCTGAGGAGGAACAAGGCGCAGTATCACCAAAGTTGTCGCCTTATGTTCAACAACACGAAACTGGAGAGCCAGAAAAAGAAGAGCAGAGACTGCTCAGCCAATAGAATGCCAGACCAAGCTGCGTAGAACCAGCCTTGAAGGCCAAACGTGTTTCATATGTGACAAAGAAGCCCCATCCTCTGAACTCAGACAAGTTATGACGATGAACCTCAATAACAGACTTAATGAATGTGCCCAAACTTTAAATGACGGAAAACTTCTTGCAAGACTCAGCGGTGGAGATGCTATTGCACAGGAGCTCAAATACCATTTTGCATGCTTGACAGACCTGTACAATAGAGAGAGGACGTACCTCAGAGCCACCAAGAGACTGGAACAGGAACGTGCACCCGAAGAGGATGCCCACCCACAGGCATTCTCAGAGCTAGTCACATATCTAGTGGAGACCACCAGATCTGGCGAGGGTCCTGCAGTCTTCCGACTTGCAGACATAGTTCACCTGTATGCCCAGCGCCTGGAACAGCTGGGTGTTGATGCACCTGCTGTCAACTCCACAAGACTGAAGGAAAAACTGCTGTCAGAAATACCTGAGTTGGAAGTGCACAAGCAGGGAAGGGATGTTCATCTGGCTTTCCAGAAAGATGTGGGCTTTGTCTTGTCAGAAGTCTCTGACTATTATAGTGAAGCTATTATCCTTGGCAAAGCAGCTAACATCTTGCGAAGACATATGCTGGACCACAAGTCCACATTTGATGGAACCTTCCATGAGGGGTGCATCGAGCAGGCCATTCCACTCACTCTTCTTCAGTTTGTGGACATGCTTGAACACGGAGCGGACATCAAATATCAACTGAGGTTTGGCGCATCAAAGACAGATCTAGCAATTGCTCAGCTGCTTCAGTACAACTGCTATGCAAGGTACAAAGAAGGAGCAGCAACTCACAGACACTCCAAAGACAGAGAGACCCCATTCCCTGTTTACATGGGGATGTCCGTCTACACAAAGACCAGAAAGAGAAAGTTGGTGGAAATGCTTAACGAGCATGGCATCAGCATTTCATACGGCAGGGTGCTACAGATATCTGCACAGCTGGGAGATGCATCAGTCAGCAAGTACGTGGAGGATGGGGTGGTCTGTCCACCAGTTCTGCGAAAAGGGCTGTTCACCACATCAGCCATGGACAACATAGACCACAATCCCACTGCAACGACAGCGACCACTTCTTTCCATGGAACCAGCGTCTCTGTTTTCCAGCACCCAACCAAAGAAGACAAAGGTGAAGAGCGTGGACAGCTGAAGTTCGGAGAGGAGAAAGTGAAGACAGTTCCAGAACTTCCAGACTCCTTCACCAATGTCCGGCCCGCCTTCTTCACCAAGAAGAAACCCTCTCCTCCCCAGAGTGGTGTGACACACCCAGACACCAGTCTGCTCAGCCAGTACCCACGGGTAGTTGATGATGAAGACCTGGAGACCTTGGAGAAGTTCGTGGTCATGATGTACGACAGATCCAGCACAGCTGAAAGTGTCGATGATGCGAGGTTGGACATGTTTGCTCGGAAGTAGAGGCCGTACGAAGCCATTCCTCCAACCCGAGCAGCACTGAAGCAGCATGTGAAGCGTGCTGCCTACCAGGCGGCTGCATCTGGAGTCAGTCAACAGTACGTCAACCAGAAACGCAGACTCCTGCCAACTGGGGCTGGACCAAGAAAGGAGATCTGTGGCAGATCGTTTGGACAGAGCTCCCACCCATTGCAGCGAGTTGCCAGCAGCTGACCATGTGTGGATGCAAGTCGGAATGCTGCGGTCGATGCAAATGCTACTGCTTTGGTCTGACCTGCACGGCACTGTGCAGCTGCAGATGCGAGGTTTAGAAGCGTTGCAGTATACTCATCCAGGCAGCAAGACAATAAGTGACAAACAAGTATAGGCCTACTGCCTACATGTACACCCAGAAGTGAAAGTCCCTGCATAGGGTTTACCCCCTACTCCTACTACCCCAGAAGCTAGGAGCGGGGTGGTCCCTGCCCAGTCCCCTTTACTACTGCTACCCCAGGCAGAAGGGGCAGGGTGTGCCTGTCTGTCACCCCTTCCTTCCCCTCCCCACCCATGAAGAGAACAAACTACCCCCGCTCCCCCCCCCCCCCACGCACACTTACACCCTACCCCAATGCCAGACAGGAGGTTGACATACACACACGCACCATTATCAATTTCATAAGTAATGGTATCGTGTTTACCTTCATTAATTTACACTCTGACAAACGACGCATTTTGATTGTTTATCCTGGCTGTAATTAGACAAATAAATACAGCTTAGGAAAGACCAATGTAAAATAATGTCCTAATCTGAATTAAATCGTCAGATAATAGCCATAAAGCAGAAAAGAAGAGTGTCATCGATTCTCAGTAGCATAATATATGATTTGTTATACATGTATAATCATGTAGAAATTATACACAACAATACAATAGCTACTCGCTTTACATTTGACAGCATAACAATATGCCATGTTTCCTATTTGGTAGTATTATAAAGCAGTAACATCTAGTAATGAACTATTGTATTTTATGGTGTCTCGGTGTATAACACTTATTGAAAAATATTGTCAAGGAAGAGGGTTACTAAATATTATAGCAAACTGCATAGGCCTACAGTATATATTTCGTGCATAACTCAATACTGTAAAATCACATTTATATAATTATATATATACCGGTATATATATATATATATATATATATATATATATATATATATATATATATATATATATATATATATATGATTTTACAGTATTGAGTTATGCACGAAATAGCCTACAGTATATATTTCGTGCATAACTCAATATATACTGTAAAATCACACATATATATATATACCGGTATATATATATATATATATATATATATAATATATATATATATATATATATATATACAGCATATATATACAGTATATGGAATGAAGTCAAGAAAGTTAGGGAAGGTAGCAAGGGAAACAGTAAGGGTGTGAAAGATAAGAATGGGAGGATGCTAGCTGAGAAGCAAGAGAGAGTCGAAAGATGGAGGGAGTACTTCAACGAGTTGCTAAATGTAAGGAATGAAGAGCCATCAAACATAGTTGGATATGGTATGGGAGGGAGAAGAGGAGAAGTAGTGGAGGAGGAAGTGGGGATCAGGAGGTCAGAAGTGTGGGAAGCCATGAAAAGAGTGAAGTTGGGGAAAGCACCAGGAACAGATGGAGTGTGTGGGGAAATGTTGAGGTATGGTGGTGAGATAGTGATCGAATGGGTATGGAAAATGTGCAAACTAGCATGGGAGAAGGGGAATGCACCCAATGACTGGAAGACTGGCATAATAGTCCCCCTATATAAGGGCAAAGGGGAGAGAGGAGTGTGTGGTAACCACCGGCGAATATGTCTTTTAAGCGTAGTAGGGAAGGTGTACAGTAAGGTAGTGATTGAGAGAGTGAGAGTGAGAACGGAGAAATGGATAGGCGACGATCAGGGAGGTTTTAGGAAGGGAAAAGGATGTTTAGATCAGATTTTTACCCTAAATTGTGTTGTGGAGAAATATCTGGAGAAGCAACAAAAGGTGTATGTTGCCTTTATGGACTTGGAGAAGGCCTATGACAGAGTGCATAGAGAAGGCATGTGGAAAGTACTTAGAATATACGGAGTATATGGGAAGTTGCTGAAAGCAGTGAAGAGCATGTATGAGGGTGCAAAGGCGGCAGTACGTGTGGAGAATGAGCAGAGTGAGTTCCTTGACCTGAGTGTTGGGTTGAAACAGGGGTGTGTGATGTCCCCGTGGTTGTTTACTGTATATATGGATGGAGTCATGAAAGAAATACTAGGAAGAGCAGTGGATGTTGGTGTATCGCTGAAAAGGGGGGGAAATGAGTGGAAGCTGCCTATACTGCTGTTTGCGGATGATACAGTTCTGATGAGCGATAATGAATGGGAGTTGCAGGGTTTGGTCAATGAATTTGGAACAGTGTGCGAAAAAAGGAATTTGAAGGTAAATGTGGAGAAGAGCAAGGTTATGGTCTTCGAAAGGGGTGAAGTCACAGAGTGTGAGGTGAAGTTGAACGGTCAGGCTATGGAGATCGTCAGCTCTTTTAAGTATCTGGGCAGTGTGTTGAGTAAAGATGGGACTATGGATGAAAAAGTGCGGGAGAGGGTACAACAGGGGAAGAGGGTTGTAGGAATGTTGAAAGCAGTAACAAAAAATAGGGTGGTCAGTATGGAAGTGAAGAAGTCCTTGCATGACAGTGTGGTAATCCCGACACTAACTTACGGAAGCTATGCATGGACGTTCGGGAAGAGACTCAGACCAAGAGTGAGAGCGGTGGAAATAAGTTACTTGAGAAGTGCGTGCGGAGTTACATGGAGAGATAGACAGACGAATGAGGAAGTAAGAAGGAGGTGTGGTGTGGAGGTAGATGTGCTGGAAAGTGTGAAACGGAACAACTTGAGATGGTTCGGCCATATGGAACGTATGGAAAGCGAGAGATTGACTAAAAAGGTGTACGAGAGCGAGGTGGAAGGACAGAGGGTGAGGTGCACCGAAGGAGAGGTGGAAGGATGGAGTGAGGAAGTATATGAATGAAGGCAGTGCTGGTTGGGAGGAGGGGCGTCTACTGACTGGGGACAGAGGTGCATGGGGGCAGTTCGTTCGTGGCCACCCCTTCGGGGATCAGGGCGTCAGGCAATAGATAGATAGATATATATATATATATATATAGAGAGAGAGAGAGTATATATACTGTATATATAGACCCTATATATATATATATATATATATATATATATATATATATATATATAGACCCTATATATATATATATATATATATATATATATATATAACATATATGATAACATATATCACTGTAATAAGCAGTAGTAAGCAAATGGTAGACATATCTCACGTCGGATATATATATATTGAACACTTAATTAACATCGAGGCAAACATTTGTGGTAAAGCATTTCCCTCATGAGTTATTGGTATATTTAGAGTAGCTGGTAACCGTGTATAAACTTTGATACAAAATGCGTCTCTATTCATGGTGTTCTAAAGCTGATTTTCCGGTGTCGACTGCTAAACTATCACCTTTCCTCCCCCGAACTACATACTTGCATAGTTTGAGTCTGGTTTAACCCTTATTGCTTTCTGACATTAGGCTGAGATTAGTATGGATCTTCATATAGAGCTTTGTACCAACTCTTCCGCTACTACTGGAACACCAAAGTTATTACAGTTCAGGCCTGCCAACATTATTCAGGATAAATCCTATGACCCTAACTATTCAGTTACACTATTAATCTAATTGATTCTGATTAACTTGCACTAAAGATTAACGTTAATAATATATGTGTGCTAATGTAGAAGCAATAAAAATAATAATTACAAAAGTAAATTAAAAATCTGTTGGCATCCCTTTAAGAACCGAGACAACATTGTCAGAGAGAGAGAGAGAGAGAGAAAAAAAGTGTTAATATTCTCGAATATGCACCAAAAAGCCTAACCACGATCGAGCATTGAATGAATATACCACTTATAATCAATTAAGCAATCCATACATTATGTTTTTTAGTAAGTTCCAACATCTCTTCAGAGGTATTCAAAAAATACAAGATTACCATTTCAATGTGCAAATACATTAAATACCAATGCATATTGTGTGGGTGGGTGAATACTATCGATCTATCTATCTATTGCCTGACGCCGTGATCCCCGAAGGGTTGGCCACGGGTGAATACAATAATTTGTAAAATAACTAGAAGGGGTGATGGTATTGGAAATTTACATTATAAATACAAACATGATAAAATACTAATTACGCATAAATCATAAGTGTTTGTGTGTCAAGCTACGGATAGGTGACAGATAGTGTAAATGATCTTCATTCTGTAAAATCAGATAATTTATTGCAACATTGTTCTGGCATATATAGAATATATATAGATTACCAATTACTGACATGGTCTCGGCCTCGTTGCAAGGTTACTTTATTCTGTGTTCGTGGAAAACAATGGTTGTAATCGGCGGTTTCTTCCTGTGTGGGGTTGAGGTAGAGGGTGTGAGTGGGGGGCCTGCTTGTTTAATCTCTCCATTATAGGGTAGGGGAAGGAAGGGGTGACGGACTGGCACCATCCCGTCCCTTCTGCCTGGGGTAGGAGTAGTAAAGGGGACTGGGCAGGGCCCACCCCGTTCCTACCTTCTGGGGTAGTAGGAGTAGGGGGTAAACCCTATGCAGGGACTTTCACTTCTGGGTGTACATCCAATAATATATCGGACTGATGGTGCCTATGATATGGGCACTTTTTACCCTAATTATGATTCCAGGACTGATATTATGGTACAAGGAAGCTAGTGAGTAAGTCCATGGTTCTAAATTCGGATTCTACATAGTGAAAAATTTATGATTTGACACCAAGATAATTCAAATAGGACAAGTCTTTGCGATTTTATTGCGAAATGCAATGTTTCTGTATATTCAATGGCGGCCATCTTGAAAAATGGCCGCCATCTTGAATTTTTAGGTGTCTAACGGGTTTTATCAAAAGAGCAATCCCCAAGGAGTATGTGTGCCAATTTTGGGGCTTGTTTCCAAAAATGAACGATTATTCCAGTTATCTGCCCCACTATTGTGGTTATCTAAACGTTGTTCCATTTGCTCTGAATTGAAAACTGCGTTAATAACAAATAAAGACTTATCGTGCCTGGCGGCCTTGCAGGAAATTAAGAGTACCTTTAATTCTTATGCCAAAGACACTGCCCATAAGGCACTTCACTGTGATGATGAAGTACTATGGGAACAACTCATTATTAAGTCACCCCTTGTGAAACCCGGTTCCTCAAAATCTGTCAGACCTAAAGTCAAGTCGAAAGCCCTCAGCAAAGAGGTAGTGAGCAGTAGCAGTGAGAGTGAGGTCACCGAGGTTCCCCCCTCCGACCGTACCAAGAGGAGACGATCACCCTCCCCTAGGTGCAGGTCGAGGTCAAGGTCTAGATCCCCCCGCAAACAATCTAGACACTCGTCCGCAGAGTCTTCCTGGTCTACCAAACGCCGGAGAGAGGACTCTGGGGGAACGACGAGTCAGGCAAGCAGCGGCAGCCGGAGGGACACCCCTCAGCAACCGCCCCCTACCCCTACCTCTGACACACCTCAACAAGATTTTGGGGACTCAGAAGTGGGGTCTGATACACTGGAATCCGCACCTAGTCATGAACAATCCTTGAGTGTGTCTCCTAGTGTTACATTTGCCATACCTAAACTGAACTATGTACCTCGTAGTGTTAGTCGGCAGGCCCATGTAGGGTTCTGGCTGACCAGTACAGGGGATATCCGTCGGGGTCACAATTGCATTCTCAAGTGATTCCAGACTCCCAGCCCGTTGTGTCAGGGGGTTACTGGCGTCAATCTGAACCTTCTCAATCTCCTTTTAACGTCAATCACGAAAGGACTGAGGAAGGTAGCATAGCAATGTTGCCATCATTGGTTCCAGATTTAACGTGGCCCTCGGCGGATACTGAGATAGGAGTAGAACAGGTTAATCCTGAGCTGAGTGGAGAGCCGGAGGGGGTTAGGTTCTCTCCGGCTCCCCAGTCACTCACAGGTGAAGATTCTGAGGCAGGGTCCCTCTCATCCAGGGACTCCCACAGTAAGTGTGTGACTTCTGATCAGATAAGTGAGCTCTTGCACAAGGTTATGCAACATTATCAACTCCCTGCCTCTTCGGACCCCCCGGTTTCTCGACCTTTGGTGGCTCCTAGTACTTCTGTTGTCAAACCCCTAGCTTCCCCGGGTTTTCTTCCATCATGTCCTACCCCGGTGGTGGCCGCGGCTTCTGGCATTACAGTGCCGGCGGCGCTGGCCACCTCCTCTTTGAGGGTTATTGCAGATATTCCCCCACCTCCTTTAGATAAGGCACATATGAAGAAGGGCCCCATGCCCCTCCTCTATGGTGCGGATTGCTCCTGGATCCCTGTGATTCCAGTGAACCCTCACCTAGCTCAACCTTCTGGGTCAGGGGAACTTCCAGTACCCGGCGAGTGGTATATTGAAATCAATAAGGCCTGGAAATTTAGGGCAAAAGATGAGGCAGGGAGAGTGATGGATGTGTTAATTAAGGCTGTACCAAGTTCGTACAACCCGGATTATTTTCTGTATACAACTGCCCCGGCGATCCCTCCCGCCGCGTCTGCACGACTGTTTGCGGATTGGTCAAAAGCTGATGGCATCAACGATGTCAAAGCTTTGAATGCTCTCACGCCGGAGTTGGCTACAACTCCGGTCCTAGACCAGTCTTGCAGATGGGGCCGGTGGGGTTAGGCCCGGGGGTAGACTGGGAGATAGAAGCTCAGGTTTTTGCTGCTACAATTACTTCTAAGTCTTCACATCAGGTTCCCCAAGAAAATCATGCTTACTTTTATTTGCCAGTAGCCAAAGCAGAGGGAGTGTCCTCAGATTTACTTACCTTTCTTGCGGCTCCCAAAGTTTCCTTGCACTCCCTTGATGAACCCTTTTCTACCCCCCTGGCTGCTCACCTGGACAGGGACTTCAAGTTAAGAAATAAGGCTTACCGGATGTTCTCTCAGTACTTGGTTAGTCACCAGATCGCCGCTTCCCTTTCACGTACTATTTCTGCTATAGCTGAACCCCAAATTAAGAGAGCTACCGAATTGTCTAGGAGACTGTTGCTACAAAATTCTATTCAGTCCTTAGGAGACATCAGAATTGCAATTATGGAGATCTGAGAGTCCATCTAGTGAGGAAGTTACTGGCAGACATAGGTCGCCGGGTAACTCTCTCTCCGGTCCTTACTGCCACCCTCCTTAACTCTGAAACATGGAGTCTAGTGTTTAACATGGTTAGTGGTTGGAAGCAGGTTCCCTCCCAAGCTCGGAAGGACCCTGCTAAGAAGCCCTTTCATAAATCAAAGGGTGGTACCAAGCAATACCAACCACAATCTAAACAGTCACCAAGGGATCCCAGACTCCCACCGCAGCAGGGAGGTAACTCTTGCAAGCCCAAACAAGGTAAGGCCCCTCAGAAGGGTACTCAAGGCCAGCCATCAGTCAAATCTAGCCAAGCGTCAGATGTCAACCCACCTCCTCCTCCAAAAAACTAGCCACCCAGTCTCTCAGCATCCCAACGCCGTGCTTAAGGACACAGGATTTGAGAGTTGCCTCGACGATCGGACCCCGGTTGCACCTGGGTTCGTTCTGTTCATTCTGCTCGGCCTGGCCTAAGAAAACCTGGGCCAGGAAAGTAGTAAGCAAAGGAATCACCTGGCGGTGGCTCTGGCGGCCTCGACTGCGTCAGCCGCGGGAACACATCAATGTGTCTCAGGAAGAGGAGACTGCTTCAGGAAATGTTTACCAAACAAGTTCTTATCCCGGTCAATGCCAGTCACCCAGTATACACTTCCCGACTTTTCTTAGTGCCAAAAAGGGACAGTGTGCAGATGCGACCAGTTCTAGATCTCTCGCATCTGAACACATTTATAGAGAATTCACCCTTCAGGATGCTTACAGTTCAGCAACTCAGACTCGTAATTCCGCCGCAAGGTTGGATGTGCTCGATCGATCTCAAAGATGCCTATTGGCATGTCCCGATAAACAAACGGTTCCAAAAATTCCTCGCCCTGAGGGTCAGGCGAGAGACTTAAGTCTTTCAAAAAATGCCTTTTGGCTTGAACCTGGCACCGAGAATTTTCACAAAACTTGTCCGGCAAGCTCTTTTACCCCTGTTAATCCCGGGAATACAGGTGTTTTGGTATCTAGACGACTGGGTAGTAGTAGCAAACTCTATGGAATTATGTCAAGATCATGTAAACCAAGTGTTAGCTCATGTACAAACCCTGGGGTTCAAGGTGAACTTGGCGAAGTCTCGCCTTGTCCCCTCAAGGACTATTCAGTGGATAGGGCTGGTCTGGGACACCGCCAATCTGACTCTTACTCAGAGTGTGGACAACCGGAGCAGGTTCCGCAACAAACTGTTCCGTTTTCTCCACAGTCTGGATACGACCAGGAAAAGGTGGGATTCCCTAGTCGGCTCTCTCAACTGGATACAATTAACTGTGAAGTTGGGCCGGTTGAAAGTCAAACGATTAATCCTGGAAGGCAACAAAGTTTTCCCTCTCTCGCTGGAGAAGAAATTATGGCCAATTCCTCCATTAATCCACAGCTTACTCTCGGTCTGGGCCAAGCGAGAAGTTCTCCACTCTGTCACGACATGGGTTTCTCCCCCTCCTACGGTGTGGGTAGACACAGATGCCTCAGGGGCACTAGGTTGGGGCTATCAGTCCACCCTGGGCCATCAAGGTCAAGGCACATGGTCGGCAGACAGTCAGTACCATATCAACAAGCAATAGCTATTAGTCCCCCTCTTTTTTTCTCCAAACTCACAGCATGACTTTAAAAAAACAAATCAAGTGCGTTCCGAATGGACAACCAAACTGCAGTCTTTTGTATTCAGAAAGAGGGCTCAGTGAGGTCATGAGAGTTGTTGAAGGTTTCCGAACGGATTTTTGCCCTGGCCGAATCGCTAGGAATTTCCCTGCATGCAGCATATCTCCCCGGCGTGGCGAACGTCTGGGCAGACGCTCTCTCTCGCCGGCGAAGCACTTTAGTAGAATGGACAATCAAACAGGCTATCTTCGACAAGATGATTGCAAAGCTGGCCCGTCCGCAGGTGGACTTGTTTGCATCCACATAGAATCACAGACTCCCTCTCTTCCTCACTCGTCAGGAGGTCACCCCGGCGGGGGGACCCGATGCATTGTTGGTAGATTGGAACAGGTGGACCTCAATCTATCTGTTTCCTCCACCAGATTCTGTGCTAATGTGCAAATTAATTCACAAGCTGAGGGATTACCGGGGCCGAGTTGCGATGATCGCGCCGCTATGGCCAGCCCAGGTGTGGTACCATCAATTGCAACAGTGGTGCAGGAACCCGGTGTCCCTCCAGGTCTCCGCTTTCCACTTGGAAACAATTGGCAACCTTCGGACCTCGCTCAGTATTGCCTTATGGATATTTACCATGCCATATGGTTTACTCAATTTGGGGAGAGTGTCACTAATAAATTAATGAACCAGTACACCATGTCTACCAGGAGACAATATCAATCCCATTGGAAAACCTTCACAACCTGGATTGTAGAGTCAGGGCAAACTACTGCCTCAGGGGCTTTAATTTTTAAATATTTGGACTATCTATTCGAACAAAAGCATTTTTCAGCAACCACTCTAAAAAATCATTTGTCTGCCATTAGAACACCTTTTTTGATCTCACTGGCCTTTCCATACCGCAGGCGGAGGAGAAAGGTTTTATGAGGGCGTGTTTCAAGCTACGTCCACCGCCCCGCCAGCTCATGCCCACTTGGTCACTTGACAAAGCCTTATCAGTACTTGAATCGCGCAAATATAATAATGCGCCGGATTTTGATTCACTTTTGAAAAAGCTGTTTTCCTCATGGCTCTAGCCACCGGAAACAGGGTGTCTGAGCTGGCGGCGATGAGCAACGAACCTAATTGTCTTAGGTTTGGGAGACTGCGCGATCATGTGCAAATCGCGCCGTCCCCCACATTTATAGCTAAGAACGAACATTCTGAACATGTATTTTCTGAATTTTCCGTCCCGGCTTTGAAGAGAGGCCTCACTCATCACCTTTTATGTCCTGTGCAAGCACTCACAATGTTTTTGAGGGCTGCGCAGCCTCGCCAACCAGGTGCTTTATGGGTTAACCGGACAGGTAAGCGTGTTACAAAACGAAAGTTAGCTTCCTTGCTTGTGGACGTTATTAGGGAAAGTAATCCCGGCGTGATAGGCAAGGCTCACGATATCAGGAAATGGGCAGTCTCTCAGATTTCTAAAAAAATTCTCAGTAGAGGACATTGCTAATACTCAATTATGGGCTTCCAATAATACGTTCCTAACACGCTACCTGTCCGTCGCTCTAGATAAACCAAAGCGTACCTGTGTAGCTTTACGTCAACGGGTACAGTAGGTAATGTTCTATTAAGTTAAGTTTTGCTGTTTAAAAGGGGGGGGGGGGGTGCGGAATAGTCCATATCCCCTCTGTGCCCCTAAAGATTGTGATGAATAACAAGCTGTGATAGGACAGGTTCTACAGGCCGATATTAATTTTATGTTAATTCTAAGAAGATATCTCGCATTGTTGCAACTATGTATGTTTGTACAAGATTGTACAAATATATTTAATGTACAAATAGTTTTAAGAATGGAACGAATAACTACTGCAGAGTTACAGTTCTCGGGAACACATGGGTGTCCCACTTTATCATGCATACGATCTAATGTAAAGATCGGACCATGAGCAAGCAGCTTCTTAATGTCACGCACTGCCTGCAACTCTTTTATACATTGTTTGCATATAATAAAACTTAAATTTTTTTACTTGGATTCTTCGCCCCTAAGGTTAGGATATTTTACGAATGTCCCGCCTCCAGTCTTGCTAATCAGGCGAAGTCGTCAATGATGAAGGGTCCCTATTAAATTATAGGTTTGATTCCCGAAGGGAAGTAGAGAAAACCTAATATTTAGTAGGGCCCCGTAATCATTGACGACACTGTCCCTCCCGACCATCCCACTTCCCATTCGTTGATTTCTATAGTTTATTCTTGGTATATCAGTGAAGGACGAAGATGGCCGCTAGAGGGCCTGGTGTTGGGAAAGAGAAACATGAGAAATCCACGCATATGGCAAGTCATATGATAACAGATATTAAGTTTTTTTTCTTTTTTATATTTTACGGAGTTTTTTTCTGTAGGGTACCCGATCAAAATGACGATCCCATAAGGGAATTAGGTGTGCACTTATGACGAGTACTCCATGATACTTCTGCGCGGGCTATTCAAAATGCTGGCGCAGGATGTTGAATGGAGAATATTATTATTAATAGGCGAAGTCGTCAATGATTACGGGGCACTACTAAATATTAGGTTTTCTCTACTTCCCTTCGGGAATCAAACCTATAATCCTGAAAACTAACAGAAGACCTTGAATTACCACTTTCGAAAACTTTACTCAGGAATATTGCGCATTAAATGTATTATACCTTTAAATTGCGATGATGGATGATACCTTAACCCCTTCTGTACCGGCGATGTCGTTTTAAGTTAATTCTAGCTATATTTAGCTATATTCGTGGTGGGCTGGATCTTTTCAGAGTGAGGGTTGGTGTCCTCTACTTCCCATAGCCGGTTCTGACTTTACCTTTTTCATCATTCCTTGTAAGTAGCAAATGGAAGGAATGTGTAAGAGAGTATGGGTCTGTGGGTTCAAGGATTGTGTGGGTGAGAATGAAAGTAGGAATACAAACGTGGGTGATTGTATGCGTGTATGCCCCGACAGAGGATATACTTGAAAGAAAGAAAGAGGAGTTCTGGATGAATGTGGAGGCGTGCCTGGAGAAGTTTGACAAGAACGAAAGAATATTTCTGATTGGGGATATGAATGGTAAGGTGGGTGATAGGAAAGTTGAGGGAGTGGTGGGAGGGTGGGGGGTACCATCAGAGGTGAATGGGAATGGTAGTGCACTTGTGGACGTATGTGTGGGGAGGAGGCTGTGGATAGCCAACACCTTCTTCCGACACAGAATGATCCACAGGTACACATGGAAACGGATGTTGACGATGAAGGATAAGACAGTGGTGGAACGAAAGTCATTGATTGATTATGTATGGTGGATGAACGAATGAAGAAATCTGTGATGGATGCTAGGGTGTATAGGGGTATTGGAGGGGGTCTGTCTGATCATTATGTAGTGGTAGCTAAGGTTAGGATACAAAAGAAGTGGGTGAGGAGAGCAGGAGGGAGGCGAGAGGAGGGTGGAATGGTGAGGAGGGTGGAGAGGTTGCAGGAGGAGGAAGTCAGGGAGGAGTACAGGAGAGCAGTGGAAAGACGACTAGGTGGGTTCGACCTGGAAGTTATGGAGGAAGTGGAGGAGATGAGCAAGGTGTTTAAGGATGAGATCTGTGCAGCATGTGATGAGGTGTGTGGAGTGAGGAGAAGAAGAGGGAGGGGAGTGAAAGGTACAGCATGGTGGACAGAAGTGGTAAGAATAGCTGTGGAAGAAAAGAAGAAAGCATATAGAGAGTGGTTGGGTAGTAGAGGGAATGAAGATTCCGAGAGACAGAAACGAGCGAGGTACGTGGAGAGTAAGAGGGTGGTGAAGGAAAGTAAGAGAAGAGTAGATGAGGAATTTGGAAGGAATCTGAGTGTAAAATGGAGGGAGAGTAAGAAACTGTTCTGGAAAGAAGTCAAGAAAGTTAGGGAAGGTAGCAAGGGAAACAGTAAGGGTGTGAAAGATAAGAATGGGAGAATGCTAGCCGAGAAGCAAGAGAGAGTCGAAAGATGGAGGGAGTACTTCAGTGAGTTGCTAAATGAAAGGAATGAAGAGCCAGCAAACATAGCTGGATATGGTATGGGAGGGAGAAGAAGAGAAGTAGTGGAGGAGGAGGTGGGGATCAGGAGGTCAGAAGTGTGGGAAGCCATGAAAAGAGTGAAGTTGGGGAAAGCACCAGGAACCAGATGGAGTGTGTGGGGAAATGTTGAGGTATGGTGGTGAGATAGTGATAGAATGGGTATGGAAAATGTGCAAACTAGCATGGGAGAAGGGGAGTGCACCCGGTGACTGGAAGACTGGCATAATAGTCCCCCTATATAAGGGCAAAGGGGAAAGAGGAGTGTGTGGTAACCACCGAGGAATATGTCTTCTAAGCGTAGTAGGGAAGGTATACAGTAGGGTAGTGATTGAGAGAGTGAGAGTGAGAACGGAGAGAAATGGATAGGCGACGAGCAGGGAGGTTTTAGGAAGGGAAGAGGATGTGTAGATCAGATTTTTACCCTGAATTGTGTTGTGGAGAAGTATCTGGAGAAGAAACAAAAGGTGTATGTTGCCTTTATGGACTTGGAGAAGGCCTATGACAGAGTGGATAGAGAAGGTTTGTGGAAAGTACTTAGAATATACGGAGTAGAGGGCAAGTTGCTGAAAGCAGTGAAGAGCATGTATGAGGGTGCAAAGGCGGCAGTACGTGTGGAGAGTGAGCAGAGCGAGTTCTTTGACCTGAATGTTGGTTTGAAACAGGGGTGTGTGATGTCCCCGTGGTTGTTTACTGTATATATGGATGGAGTTATGAAAGAAATACTATCAAGAGCAGTGGATGTTGGGTGTATCGCTGAAAAGGGAGGGAATTGAGTGGAAGCTACCTATACTGCTGTTTGCGGATGATACAGTTCTGATGAGTGATAATGAATGGGAGTTGCAGGGTCTGGTAAATGAGTTTGGAACAGTGTGCGAAAAACGGAATTTGAAGGTAAATACGGGGAAGAGCAAGGTTATGGTCTTCGAAAGGGGTGAAGTCACAGAGTGTGAGGTGAAGCTGAACGGTCAGGCTATGGAGATCGTCAACTCTTTTAAGTATCTGGGCAGTGTGTTGAGTAAAGATGGGACTATGGATGAAGAGGTGCGGGAGAGGGTACAACAGGGGAAGAGGGTTGTAGGAACGCTAAAAGCAGTAACAAGAAATAGGGTGGTCAGTATGGAAGTGAAGAAGTCCTTGCATGACAGTGTGGTAATCCCGACACTGACTTACGGAAGCGAAGCATGGACGTTGGTTGAGAGACTCAGACCAAGAGTGAGAGCAGTGGAAATGAATTACTTAAGGAGTGCGTGCGGAGTTACATGGAGGGATAGACAGACTAATGAGGAAGTAAGAAGGAGGTGTGGTGTGGAGGTAGATGTGCTGGAAAGTGTGAAAAGGAACAACTTGAGATGGTTCGGCCATATGGAACGTATGGAAAGCGAGAGAATGACTAAGAGGGTGTACGAGAGCGAGGTGGAGGGACAGAGGGGGAGAGGTAGACCGAATATGAGGTGGAAGGATGGAGTGAGGAACTACATGAACGAAGGCGGTGTGGTTGGTTGGGGGAGGAGCGTCGTCGACTGACTGGGGACAGAGGTGCATGGGGGCGGTTCGTTCGTGGCCACCCCTTCGGGGATCACGGCGTCAGGCAATAGATAGATAGATAGATCATTCTTATTTTTAACTTTTTTTCTGAGAGTGGTGAAGGCAATGAGGCCATAATGGTGTGTCCCATGGTTCCCTAGTGTCTTACTCTCACAGCCCACTGGCACAAGTCCGCCTTTCTCTTTCTGGCGTAGGGATGCGGCGACCCCACCGCCCGTCACTTTGGTGGTGCAATCAGCTTCTGGAGCAGTGGACCAGTGGTTCCTATCTTCAGAACATTCCTGTGCTTGGTATGCTTCCAGCCAGAGCCCCACTGGGGTAAATAAAATAGCAAAACAGTGGTTGTTGTTGTTGTTGATGTGTTGAAGGGAAGCTAGTCAAAACAGGTGGAACTGCCATCCGGGTGAGGGACTGCTCTGGGTCTACTCCATCAGTGCAGTGGGTCAGTAGAGGAGCCTGGCAGCAGTTTCTGCCATGGCCATCCCTTTTGAGCCGCTTCCTTCTGGAAGCGGGGCGTAAGATTGATGATGATGATGATTATATGTAGATGATTTTGTGCAGTTTAAGAAGTCTGTGGTAGTAAAAATTGTTAAGTGAGATAGTTCGGAGCCTATTGGTTGATGAATTCGTCTAATAGTAGCCAGAATACAGTAAAAAATATGTCGCCGGTTCAGAAGGGGTTAAGTAATTAGTAACACTGAAGGTTAGCTACATTGGTGACCGTTTGACTGCAGTTGACCACTTGCGACTTTCGAGTTATAAAGAAGTCGCCGTAAATAATGGTGTTTAGCAGAAATTGCAAACGTTATGTGGGTTTGTGAGTTTGCTTAATTTGATTTTGTGTATTTATATAAGCACCACAACAGAGCCGTATAGCGAGTACCTATACTAAATATCGATGTCTGAAGCTCAAATTTCCTTATAGCCTGACATTCGTAGGTGGGGAAATATTGCACTGTCAGTTTTGTTACCGTAGTTATCTGGGTATCTTTTTAACAGTGGAGTCTACTGAAGCGGCTCCCTTTTCAGTATTAGGATGCCTATTATTCATTTTCTGGGGGAGATGGGTCGGCGTTCTGGTCCCCCTTCTTCCTCATGTTTAACCTCATTTGCTTTGAGATTATAAGACGTTCGGCCCATTAGTTTGACTATTTTAAAACCTTTCACCCCCCCCATTTCGTTGTCAATGTTAAGGCCTTTCGTGCCATTTAGGTGTCGATTTTATCCTGGCGAGCGATAGCGAGCCTGTAATTTTAAGAGGAATCGGCCTTTGGCCGGGACAATGTACAAATTTATCTTGAAGGAGGGTCTAGTGGGGCGTTTTTTAAGCTTGATGGAGATCTAGCGAGGAACTAACAATTATATGATTAGCCTATATTAATTAATAGACCTAAAAATAGCCACTATCCCCTTAAGGGGAGATTTCCACCTGGAGGATTTTTTTCTGGACCCCTTTCTCTCTCATGTTTAGCCCCATTGTTTTTGAGATTTTAAGACGTTCGCCCCATTAGTTTGGCGATTTTAAGAACCCTCGCCCCATTTCTGTCAATTTTAAGACCATTCGTGACATTTAGGTGTCGATTTTTTCCTGGCGAGCGATAGCGAGTCTGTAATTTAAGGGGAACCGGCCTTCGGCCGGGAAATTTTTCTACCGAAAAATGTACAAATTTATCTTGAAAGGGGGTCTAGCGGGAGTAATTTTAAGCTTGATGGAAGTCTAGGGAATCAGCTAAAACCTCCCCTTAAACGATTTCGTGCAGCTTATGAAAACCTGAAGGAGTTAAAGCATTAAGTGGAATAGTTAAATCATAATTTTGCTCCCTTTGATGAACTACCAATGACGACATCGTACTAGAATGGTTAGAACTAGCAATCATACAACATTTCACCTTGATGACATTTGGAAGACTCGGACACAGCGCTGTATGGTTATCTGCGTCGAAGATTGCAAGATTGTGATTAGTATAATTTGTTGTTGGATTGTTGACTAACGTATCTAAACTTTTAGCAGGTATGGATGAAAAAAAAGTAAAAAAAAAAATAAACTATCAGTGGAAATACATACCCTACACAGTGCCTTGTAAAGTGATTCTTTACTTCCTTACTGTTTTATTATTTTTATATATTTATTTATTTATTTATTTATTTGTTTGTTAGGTCGCCCCATTGTTTGATATATAGCTAATATCCTCTATGTCGTTCACAAAAAACAGGGCCGATCTCTCTTATGACGGTATCTCTAGCGTAATCCTAATGGCCCTATCAAATGTATCCACACCATACACCCGATATTTCAAAACTGTGCCAGTGAATGGCTGCTGACGTACCTGTGTGTGTGTGTGTTGGATCATACCGGTAGTTCCCATCTTCAGTAGAGCCGCTATGTTGGGCAATAGTTGGGTGAAAAGCGGATTATCGTGTGTTCCATGGGTGCTATTTATATGGTGTGTGGGGAAAGAGGAGGTCTTCTATTTACGCTGGTTAAATCTGTCTGTGTGGGCTGAATAAAAGTAATACTGGCGGAAGCTTCATAGTCTAGGCCCCTAGGGTGTCCACATCCTTTATAGTACATCAATGTAAGAATATATATATATATATATTGTATAAATACCTCTCTCTCTCTCTCTCTCTCTCTCTCTCTCTCTCTCTCTCTCTCTCTCTCTCTCTCTCTCTCTCTCTCTCTCTCTCTCTCTCTCTCTCTCCTCTCTCTTCTCTCCTCTCATCTCTCTCTCTCTCTCTCTCTCATATATATACTATATATACTGTATACCGTATATATATATTATATATATATATATATAATATATATATATCTTATATATATATATAATATTATATATATATAATATATATATATATATATATATATATATATATATACGGTATATGCATATGATTTTGAATACAATGTACATTTAGACATTGGATACGATTTAGATAAAGATGATCACTATTAACCAGCACATTCGTACACAACTTATACAACGTAATATTAGAGTAAAGAGCCAGCGACCTTTGACCCCTGACTCTTGACGTGCCCCAAATACGACACACTTGCGAAAGTACGCCATTCTGTACAAGGACACCTTTCTTTAGATTGTATTAATTAAGGGGATGCTTTTTTCTGGAATCCCCTTCTTCCTCCCTAATGTTTAGCCCCATTAGTTTTGAGATTTTAGGAGGTTGCCCCATTAGTTTAGCTATTTTAAGACCTTTCGCCCCAGGGGTATTTGTTAAAGCTTGATGGGGTCTAGGGAGGAGACTTAATAAAATACTAAAAAATAAAGAATACAAAATGAAATCTGCCTTTAAGCGACCTTATTTGTTTTTAGGAAGAATTGGGTAAATTCGGGTAGCATGTATACGGATACACCAATTCAAATATATGGATTGTGTTCTTTTATTTCAACATTTGATTTTAAATTTATCATAAGCGTTATTTCCACATAGCTATTTTGATTAGTTCTTTTGCATTTATCTTGTATCGTCCCAGTTTTGGTTTGTTTATTTTGCAAGTTTTACATTATAATATGAATCGTTAAATCTAAGTTCTGAAGCATTTCGGCCATAAAGAAAACAAAAAAATCTGTCTCGTTCGCGTTCGATACTGATTCAAATGGGTGCGTCGCCATTTATGCTCTTGACTGTAAATGTTAGCCCCATTAGGTGCAGGGCGGGCCAATTTGGAGCCTTCCAGTTTTACTCCATTAACTTGGAGATTTTAAGACGTTTCATCGCATTAGTTTGGCGATTATATGATGCTTCAACCCAATAAAGTGTTGATTTTTCCTGGGCGAGCGATAGCGAGCCCGCAATTTGGGAGAAACCGGCCTTTGGTCGGGAAATTTTTCTACCGAAAAATGTACACATTTAGCTTGAAGGGGGTCTGGGGGACGTTATTTTAGTTTGAAGGGGGTTTGGAGAGGTGTTTTTCCAAGTCTAGCGGGTAAACTAAAAACACCTTGTTCGAAAATGGCTAAAACAAATAAAAACCTCTAATAATTCAACAAAATACCATAATAACCCCCAAGACGTTGAACCAAATAGTGTTAAGGCACAAATCGTGACCTTTAGTTACTAAAATTGTGTCTGTTATTTATTCTTTACCTAATCATTGCATTTCGGAGGTTTACTTAAGCAATTCGAGGAGTCAAAAATGATCAGATTTTTTTCCTAGAGTGTGCAATCACTCATAAAAATTCGTGGACCTCACGCGTTTCTAATTAGGGAAGTATAAGATGTGTGTGAATTTGTGTTTTGTCTGTGTTTGTTCGTTGTTTTTTGTTGTGTTTTGTGTTTTCCCTGTTCTTGCTCTGTCTTGCGGCGGCCACCCCCCAATAAAAAAAAAAAAAAATAATAAAATAGAATTAAATAGAAAATAAAAATAAAAATAAGAAAAGTGGGGATTGGGCCTGCGCATATAGATATATATATATATATAGATAGATATCTCTGGACACGAATCTGTGAATATAGTTTGCTATTCATCAACTACAAAGGAATATATACTATATATTGAAAAATAAGTTCATCCACAAATCAATGCAAATAGTTGTAATTGCATATAGAAAACATAATTATGGGGTCTACGAACTTTTTATAACTGACGGTACATCTTTCATATGTTACTAATGGATCCTGGCCATCTTGACTATTAGAAGTGGCGTCACACGGGCACATTTTCGGCGCTTTTCTAGCCAGTAACCGATTCTGGCTAACACTTAAGTAATTTAATTCATCTGTGTGACTGACTTCGTGTTTTTTTAATTCAATAAACACGGACGAAAATTTGATACTGGTTAGAAGAAAAGGTAAAATATATAAATGTATATTAAGGCGGATGAATCTGCTATAACCCGATTCTGATACATCCCATTTTAGACAATCTCTCTGTGCAAAAGCCACCACAGACAGTAGCAGAAATCCGTAAGATTCACTTTGTTCATTTTGGCTATGCGAACAACTTTGGTGTTAGTGCTCAGTGTCGTGGAGGCAGCCGTTTAGGAGGAGTAGTGGATCAAATGTTCTGAAGACGACAAATTTCGTGGTGCAAGAGCCACCACAGTCGGTACCGGAAATCCGGCAGGTTCACTTTGTTCATTTTGGACTTAGTGTTCAATGTCGTGGAGGCAGCCATTTAGAAGTAGTGCATCGAAGGTTCCGAAGACGAGGGAGATGAAAAAAAAAAATGCCTAATTCTGTAAAACAACCCTCTTCCGAGCGGAATCGGGAAAAAGAAAAAGGCGAGATAATATCGGTGTGACGACAGTTTAACGATCAGTTCCCTGTTTAGTAATTATGGGGGTGTTTTTTTTTTATCCTCTTCACCCCCATTAGTTTGGAGATTTGTTTTACATTCGCCCCATTAGTTTGGCTATTTTAAGACTTTTCGCCCCATTTCTTTGCCAAATTTAAGACCTTTCGTGCCATACTGTATAGGTGTTGATTTTTTTTTTTGGTGAGTGATCCCAAGTCTGCAATTTAGGAGGAACTGGTATTTGGCCGGTGTATTATTAGGTAAAGCGAAGGACCTCTAGGCGCCACTTATGTCGTTAAAGTTGCTGTTCTTCTTGTTAGGGCGACTCTTATTAAAAATTGGTATTTCTCAGTTATTACTGAACCAAATATAATGATCTTTTACACACATAACCTGATCTATCCTCTAGGCCGTAACGGAGCCTTTTTTTTTTTTTTTTTTTTTTTTGCCCTGCGCGTCGCGCTACGCGCCTTGGAGTTAACACGACTACGTGGACCTTTCTTATACATATAAAAAGTGTTTACCGTACCTTGAATTTGGCTTTGTCACTCAACTTTTTTGGGAGACACTTGTTGCAGGCAGCTTTGCCTTTTGTCTCCTTCATACACAATGACAAAAATGGCATCAGTGGCAACAATATGGCGGTGGTTGGCCAATCTCTATTACAATACACTAAAAAAATAGATGCATAAAAAGGGCATAAAGAAGGAGGTCCATAAAGTCATTCTTCAATCGAGTTGTCAACTTGTGGAATGGGCTTCCCCGAAACGTTATAGACTGCATCACCGTTGATTCATTTAAACTCCGCCTAGACAAATATCTCTCATCAAACCCGCGACTGACTGCGTTTGTAAATGAATAACTTTATTTTATCCCCCCCTCAGTTACTAACCCATCTGTCCTCTACTAACTTCCTAATCCTGCCACGGACATTAGTTCCAGGGCAGTAATTCCCTTTCCAATGTTCCCTTACCCACTCTAAACCACTGTTTGGACACTTGATCCTCAGTGTTTTGGAGGACAAGCAACCTAGAAGGGTCACCAGATCTGTTGTTGCTTGATTTCCTTTGTACTCCTTTGGTGTGAGTATCCTTGGTTGGAGTACCTACCACATGTATTCATTACTTTCATTGATTTCTTTAGTTAGGTTTATTTGTAAATTAATTAGTGGGTTGGTGAAAACAAATATGATTACTGATGGGTGCCACTGCCTTACCTTTCTGTTCTTGTATAAAATGGGTTTACTGCCACCAATTATAATCTTTTAAGGGTGTCACCTGCTTTTTTTCTCGCCTTTTTTTTCTCTCTCTGGGTTGTATCCATTTGGCCCCATTCAGCCTACCGTTTTAAGATGTTTACCCCTATCCAGGTGTCAATATTTATCTGGCGAGCGGTAGCGAGCCGGCATATATATATTTTGTTTTGACAGCAAGCTAAATTTGTAAATTTTTCGATAGAAAATGTTTCCGGCGAAGCTGGATTTCTCCATACAATGCTGGCTCGCTATCGCTCGCCAGGAAGAAATCGACACCTGGATGGGGATAAACGTCTTAAAACAGTTGGCTGAATGGGGTCGAATGGATACAAGCCAGGGAAAGAGAAAAGGAGAGAAAGATAAAAGCCGGTGACCCACCTTAACGTACACCAGCTCTATGTACACCCGTAAATGTACACAGGGGGCTCGTGCATACAGAGAACAGGTGAGAATGACGTCATTGGAAACCGATTAAAGGTGATCTGGTGAGGTGTAACACGTGACCCCCCAGGTGAGAGAGAGATATAGAGAGAGATAGAGAGAGAACAAAACAGTATGTGGTAAAGGAAGGGGTATGCAGTGGGAAATACGGCAGAGAGAGAGAGAGAGAGAGAGAGAGAGAGAGAGAGAGAGAGAGAGAGAGAGAGAGAGAGAGAGAGAGAGAGAGAGAGAGAGAGAGAGAGAGAGAGAGAGAGAGAGAGAGAGAGAGAGAGAGAGAGAGAGAGAGAGAGAGAGAGAGAGAGAGAGAGATAGAGAGAGAGAGAGAGAGAGAGAGAGAGAGAGAGATAGAGAGGAGGGAGAGAGAGGAGGGAGGGAGAGGAGGAAGAGAGAGGGAGGGGGAGGGAGGGAGAGGGAAAAGGGAAGAGAGGGAAAAAGTAAGACAACAAAGAGGGAAAAAGAAAGGACGAATAGGAAAGGAATGGGATAGAAGAAAGACGGGAGGGAGGGAGATACATCGAAAGTGTAATATGGATGGAAAGCTTTGGTCAAGAGTGAATAGAAAATGAAGATGCGAATAGGAAAGATGAAAGGGAATGAAAGTGAGGGTAGAACTATTCATGTGATAGAAGAAAGACGGAAAGTGATAGAAGTAAGATGGAATGTGATAGAATAAAGATAGAAAGTGATAGAAGAAAGATGGAAAGTGATAAGAAGTAAGATGGAATGTGATAGAAGACAGATAGAACGAGATAGAAGAAAGATGGAAAGTGATAGAAGAAAGATAGAGAGTGATGGGAGAAAGATAGAAAGTGATAGAAGAAAGATAGACAGTGACGGAAGAAAGATAGAAAGTGATAGAAGAAAGATAGAAAGTGATGGGAGAAAGATAGAAAGTGATAGAAGAAAGATGGAAAGTGATAGAAGAAAGATAGAAAGTGATAGAAGAAAGATGGAAAGTGATAGAAGAAAGATGGAGTGATAGAAGAAAGATAGAAAGTGATAGAAGACAGATGGCAAGGGATAGAAGAAAGATAGACAGTGATAGAAGACAGATGGAGAGTGATGGAAGACAGATGGAAAGTGATGGAAGAAAGATGGAAAGTGATGGAAGAAAGATGGACAGTGATGGAAGAAAGATGGACAGTGATGGAAGAAAGATGGACAGTGATGGAAGAAAGATGGAAATTGATGGAAGAAAGATGGAAAGTGATGGAAGAAAGATGGACAGTGATGGAAGAAAGATGGAAAGTGATAAAAGACAGATGGAGAGTGATGGAAGAAAGATGGAAAGTGATGGAAGAAAGATGGACAATGATGGAAGAAAGATGGAAAGTGATGGAAGAAAGATGGACAGTGATGGAAGAAAGATGGAAAGTGATAGAAGAAAGATGGAAAGTGATGGAAGAAAGATGGCAAGCGATGGAAGAAAGATGGAAAGTGATAGAAGACAGATGGAGAGTGATGGAAGAAAGATGGACAGTGATAGAAGAAAGATGGACAGTGATGGAAGAAAGATGGACAGTGATGGAAGAAAGATGGAAAGTGATGGAAGAAAGATGGAAAGTGATGGAAGAAAGATGGAAAGGGATAGAAGAAGATGGAAAGTGATAGATGAAAGATGGAAAGTGATGGAAGAAAGATGGAAAGTGATAGAAGAAAGATGGACAGTGATGGAAGCAAGATGGAAAGTGATAGAAGACAGATGGACAGTGATAGAAGAAAGATGGAAAGTGATAGAAGAAAGATGGAAAGGGATAGAAGAAAGATGGAAAGGGATAGAAGAAAGACGGAAAGTGATAGAAGAAAGACGGAAAGTGATAGAAGAAAGATGGAAAGTGATAGAAGAAAGATAGAAAGTGATAGAAGAAAGATGAAAAGGGATAGAAGAAAGATGGAAAGGGATAGAAGAAGATGGAAAGTGATAGAAGAAAGATGGACAGTGATAGAAGAAAGATGGAGAGTAACTAGTGGGGAGAAATAGACAAAACAACACATGAGGGAGATGGCAAAACTTGAAATGGAAGAAGAATAACTGGGAGAAGAGATGAAGAATGGGGAGTAAAGGAAGACAGAGAGACAATAGAAGAGAGGACAGAAAGTGAGACGAAGAGAACAAAATATAAGGGAGGGGGTAGAACAGGAAATATAAAAAGGGAGAAGAATAACTGGGAAAAGATATGAAGAATTGGGGAGTAAAGGAAGACAGAGAGACAATAGAAGAAAGGACAGAAAGAGAGACGAAGAAAATACATTATATAAGGGAGAGGGTTCACTGTTTGGTCGATTTTTGCATTTAGTTATTGTTATTCTAGTTTCCTCCCTCGACCTCCATCAAACTTAAAACACAAAAAAACAAAAGAATCCATTAGATCCCCTTTGTAGAATATTTTGTACATTTTCCGGTTCTTCCAAAATTACAGGCTCACTATCGTTCGCCAGGAAAAATATTGACACCTAAATAGTACGAAAGGTCTTAATATTGACAAATAAATGGGGCGAAATATCTAAAAATCGACTAACTAATAGGGCAAATAATTTAAAATCTGAAACTAATGTGGCTACACATAAGGGAGAAGGGGGTCTAGAAAGGCGACCCATTACCCTTTAAGTGAGATGGCAGAATAGGATATCTTTTAAATGGGGGAACAGTAACACACTAATGAAGAACGAAGTATTAAGATAGAACGAAGCTTAGAGACGACAAAATAGTGGAGAGAAATAGACAGAGAACAAAACATGAAGTCAATATCAAGTTAGAAAGAACACAAAGAGATACATAGAGACAAAGAGAACACGATACAAAACAACAACAGCATAGTATTCTAGCCGAGACACCCCGTATATCGCGATCCCGGAGTGATAATGATAAACTCTACGGGAATCTTATACCGATAGTGGCAGGACAAACCGAGCAAAACCGGTGGGAATCTATTATAAAAAAATAAAAAATAAAATAAAAATAGAATATAATTATATATATCATAGACTACAGAAGATCTGGACACGAAAATGGAACTTTGCAGTAAGGGAGCCAAAATCGGAGAACGAATCCCCAAGTTCGAACTTCGAAACCGCGAAAATATCACATTTTCGCGGTTTCGAGGTTCGAACTCGGCGGTTCGTTTCCCGATTTTGGGTCCCTTACTGCAAAGTTCCATTTTCGTGTCCAGTCCAGATCTACTGTAGTCTACGTATATATATATATATATATATATATATTTTTTTTGTTTAGTTTATATTAATTTAACTCCAACACCAAACACCTCCCCAAAAAATTAATGAAAGCAAGCATGTGATTCACCGGGATTCGAACCTGGGTTACCACATACAGATTTTAAACATTCTAGCCATTACACTATCATGGCAGTTATAAGTATAGCACATGACTACGATTAATATCCATTTATCTAATATTGGACATTAATCTAATCATGTACTACACCCACACACTTATGAATAGCCTATAGTTAAGTGAGAGGGAAGTACTGCATATATATATATTGCAGAACAGGCAGACTTAGCTAGCAGTGCAAAAGAACAATAATTGGAAAAACAAAACTAAGTAACACAAACAGTGTCGAGGACAGAAATAGAGACCAAACAGAACACACAATATACAGCATAAGTGGGATAGCAGAACAGGAAGGCTCTTAAGGGGGGATGGCCGTATTTATTTGCTCATTTATGTATATTATTACTATTTTTTTTAGTTTCCTCCCTAGACCTCCATCAAGCTAAAGAAAAACATCTCCCCAAGACCCTCTTTCAAGATAAATATGTACATTTTTCGATAGAAAAATATCCCGGCCGAAGGTCGGTTCCTCTTAAATTAAATTACAGGCTCGCTATCGCTCGCCAAGAAATAAATTGACACCTAAATGACACACACAGTCTTAATATTGAAAACAAAAATGGAACAGTCTTAATATTGACAACAAAATGGGGCGAAAGGTCTTAAAATTGCCAAACTAATGGGCTGAACGTCTTATAATCTGAAAACTAATGGGGCTAAACCTGAGGAAGCAGGGGGACCAGACAAACGACCCATCTCCCCTTATAACAGGCACTTGGGTCATGGGCTTGAACCTTGACCTTTGCTGCCTCTCTCTCACCTTACCTGCGTCATCATCATCATCAGCAGCACAGGTGATTAATAGAGACAGTACTGGAGTTGGGGTGATGAGAGAGAGAGAGAGAGAGAGAGAGAGAGAGAGAGAGAGAGAGAGTACTCGAGTTGGGTGAGGCTGGCACTTACTTCTTTTATGAGAGAGAGAGAGAGAGAGAGAGAGAGAGAGAGAGAGAGAGAAAGAGAGCATCACCACAGGAAATTAATAGAGACTACTCGAGTTGGGTGAGGCTTGCACTTCTTTCATTTATGAGAGAGAGAGAGAGAGAGAGAGAGAGAGAGAGAGAGAGAGAGAGAGAGTGTGAGGGAGATAGAGAGAGATTACAATGAGTTACATTGATACACACGTTGCGTCATCACAGAAGATTAATTAGCAGTAACGGAGTCGGGAAAGAGAGAGAGAGAGAGAGAGAGAGAGAGAGTGAGTGAGGGAGGAAGAGAGTGAGGGAGGAAGAGAGTAAGGGAGATAGAGAGAGATTACAATGAGTTACATTGATACACAGACGTTGCGTCATCACAGAAGATTAATAAGCAGTAATGGAGTCGGTTAAGAGAGAGAGAGAGAGAGAGAGAGAGAGAGAGAGAGAGAGAGAGAGAGTCAAAGGGGGTAAAAACTATATCAAATAACTTTACCTCCCACAAGTTCTTCCTAAACTGAATAAAATCGTCTAATAACAGCCAGAATAAACTGTCAAAACGCGTGATAATCCTCAAGGGGTTTAAGGGAGTAGTGCTTGGTTTTTGGTGTATATGTATATAATTTATTGGCCTATATACAGTATATATATATATATTTTTTTTTTTAGTTTCCTCGCTAGACCTCCATCAAGCTTAGAAAACACCCCCTAGACCCCCTTTCAAGATAAATTTGTAAATTTTTTGGTAGAAAAATGTCCTGGCCGGAAGGCCTGTTCCTTCTAAAATTAGAGGTTCGCTATCTCTCGCCAGGAAAAAATCGACACCTAAAGGGCACGAAAGGTCTTAATATTGACAACAAAATGAGGCGAAAGGTCTCAAAATCGCTAAACTAACTGAACGAACGTCTTTAAACCTCAAAACTAATATGCTAAACATGAAGGAGAAGGGGGTCCAGAAAAACGAGTACTACCCCCTTAAAAGTACCGATCCGTCACCTCTCCCCTTCGTCACCACACAAGATTAACCCTTTGACGATTATGACGCATTTTACCAGTTTATTCTGGCTATGTTTTAAGGATTTTACTCAGTTTAGGAAGGCGTTGTGGGAGCTAGATGGTTTATCGAGATCATTCTCACTCATTTGATTCCTAGGGATACTTCCTAAATTGCATAAAATCGTTTAATGACCTTTTGACACCTAAAAGCTGCATACCTGTAATAAATTACCTTTTAACTCTTTCAGCATGATGACGTTATTTTGTCATATTCTAGTTACCATTAAATGATTTTCTTTAGCTTTTAGTCTACTTTTAAAACTAAAAGGAGTGAAAACTATCTCAATAAACCATCTTAACCCGAGGAGTACGGTAGCCCTCACGGAAGTGTCTGTTTAGCGGATGCGATAGGCCTCACAAAAGAAAGCCCATGACACAAAACAAAAACATAAAATAAAATAAATAAATAAATAAATAAATAAATAAATAAATAAAATAAAATAAAATGCCCCTCAAGCACTCAAATGGAAGCAATATGATTTTAGGGGGCATATTCACCCTCTACTACCTCCTTCCTCTCACCCACATGTGTCTCTCCTTTCCCACCTCCTCAATTATTGGCTATTTTTCCTCATATTTTTCCCTGCACAAAATATTATGAGCCATAGTCTTCCACACTCCCTCTGCCCTTCACATGCATGGAAGACAGCTGAATCTGTCAGTCTGCCTCAAGCAGGCCAAGGAAGCATATCTATGTTGCTCTCTCTCTCTCGCCTCCATCCACCCCCTCCTGCCACAAATATAAGTTTTTCACTAGATATTTGCTGTTTGCACCTATTTTCTGGTCTTCACTGTTCACATGTTCATCATACAAGTAAAATATACGCACATGGAGCAGAAATAATGCTTTATATGGGAGAGGGGATTATTGTGAAGGGGGTTTGGGTAGACATTTTTAGCTTGAAGAGGCTCTGGAGAAGTTTACAAGTCTTTTAGTGTAGGAGGCAAACTAAAAGGAAAGTGCTCGAAAACGGCAAAGGTCATCAAAACACTCAATACTAATCGATGATAATAACCCCCAAGACATCGCTATTTTCGTGAATCTAGGTCTTTATCGTTATAGTCAGTGATAAAGTTAAAGTAAAGGTTGAGTGGAGATCTATAGACAGGTTGAGGAGGTGAGAGTCAGTTAGTTAAAATAGGACTTCAGAGGCTATCAACCCTTCTGATTTACTTTCCGGGACCCCCTTATTGATTCTACTAAATAATTATATTTCGGAGGTTCGTTTAATCAATTCGATGCTTCAATATGTATGAACATTAATGACAGAAACTGTACAGTACAGTATGTCCTAGAATGTTCAGTCGCAGTCAATAATGGTACTTCATACATTTTTAAGCTGTCTCGGGCCGAATCAAATTAATTTATTGATTCTACTAAATAATTATATTTGTGAGGTTCTTTTAATCCATTCGATGCTTCAATATGAATGAAATTTAATGACAGACTGTACAGTACATTGATGAATGACGATTTACCAAGTGCCAAATAGTTTGACCTTATGACAAACTTCAACATAGGTTCATTCAATTGGTTTGTGGGTGAATTGAAGCACACAGTTTGGAAACCGTTGGAAGCGAAGTTTGGAGCTTACTGTGTGATAGCTTTAGCAGTTCATGTTCTCTCGTTGTCGTGATTACAGTGCTCTTCCAACTCAATAGGAATTTCTGGATTATTTATATATACTTTTGTGACTGCTTAAGGGGGTAGTGCTTGTTTTTTGGTCTATATATTTGTTTATTAATTAATTTTTGAGTTTCCTCCCTAGACCCCAATCAAGCTTAAAAAAAACACCCCCTAGACCCCCATTTAAGATAAATTTATACATTTTTCGGTAGAAAAATGTCACGGCCGGAGGCCGGTTCCTTCTAAAATTACAGGTTCGCTATTGCTCGCCAGGAAAAGATTGATACCTAAATGGCACGAAAGGTTCTAATACTGACAAAGACATGGGGCGAAAGGTCTCAAAATCGCCAAAGTAACGGAACGAACGTCTTAAAATGTTATAACTAATAGGCTAAACATGAGGGAGAAGGGGGTCCAGCAAAGCGACCCAGATCCTCTTAACTAGTGATACCTCTAAGGATCAAGAATAAGTACGCAAAACGTATCTTCAAACGTGAGTATGAATATTTGAAATATTAGACCTAGTTATAATTTTGTGATTTGCCAAGGGCATCATGGTATGTAGGTTTGTGCAGGGAAATACAAGTAACCCTTTCATCTCTCTCTCTCTCTCTCTCTCTCTCTCTCTCTCTCTCTCTCTCTCTCTCTCTCTCTCTCATAGCGTTTAAAGAAGTAGTGCAATCAGGTACGACTTCAAATTCTTTCTCCGCAGGCCTTTCAGAAATATATATTTCCGTGTGCGACTGCTGAGAAAGCGTTTTTACAAAGGTATCAGACATATATAAATTCAAGTGAGAAAGTTACGCGTGAGCAACAGAAAGGAGAAAAGGTGAAGGATTATGAGTTGGAGGAGGAGGAAGAAGAGATGGTAGTATTGGAGGAAGGAGGGGAGGGGAGATGAAGGAGTGGAAGGAGGAGGAGGAGGAGGATCAAATAGCAGAAATGGTGAAGAATTAGGATGTGGCGGAGGAGTTGGAGGAGGAGGATTAGTAGGGGGAGGGTGGAGGAGGAGTTGCAGCAGGAGTTGCAGCAGGAGGTGGTGGCGTGGAATATAAATGACTTACAAACTTCAACAAATCTATTGGTCCTTACTCTGCAGTTTGGCTAAAGAAAGGTGATGGTGGTGGAGGAGGAGGAGGAAGAGGTGGTGAAGGAGGAGGAGAAAATGGTGGTGAAGGAGGAGAAAATGGTGGTGGAGGGAAAGGGTGACATGAAGAAAAGGAGTGAGAGAGGAAGATAAGGATGAGGATGAAGATGAGGATATGAGTGAAGAGAACACAAAGGAACGAAGGAATTAATTAGAAGCTTTGATTAAGTTTGAGATAGTTTAAAAAATGGGTCAATATTTACAAGTCACACCACAGCTGGAATCTCATTTCTAATGGTAGTTTTGGGTTCCTATCATTCTATGTTTCATTACTATATACTTTTTATCCACCGGAAAATATTATTTTTTCTTGTTTTTTTATTTTTTATTTTTTTATTTTTTATTTTTTTTTAGCATTAACCTAACCTAAAAACCTAACCTAACCTAACCTAACCTAAATGTATTTGGGGGCTATTAGGTTAGGTTAGGTTAGGTTTTTTGGTTAGGTTAATGCAAAAAAAAAAAAAAAAAAGCCAAGAATTTTTTTTTTTTCCGGTGGATAAAAAGTATATAGCAATGAAGCATAGAATGATAGGAACCCAAAACTACCGTTAAAAATGAGATCCCAGCTGTGGTGTGACTCGTAAATATTGACCAAAAAAGGTGTCTACAATTTATGTCCTACAGTGTACAACTGCTGACAAATTTTCGTGAGCTCTTGCGATTTTCTTTATGCAAATATATCCATGTAGATTGATGTTCAGATGAAATCAGACATATAATAATATACCTAATGTATTGATATATTTAGGTGATTTGATCTGAATATAATCTGAATTGATGAATTTGTAAGAAGAAAATCGCAAGAGCTGACAAACATTTGTTAGTTAGCTGTACATGAACCCGGAGGAGAGAAAAGTTGGTTACTAGAACAATATGAGCTAATTGGGTACACGTAGCTAGTTGTATAAGTAGCCATTAGTAGTATTTTATACTGCATTGCCTAACCTCTCTTAATTAATTAAATATGTTGTAATCTTTCATAAGCTGTCATAGTACGGTACATTTCCGACTACACCATAGTATCTCTCTCTCTCTCTCTCTCTCTCCTTCTTTTAATGTATGTATATGCTCAGGCACATACTTCATAGCTGGGGGTGGCCGACTCGAGACAGAGCCTGAACAGGGACAACACAACACAACATAACAAACAAAATAAAATAAAATATTCACACATGTCTAGGTCGCCCAGGAGAAGACCCAGAATCCAAGGATCACTAAGGGCCTCCAGACCTCCCCCGGTCCCAGACCTCCCCCGGTCCCAGACCTCCCCCGGTCCCAGACCTCCCCCGGTCCCAGACCTCCCCTGGTCCCAGACCTCCCCCGGTCCCAGACCTCCCAGAGAGGTTTCAGTCTCAGCAGGCAGACACACAGCGGAACCATACCACAAAGCCCACTCACTTCACATCCAGGCATAACTCTTCATATACACTGGCTCCCCGGGCCAGGCGCCTGACAGACTATTATCTAGTCTAACTGGGGCCCGACCCCCTCTCCCAACTACCACGTTATCACTCCTCTATTGACAAGCATTCTCCATTCATTCCTATGCATTACCACTTCTCTTGCCTGTTTTACAGTCATCCCTCTACCTTCCAACGCTTGTACTACACCATCTCTCCATCTCAACCGAGGTCTTCCTCTCCCTCTACCTCCTCTTTATCCGACTCATATACTCTCTTTGTAAGCCTTTCATCTCCCATTCGCTCAACATGTCCATACAGCACCCTTCTGTCCACTTTGCCGTCCCAATCTCCTACGTACCTCTTCATTCCTCAATCTGTCTCTAATCGTCAATCTACACATACTCCTCAAGCAGTTCATCTCCATCACATCCAACTTTCTTCTCTCTTGTGCCTGCAGAGCCCACCTCTCAGCCCCATACATCATTGTTGGTACAACTATACCTTGATACATTGCACTTTTAGCTATCATTCTGAGATTTCTCACTTTCCACATACTTCCCCTTGCTCCGAAAACTGTCCTTTCTTTACATACTCTCTGTCTTACCTCCATGTCCACATCCGCCCTTCCATCAAAGTTAAAACAAAATAAATAAATATATCCATTAGATCCCCCTTCTAGGTTAATTTTTAAAATTTTCGGTAAAAACATGTGTCGGCCGAAGGCCGATTCTTCCAAAATTACAGGCTCACTATCGTTCGCCTGGAAAAACATCGACACCTAAATAACACGAAAGGTGGTCTTAATATTGACAAAGAAATGGGGCGAATGGTCTAAACATCGACAAACTAATGGAGCAAACTTCTTAAAATCTGAACACTAATGGGGCTAAACATTAGGAAGAAGGGGGGACCAAAAGAGCGACCCATCTCCTCTCAACAGGGGAGGGGGGTGGGAGCCACACCAGCCCATTATTATTTGCCCACTAAACTTTTCTGTTGCAACTTTTGACCGCTTCTGAATTAAGGGGAGATGGGTCGTTTTACTGGTCTCCCCTTCTTCCTCATGTTTAGCCCCATTAGTTTTCAGATTTGAAGACGTTAGGCCCATTAGTTTGGCGATTTTAAGACCTTTCGTCCCATGTTGTTGTTGTCAATTTTAAGACTAATCGTACCATTTAGGTGTCGATTTTTTCCTGGCGAGCTGTAGGGAGCCTGTAATAATAAAAAGAACTGGCCTTTGGCCGGGATATTGTTCTACCGAAAAATTTACAAATGTATCTTGAGGGGGGGGGGGGGGCCCCCCTTAGGGGATGTTTGTCTAAGTTTTTGGGATGTTTAGCGAGGAAACTAAAAGCATATATGAAAAAATTACTTAATAGGCCGAATAAGCACACACTGTCCCCTTAAAACAAAAACACAATCCAGGACTTTCATATCGTCTACCTTCATTCTAAGCATCGAGATATGTGTTAAGGGGCTAGTGGCTGTTTTGTTGGTCTATTAATTAATGTATTCTTTAATTTTTTAGTTTCCTCGCTAGACCTCCCCAAACTTAGAAAAACACTCCCTAGACCCCTCCCCCTCAAAATAAATTTGTACACTTTTCGGTAGAGAAATGTCCCGGCCAAAGGCCGGTTCCTCTTATAATTACAGGCTCACTATCGCTCGCCAGGAAAATAAAATACACCTATATGGCACGAAAGGTCTTAAAATTGACAACAAAATGGAGCTAATGGTGTTTAAATCGCCAAACTAATGGACCGAACATTTTAAAATCTGAAAACTAATTGGGCTAAACACGAGGGAGAAAGGGGTCCAGAAAAACGACCCATCTCCCCTTAAATTATCTACAAATATTGCTAGAATGTAATTATTGCGGATTAAAAGTGGCCGGAAAAAAACCCATGTAATTCCGCCTTAAGCTGGTATCACACGAGCGCCTTTTCCCTCAACACTGGTCTGGCAGCTTATGAGGCAAACCTTTAATATATTTCAGTTACCTAAATTCATCCATCAATAGTCTACTTTCCTATACCAGTGCAAAATATGGCAGAAAAATGTTGCCAGAAAAGTATTGATCATTGAGTGTTCGACTATATAAGCTCTCTTGTGTTATTCCGCCTTAGGGTAACGGGACAGAGAGGAGAGTTGGTGTACCGGTAACGTTAGCTTTGACGCACACGGCTTATTGTTTGACGTGCGGTCTGACGTAAATCACTAGAGCTTTGACGCGCGGGGTATACCTAGATTGATAGAGTATTGACGCGCGGGGGGTGCCTTGATGACCAGAGTAGTGATATGTAGCCTACTTATAGTCTCTTTTCAACTGACGGTAAATTGCAAAGTTCCCATCAAGATTTTTCAGTTATTTTGAAGATTGTGTAGTGAAAAATGGTGCAAATTTATTATATACTTAGTCTTAAGAGTGAAACGTTACTCTCAAACTTTCTTCTACTCAACAGCTGAGCTCTGGAACTCTCTCCCAGAATCAGTCTTTCCCTCTTACTATGACTTAAATTGCTTCAAAGTCAGTGTGTCCAGGCATTTTGGCTCGAACGTCCCTTGATTTTGGCCCTGTCACTCTTTCAACTATGGGGGAGGCACTCGCTATAGGCAGTTCTGCCTTTTGCCTCCCTCAATCACAGATTTTTTTTTTTTTTTTTGATGCAGACCCATAGTAGTTTCATATTTTTCCATTAAGTATCGAACATTAAGTTACTAAGGGATTCAATATACCGTCAGATGAAATGAAACCGAGTATAGATTATTTCAGTATTGATGCACGGGGAAACCTAGATGAACAGATTATTGATGCGGGGGGGGGGGGGGGGGGTACCTATAGTTAAACAATGTAATGATGTGCAGGGGGTAGTTGCTTTCTCCGAACCCCCTTCTCCCTAATGTATAGCATATTAGTTTTGAGATTATAAGACGTTCTTTCCGTTTGACTATTTTGAGACCTTTCGCACCATTTCTTTGTCAATCTTAAGACCTTTCGTGCCATTTAGGTGTCGATATATTCCTGGCGAGCGATAGCAAACCTATAATTATAGAAGGAAGCGGCCTTCGGCCGGTGCATTTCTCTACCGAAAAATTTAAAAATTTATCTTGAAAGGGGGTGTATTTTAAAGCTTGATGGAAGTCTTGCTAGAAAACTCAAAAACAAATTAATAGATAAATATACTGTATAGCCCAAAAAACAAGCACTACCCCCTTAACATAATAATGAGACGAGGGGGTACCTAGATGTACAGAACATCGACATACGTGATGTACCCAATTGAACAGAATATTGAGGCGGGTGCCCAACACTGAAAGGAGTTGCAATAGGGGAGGTATCCCCCGCCAAATGC
>CM064513.1:15973192-15978192 GCA_032716605.1 Paralithodes platypus
TCATTAGACGATTTTATGGGCAGCTAGGAAGGATCTGGGGGATTTAAAAGGTTAAATACTCGTTCAATTCATCCCTTTTGACTTTAAATATAATGTTACTAATTTACGTTAAGAAAATCGTCTTAAATAGTAGCCAGAAAAACAGGGAAAAAGACCGGGGGTGAAAAACAGAAACGCGTTAACACTGGAGATTGAAAGGGTCTCTTTAAAAGTTTTCGTAGCTAAGTCTTCATCATTGTTTTTAACTTGGAGGCTATAATAGACCACTTAATTACAGCTGCTTTCGCGCTTACATTAATGAAAAGACAAAATAAGAAAAAACCTACTAGTTGTTGTCGTGTTGTTGTTCGTTGAACTTCCCTAAGCGCCTGGCCGAAACAGCCCCGAGGTCCCTGAGGGAAAACAGGGACCAAGTGGCGCCACGTAAATCGGGCTTTCCCACAGGAGCTCTCATTGAGTGTAGATTGTGTTTTGGTTGTGTCGTAATGGTCGTTTGTGAAATGCAGTCTTCTATGATGTGTTTAATGGTATGGGGTGCTGTGTTACATCCCGGGCAGGCGTCGACAACGGAGTCATCCAGTCTCTTCTGATAGCTCAGGAGAGCTGGATGGTGTCTATGGACTATGTCTGTATTATAGTATTGCCAAGTGTTCGTAAATAACAACCTATTATATATGATTATACTACGTTGCAATAGCTAAATAATTAAGAGTAAAATACAGTATTGCATTATCTCAAGTTCTATTGATGGTTTGCAAAAATTAAAAAAATTATCAGCGTCCCTTACTCACTCACTCACTCACTCTCACCAGACGGAATAGGATGAAGTTTGGTTATATAATATATTGATTTATATATTTATCAGGCAAGGGAAGTGGTACCTTTACCTTTTGATACCTTTTGATGTGTTCGCCACTCTTCTAGCGGCACCAAGGAGCGCGACGCCCCTCGTTATGGGTGGTGATTTGGTGCAGTAGACTGTTTGAAGCGACAGCTCGCTCCCTTGCGAGGATGGGCTCGTCTGGCACTTTTTGCAGTTCGACATCTAGGGCTCTCTTGAAGTTGTCTAACGAGATGTCCCTCATGTCTCTTACTCGCCGTGGGAGTTTGTTGAAGAGACGTGGGCCTCTGTGTGATAACCAGCCCTCTCGCAGAGAGCCCATAGCACCCCTGTTATTCATCCGGGGGATTTCGCATTCCCAGCCTCTCCTATCACTGAATTTCATGACTTTTCGAGTATGTAGGTTTGGTACTAAACCCTCTGCGATTTTCCACGTGTATATTATTAGGTAAACGTTCTCTTCTACGTTCCAGTGGAGTACAGATTCAGTGCTCTTAAACGCTCCCAATAGTGTAGATGTTTTATCGAACTTATATGCGAAGTGAAATTTCTTTGTACACTCCTCTCTACGTCATTTATTTCACCTGCTTTGTATGGGGATGTTAATACGCTACAGTATTCAAGCCGCGGTAGCACTAGAGATTTGAAGAGCGGTATCATAGGCAATTCACCGCGTGTTTTAAAAGTACGCAGAATCCAACCCGTTAGACGTTTCGCAGCCGCCACTTTGACCTGGTTATGTACTTTGAAACCCATATTTTCAGACATTAATACCCCAAGGTCTTTCACACTGTCTTTCCGTTCTATTATGTGGTTAGATTCTGTTAAGTAATTTGTAATTTCTTTAACACCATTATTATCTCCGTACCGTATTAATTGGAATTTGTCCTCATTGAATTGCATGTTGTTTTCCCTGGTCCACTGGAACACTACATTCATGTCTTCCTGCAGTCGGCCCGTGTCCTCTTGTGTGTTTACTATCTTGCTTAATTTTGTGTCATCAGCAAAAGACGACACCGTACTGTGTCTGGTGTTGGTATCTATGTCGCAAATTAGTATGAGGAACAGAAGGGGCGCTAGCACTGTTCCTTGGGGCACTGAGCTAATAAACAGGTATGAATGGAGAATGTTTGTGAATAGATGAGTGAACACGTGGTCATTTGGGGGAAGGGGTCGGACCGTCGGACGCAAGTTGGACTAGATAATAGTCCATCACGCGCCTGGCCCGGGTAGACGGTTTATATGAAGGATGTGCCTGGAAGTGTGGTGGGCGGGCTTGTAGTTTCGCTCTGCTGCATGTTTGCCTGCCGAGATCGGAACCTCTCCGGGTGGTCGGGGGCCGGGGAAGTGCTGGAGGGACCTTGGTGACCCTGGTCTCTGGGTCTTCTCCTGGATGACCTAGATGAGTGTGAATTTGTATTTTGTTTGTATGTGATCATTGTTTTCTGTTGTGTTGTCCATATTCTGGCTCTGTCTTGAGTCCCCCCCCCCCCCGAAAAAAATAGGAAAAGTGGGGATTGGGCCTGAGTATATAGATAGATAGATAGATAGATATATCATATTGACCTTTTATCCATAATATTGAGACTAACATTATGCTATTTCACTGGGGATGGGAAGGGTCAATGAGAGCTAAAGCGTTATGAAAATAGTGCGCAACCCATTCGACTCCTAGCCTCCTAGGGGTCCTTCCTAAGCCGCATAAAATCGTCAAATGTTAGGGTGAATGCAATATACATCGAGGAGCTCAAGCAGGTTGGCAACGCATGTAAATCACCGTCAAGGAAGTGATGTATCGCATAATATCTTTAGGGGAGTCACCTGCTTTTTTATACCTTTTTCTCCTTTTCTCTCTTTCACTGACTTGTATCCATTCGGCCCCATTCAGCCAACTATTTTAAGACGTTTATCCCCATCCAGGTGTCGATTTCATCCTGGAGAGCGATAGCGAGCCAGCATTGCATGGAGAAATCCGACTTCGCCGGAGAAATTTTTCTATCGAAAAATTTACAAATTTAGCTTGCTGTCAAAACAAATATATATATATATGCTGGCTCACTACCGCTCGCCAGAAAAAATATTGACACCTGGATGGGGGTAAACGTCTTAAAACAGTAGGCTGAATGGGACCGAATGGATACAAGCCAAAGAGAGGGGAGAGAAAGAGAACAAAAGCGAGGTGGGCTCCCTTAAATTACTTATTATAATCTTATCTAACCCTTTATCTAGCCAACACCACATTTGTAATTCTAAATTCTAACTAGCCATTATTATAATTAGACATCTTCCCAATCAAATCTCTCTCTCTCTCTCTCTCTCTCTCTCTCTCTCTCTCTCTCTCTCTCAGGAAAATAAACTGAAATATAACTGCCTTGATGGTGTAATGGTTAGTGTTTAAAATATGCATGTGGTAACCCAGGTTCGAATCCCGGTGGATCACATGCGTGCTTTCATTAATTTCTTAGGGAGGTGTATGGCGTTGAAGTGAAATTAATATATATAGAATATCAAATAAAATTAAAGTTAATCATCATCATCAGTAGTAGTAGTAGTAGTAGTAGTAGTAGTAGTAGTAGTAGTAGTAGAACAACTGGTGATAATAATAGTAATATATTAATCACAGTTTAAGGGGAGACAGACCGTTTTTCTGGACCTTCTTTTCCCTCATGTTTAGCCCCGCTAGTTTTGAGATTTTAAGACGTTCGGTTCATTAGTTTGGCGATCTTTATATCTTTATCTCCATTTCGTTGTCAATTTTAAGATCTATCGTGCCATTTAGGTGTCGATTTTTTCCTGGCGAGCGATAGCGAGCCTGTAATTATAAGATGAACCGGTCTTCAGCCAGGACATTTTTCTACCTAAAAATGTACAAATTTATCTTGAAGAGGGGGTCTAGGGGATGTTTTTCTAAGTTTGAGGGATGTCTAGCGAGGAAACTAAGAATATATGAATGAATGAATTTATAGGCCAAAACAAAAAACAGTCAGTGTCCCCTTAATACTTCATAAATCACCCTCCGTCAAGCTTGGTCTAACTAGGATTTAATTTATTGGACAGTGTATTTGGATAACTAGCGGTATCTATCTATCTGTCTAACACACTCCATCATTGTTATCTTACCTGCATATCTTACACTCTATTATTGCTCCCACTCCCCCATCTCTCTCTCTTTCTCTCGCTCTCTCTCTCTCTCTCTCTCTCTCTCTCTCTCGCTCTCTCTATCTCTCTCTCTCTCATATATACGACAATAGTAGAAGGTATTCTCAGTACTAAAAAGGGGAAATGGTCTGGGCCAGGCCATATTTGCGAACGACTGAATTCAAACATACAGTTGTCCAAACACACACACAAACACACACACAAACACGCACACAAACACACACACAAACACACACACAAACACACACACAAACACGCACACAAACACACACACAAACACACACACAAACACGCACACACACACAAATACTAATAATACTAATAATAAGTCATTACGATTACACGGCTATTATAATAGGCCTACTGTAATTTACGCAACTTTACCCATTTACATGTACAGCTAAATAATGTCAAACAACTGATTAAGCCTAAATCAATACAATTCAAGTCTATTTTTAGAGTTGTCCTATTTTTAACAATATATACCTGTGACGAAAATATTAAAAGTACCTTTGTACCACCCTTTTGTGTTCGTAACTGTACCGTGCGAGCGACGTAACTCTCAAAACATCACACTTGCCCTTACCCGCCTGCCAGTGTATTCATAAACTAAGGAACACCCCGTTCCTAACATTAATCCTCCATTACAAACCCCAATGCACTTGAATAAATTAAGGAAAGCATATGGTACTCCCAGGATTCGAACTCGGGACACCACACCCAGAACATAAGCATCTAAACCATTACACCACCAACACATAATATTTAAATACAAAACAAAAACACAAACAAAATATACACCGTACACGGCTTTTAGAGAAAGTTGGTCAGATGTACCATAATTTCCTCCTTCCAACATCGCATACTATAGTCCTGGCTTCATTACTTCATACTATAGTCCTGGCTTCATTACTTCATACTATAGTCCTGGCTTCATTACTTCATACTATAGTCCTGGCTTCATTACTTCATACTATAGTCCTGGCTTCATTACTTCATA
>CM064513.1:15983192-15985692 GCA_032716605.1 Paralithodes platypus
AGATCTCAAGTGACGGCGTCTCTTCCGTGGATTGACCTCCCAATCTGCCAACCTACAAGTGGGCAGATTGGAAGCCAAAGCGTCACATTTTTCCTTTGCTCCTCAACTTTCCCTTCATAATTGCTGAGGGGCACAGAGCCCTGGGTGGGGCTTTGGTTTCCCGGGCGTTTCCGCACCCTCCTCAGCTCCCCGCCATGGAGTGGCTTCGGTCACCCAGGCTTTATTGTGGTAGGCAGGGAGGATTCTGTGGGGGCGTTCGGTTATGGCCTTGGCCTTGTTCGAGGCCTTGGGGCTGTTCGGCCAGGCAGCCTGGGGAACAACAACAACAACAGAGGGAATGTGCTATGGTCAAGATTACAAACTTATTAGTTAACAAATTAATCCTTATATTTCCATGGCTAATTGTTAACCCATTCACCTTTTTCCCAGATAACTCCAGATAACTTTGTACAACTGTAGGAAGGACCTCTCTGAGCCAAAATAATATATATATACATATATATATATATATATATATATATATATATATATATATATCTATATATATATATATATACTGTATATTATATATATATATATATATATATATATATATATATATAATATATATATATATATATATATATATATATATATACTGTATATATATATATATATATATATATATATATATATATATATATATATTATATATATATATACGGGTATATATTATATATATATATATATGTATATATATATATATATATATATATATATATATATATATATATATATATATATATATATATATATATATATATATATATATATATATACCGGTATATATATAAGAACAAATTTATTCATTCGTTTTGATAATTTAAAGTTAAAGCTGATTAAACCTAGAAATAAGGACGAGTGAATCCTATTATATACTTCCAGGTTTAGTGTTCAAGGTTCAAGATAATATGAATGCAAACACATATTGCTTAAGTATATCAGTCACCCTATGAATGCAAACACATATTGCTTAAGTATATCAGTCACCCTATGAATGCAAACACATATTGCTTAAGTATATCAGTCACCCTATGAATGCAAACACATATTGCTTAAGTATATCAGTCACCCTATGAATGCAAACACATATTGCTTAAGTATATCAGTCACCCTATGAATGCAAACACATATTGCTTAAGTATATCAGTCACCCTATGAATGCAAACACATATTGCTTAGTATATCAGTCACCCTATGAATGCAAACACATATTGCTTAAGTATATCAGTCACCCTATGAATGCAAACACATATTGCTTAAGTATATCAGTCACCCTATGAATGCAAACACATATTGCTTAAGTATATCAGTCACCCTATGAATGCAAACACATATTGCTTAAGTATATCAGTCACCCTATGAATGCAAACACATATTGCTTAAGTATATCAGTCACCCTATGAATGCAAACACATATTGCTTAAGTATCAGTCACCCTATGAATGCAAACACATATTGCTTAAGTATATCAGTCACCCTATGAATGCAAACACATATTGCTTAAGTATATCAGTCACCCTATGAATGCAAACACATATTGCTTAAGTATATCAGTCACCCTATGAATGCAAACACATATTGCTTAAGTATATCAGTCACCCTATGAATGCAAACACATATTGCTTAAGTATATCAGTCACCCTATGAATTGTAGCATTAGCATTATCCACACAATAAGTGATGCATGTTTACCGAACAGCTGATTGACGCTAATCCTTTTCTACATAATCGAGTTAAACTTGTGCCACTTACAGGTGGCAATTTGTATAACAGATATATACAGTATACGGGGGGTCACCGAGTTTTATTTATCTTTCTCTCCTTTTCTCTCTTTCCCTGGCTTGTATCCATTCGGCTCTATTCAGCCAACTGTTTTAAGACGTTTATCCCCATCCAGGTGTCGATTTCTTCCTAGCGAGCGATAGCGAGCCAGCATTGTATGGAGAAATCCGGCTTCGCCGGAGAAATTTTTCTATCGAAAAATGTACAAATTTAGCCTGCTGTCAAAACAAAAATATATATTTGCAGGCTCGCTACCGCTCGCCAGGAAAATATTGACGCCTGGATGGGGGTAAACGTCTTAAAACAGTAGGCTGAATGGGGCCGAATGGATACAAGCCAAAGAGAGAGGGAGAGAAAGAGAAAAAAAGCGAAGTGGGCTCCCTTAAGCATCTGGTGAAATATCACTAAAGAAACCACCACCATTAAACACACACACATAATGCCCTTTCACCATGACTTGGGCACCTCAAGGCTTCTACAATTTAATATCGTATAGAAATACATGAATCAGCACTGATAAAATGGAATTAACATTTATACTGACGAAAACATTTCATCTTAGAAGCCATATTAATCAACTCCATCATTCCAAAAGCTTCTTAATAAACTTAAGACAAACATGCATAGGTAGCAAAAATAGTTGTTATAAGTTGTAAAGCTGTTATAATGGAAGTGT
>CM064513.1:15988192-16030692 GCA_032716605.1 Paralithodes platypus
GAGCTAATGAGGAACTGGAAGGAGGGGATATAAACGGAGAAGATAAAGAACAAGAAATGAGAGAAAAGGGACTGCAAGAAGAGCAACTAAACAGGATCTAAGTGACAAGGAACTTAGAAAAGATACATAAAATGGACAGAAGAGAAAGGGAAAGTATATGCGTGAAGGGGAGCGATCCAGAAGGTAGTGATGGAAAGGGTGACAGCATGTTTACATGGACTGACGGGGTGATGCTGAGGGGGTGAAGGTTGAAGGGTTGGGGCTGAGAGCAGAGAGACAGGTGGGAGATTGGGATAATGGGGTGAGAGGAGACGGAAGGTTTGGGAATAGGGGTGAGAAAGGGTTGAGAGATTGGGAAAAGAGGGTGAGAGAGTTATGGAAAGGGGTTTGGGTGATGACTGAGGGATTGGGGTGACAGCAAGAGGAAGGCCTTGGTGATGGGGTGAGAAAAGAACGGGTGAGGTCGGAGAACTGGGATTGAAAGATAAGAGGTAGGGGAATTGGAATTAAAAAAGAAAACAATATTCGGAGAGGAAAGAACATTATTTTGGGATTGGGGTGACAGTGTTGAGAAGGGATTGGGGTAAGAGGTAAGAGAAGACGTTGGGGGATTGGAATGGGAGGAAAGAGCGTAGACACAGGGATGGGGATGTAGATAAAAGAGATTTGAGATAAGTAAGAAGGAGGTTAAGAGGGGATTGGGACGTAAAGAGGAAGGGGAAGGGGTAACAAATACAGTATGGGGTTGTTGTTGAATAGTGTTAGTAATAGCGTTAATATGACCAGTATGAGTGCTAGTATGACCAACACGAGGAGAGCTATAGGCCAAGCGTTCTTTATGATAGCATACACAGTATAATAGATATGTATGAGTCTTTGTATGAGTGTCAGTATGATCTATTTAGTGTTATTGTGAACAGTGTGATAAGTATGAATATCAGTATTAGAAAGGTGGTGTGTTGAGCCTAGTATGTTTATTAGTATGAGTAGTATACGTATCATTATAAGCAGTATGAGAAACAGCATGAGCAGTATGAGTGATAGTATGAGCAATACGAAGTAGGTGTGTTAGTGGTAGTAGTAAAAGTGTTTCTGTGAGAAGTATGAGCAGTATGAGTGTGGGTATGAGCAGTATAAGTGGTACCGGTAGTATGAGCAGTATGATTGTTAGTATGAGTGTGGGTATGCACAGTATGAGTGGTAGTATGAGTGTGTGTGTGAGCAATATGAATGATAGCATGAGCAGTATGATTGTTAGTATGAGTGTGGGTATGAGCAGTATGAGTGGCAGTATGAGTGTGGGTATGAGCAGTATGAGGCAAGTAGTGTGAGTGTGGGTATGAGCAGTATGAGTGTGGGTATTAACAATATGAGTGTGGGTACGAGCAGTATGAGTGGTAGTATGAACAGTATGAGTGTGGGTATGAGCAGTATGAGGCAGGTAGTGTGAGTGGTGGCCCCCTCTGCTCGGCCTTGTTTGTGATGACGGCCGTGACGGAGTAGTATGTAAATCACACCATTTTTACACACCCCACGGCGCTCGCTCGCTCTCGCTCTCTCTCTGTGTGTATATATATATATATATATATATATATATATATATATATATATATATATATATATACAACATACATACATACACACATATATATATATATTTATAGTGTACTGTATATGATAAGTACCGTACAGTATATCTCACAAATACACGTGAATTACCGGTACATGAATAAATGTTTCAACCCCCTCCAAAGATCAAACCGCGGACAGTCAGGACGATAGCCAATATATCTATATGCAGTATATAAGCCCAATCCATACCAAATCGTAGGACCCAAATTTCAGTGTACACTACGCGGATTTGTGCAGATAACCCCATGCACCAGTCTTGCTAAGGCAGCCTCCCAGAAGCTGGGTGTGCTCAATCGCCTTAGGGGGTTCTTTTCCCCTGCACAGCTTCTTGCTCTGTACAGGGGCATAGTGCGCCCTTGTATTGAGTATTGTTCACATGTGTGGGGAGGTTCCTCTCACACCGCTCTCCTAGACAAGGTTGAAAGGAAGGCCTTTCGTATCATTAACTCCCGTCCACTTACAAACTCTCTGCAATCTCTCTCTCTCCGCCGCAATGTTGCATCTCTCTCGCTATTCTATCGCTACTATAATAATCAGTGTTCCTCAGAGCTATCCCAGTGCATACCACCTCCTTTACATAGGGCACGTGGTACCCGTCTTGCAACTCAATCCCACCCCTACTCTGTGCAACTCTCCAACCCAAGAGTGAAACGTTACTCTCAAAATTTCTTCTACTCAACAGCTGAGCTCTGGAACTCTCTCCCAGAATCAGTTTTTCCCGCTTCCTATGACTTAAATTGCTTCAAACTCCGTGTGTCCAGGCATTTTGGCTCGAACGTCCCTTGATTTTGGCCCTGTCACTCTTTCAACTATGGGGGAGGCACTCGCTATAGGCAGTTATGCCTTTTGCCTCCCTCAATCACATAGAAAAAAAAAAAAACAAAAAAAAAAACACTGGCTGACTTGATATAATTTAATTCTCCTCCTGGCAAATACATATACATATCTCAGAAATACACGTGATTTACAGGAATAAATGTTGATGCCCCGGCCAGAAATCGAACCACGGTCAATAAGGTTGATATACCACGCCTCTATCCACTCAACCACGTATTGTAAAAGTTAAGTAACCATTTCCCATATATACAGATGGTTAGAACTACAGTACTTGGCGTCACTTCAATTCTCTTGCGCATCGGAGGGGGGGGGGGGTCTCTTTCTCTCTCTCACTCACACTCACTCTCACTCTCTCTCTCTCTCTCTCACACAGACATCAAACCCCCGTCACACAGCTGCCACACGTCTGCCATTGAGCGGTACAGGACGAACCCCCTCTATTCACGAAGGACCTGTCACACTCTATGGTCGCCACATAAACAGCAATCAGCTACACAAACACACCGTCACACCAACTTACTGTAGCTCTACCAGATATACCAAGATTAATGGCTATACAGACACATATTAAAATGGATGGTTGGAGATTAGCATAGATAGGTGTATAGATGGATAGATAGATATAGATAGATGATAGATAGATAGATAGATAGATAGATAAATATAGATATATAGATAGATAGATAGATAGATACTCAGGCTCAATACTATATTTCATAAATAAGCATACACATAGGCCTACAGACTATTTACATTACTCATGTTCTATTGTTCCTTAGTAAATTACCTTGGAGTTGGTTCAAGTATTAAACAGACAATAGTCTGAATTTTAATAATTATAATTATCTATTAAGATTGAAATATAAATAGTAAAACATTTGTTTTTATTTAATTAATCACAAATAGACTGTTATAGATGTTCAAGAATTTTTTCTAGAACTATGGGTTAGAAGGGGTCATCAAAAGTTAGAAGCAAATCTATCTTATCCCAATTGATTAAATGATTAATCGTAATTAAAAAATATATCTAGTTCACATGGTTTGTGACTGATTTCCCATTTTTGTTTACCATTTTCTGTATTGCCTTGTGATAGCCTATTGCAAATTGTTATAATAAAAGTTTACATTGATTAATGAGCATTGTTCGCATGTGTGGGAAGGCTCCACCCATACTGCACTTCTCGAACGAGTATAATCAAAAGCATTTCGCCTCATCAACTCGCTTCCTCTTACTAGTTCCCTACAATCTCTTTCTACACGCCGCAGTGTTGCATCTCTTTCACTCTTCTACCTGGAGTTGTTTCGGCCGTCCATCAGTGGCCTCGGCAAGAGTTGCTCCCCCGAGTATGTTTGCTGCGAGTGCTTGATGCAGCAGGCTATTCGAGGAGGCAGCTCTCACTTCCGCGAAGTATTGCTGATCAGGCACCGACTTGAGATGGTTGTCCAAGGCTTTCTTGAATACTTCCGTTGGCACGTCCATCAGGTTTCTCACGTTCTCTGGCATTTTGTTGAAGAGGCTCGGTCCCCTGTTTGTCAACCAGGAGTCCCTCAGTGTGCCCAGAGCTCCCCTACACTTTTGGGGTGGGATGTTACAATACCTACCCCCTCTGTCGCTCCAGTTCCATGAAATTGTGGTGTAAAGGTTTGGCACTAGACCCTCGATAACTTTCCATGTGTAAATTATCAAGTATCTCTCTCTTCTTCACTCCAGTGAATGTAAGTTAAGAGCCTTCAGCCGATCCCAGTAATGAAGATGTTTTACCGAGCTGATGTGGGACGTGAAGCTTCTTTGAACACTCTCTATTTCGTATATTTCCCCGGCTTTGTGTGGAGATGTTAGCACACTGCAGTATTCCAGTCGTGGGATCACCAGCAATTTGAAAAGTGTTATCAATGGCCGTTCTTCTCGTGTCTTGAAAGTGTGCAGTATCCAACCTACAAGTTTCCTCGCCGCTACTGACTTGGCCTGATTCTATCGCTATTACAACAATAAGTGTTCTTCAGAGCTCGCTCAGTGTATGCCACCTCCCTTGCGGCGAGTGAGAGGCACCCGCCTTTCAACACAGTCCCACTCCTATTCTGTCCAGCTCTTCAACACAAAAATTGGCAAATGTTCTCAGTCTTTCTTCAAATTCTTCTACTCAACAAGTGAACTCAGGAACTCTCTTCCACAATTATTTTTTCCTTCATCCTATGACTTAGACTGCTTTAAACTTCGTGTGTCCAGGCATTCTGACTCCAACGTCCCTTGAATTTGGCTCTGTCACTCTTTTAACTTTAGGGGAGACCCTCGACAGGCAACCTACCTTTTGTTTCATCCATACACATAAAACAAATATTACATAGATACATACATAGATACATAGACAGACAGACATACAGATAAATTGATAGACAAACAGATAGGTAGAAAGAGAGAGAAAAGAGAGATACTATTGATTGCAAAGTAATAAGTAAATAGCTAGACTGGCATATACTGTAAACACAAATATATATACATATATATATATATACATACACATACAGACGATGATCGCAGTATAACAGTAATCATCAACACAAGCACACCGACACACCAGCTTACTGTTTTGGTCCAGGGGGTATACCAAGATTAATGGCTATATAGACACATACATAAATATAGATGGAGAGAGATTAGCATGGGTAGATAGACAGATAAATAGGTAGGTAGGTAGATGGTTGGAAAGTGAGAGAGAGAGAGAGAGAGAGAGAGAGAGAGAGAGAGAGAGAGAGAGAGAGAGAGAGAGAGAGAGAGAGAGAGAGAGAGAGAGAGAGAGAGAGAGAGAGAGAGAGAGAGAGAGAGAGAGAGAGAGAGAGAGAGAGAGAGAGAGAGAGAGTATATATTAACATGCAGGACAGACGCCAGGTTCTCAAGGAGCCATCAATCACTCTAGCGGCTCCTCTCTCACATTCTTTATTTACCCTTCTTCTTCTTCTTCCCCTTTCTATTCTTCTTCATCTCGACAGCCTCTTTATATTTCTCCATCCCCCTATCTCCTCTTCTTCTTCTTCGCATTTATCCTTTCCAATCCCACTTCATCTTCATCTCGCCCGCCTCCTTCTATTTCTCCTTCCTCACTCCCTTTTCTCCTTCACCTACTCCTTCTTATGCTTTCTTCTTCCACTCTCACATTCTTCTTAAGTCTTCCTCCTCCTCCTCCTCTTCCCTGTCTACTCTTTCATTATGTTCTTCATCTCCTCCTCCTTACCACCATCATCACCATGTTTATGTTCTTCTTGATTTCAATCAAATAACAATAAAGCACCTGGTTACACAATCATTTAAGACCTCTTAATTCACATACTGTATATACCCTTACGGAATAAATTAACCAACAATTTTAACAAATCACCTATATTTTACAAGTTAATGGGAGATGGGCATATACAGTATATTTGGTCATTTATATATATTTTTATTATTTTATTAGTGTCCTCCCTAGACCTCCATCAAGTTTAAAAGAATATCCATTAGATCCCTCTTCTAGATTAATTTGTAAATTTTTCGGTAGAAAAATGTCCCGGCTGAAGACCGCTTCTTCCAAAAATTACAGGCTCACTATCCTTCGCCAAAACATTAATCGACACCTAACTAGCACGAAAGATATTAATATTGACAACTAAGTGGGGCGAAAGGTCTTAAAATCAACAAACTAATGGGCCGAACGTCATCAAATCTGAGAACTAACGGGGCTAAACACGAGGGAGAAGGGGGGGGGGGGGGGGGAGTCAGAAAACGGCCTATCTCCCCCTTAAACCAGAATTTTATGATGTGACCGAATGTCAGCTACAAACCTTCCCTCCTCCATCATATAAACATTCCATGAACCTGATGCTGTCCCTCTGGAAGGCTAAGCTCTTTATTATAAGGGGTTTTAAAAGTGCAAGAGCCTAGAGAGGAAAAGGGGGGGGGGGCGCAGGATGTGTATGTGCTTGATGATGAGAAGGGAGGTCTATTATTTGTTTATGTGCTTGATGCTGAGAAGGAAGGGTTATTATTTGTTTATGTGGTTGATGCTGAGAAGGGAGGTCTATTATTTGTTTATGTGTTTGATGCTGAGAAGGGAGTGATATTATTTGTTTATGTGCTTGATGCTGAGAAGGGAGGTCTATTATTTGTTTATGTGCTTGATGCTGAGAAGGAAGGGTTATTATTTGTTTATGTGCTTGATGCTGAGAAGGAAGGGTTATTATTTGTTTATGTGGTTGATGCTGCGAAGGAAGGGCAATGATTTGTTCATGTACTTGATGCTGAGAAGGGAGGTCTATTATTTGTTTATGTGCTTGATGCTGAGAAGGGAGTGATATTATTTGTTTATGTGCTTGATGCTGAGAAGGAAGGGTTATAATTTGTTTATGTGGTTGATGATGAGAAGGGAGGTCTATTATTTGTTTATGTGCTTGATGATGAGAAGGGAGGTCTATTATTTGTTGATGTGCTCGGTGATGAGAAGGGAGTGATATTATTTGTTTATGTGCTCGGTGATGAGAAGGGAGTGATATTATTTGTTTATGTGCTCGGTGATGAGAAGGGAGTGATATTATTTGTTTATGTACTCGGTGATGAGAAGGGAGTGATATTATTTGTTTATGTGCTCGGTGATGAGAAGGGAGTGATATTATTTGTTTATGTGCTCGGTGATGAGAAGGGAGTGATATTATTTGTTTATGTGCTGGTGATGAGAAGGGAGTGATATTATTTGTTTATGTGCTCGGTGATGAGAAGGGAGTGATATTATTTGTTTATGTGCTGGTGATGAGAAGGGAGTGATATTATTTGTTTATGTGCTCGGTGATGAGAAGGGAGTGATATTATTTGTTTATGTGCTCGGTGATGAGAAGGGAGTGATATTATTTGTTTATGTGCTCGGTGATGAGAAGGGAGTGATATTATTCGTTTATGTGCTGGTGATGAGAAGGGAGTGATATGATTTGTTTATGTGCTCGGTGATGAGAAGGGAGTGATATGATTTGTTTATGTGCTCGGTGATGAGAAGGGAGTGATATTATTTGTTTATGTGCTTGATAATGAGAAGGGAGGGCTATTATTTGTGTATGTGCTTGATAATGAGAAGGAAGGGCAAAGATATGTGTACAGTATGTGCTTGATGATGTGAAGGGAGGGCTATAATTTGTTTATTTGGTTGATGATGAGCAGGGAGGGCTATGATTACCTCAGCCAACAAAGTTGGACGGAAGTTATGTTTTCGCTCCGTCTGTGTGTGATTATTTGGCTGTCTGTAAATAAGATATCTCAGTGTTATAAATCGATGTTCACGAAGTTTGGTGGGTAGATAAGATATGCGCCAAGGAAGAAATTATTCAATTTAGGAGGTAATCCGGATCATATCCTGGAACCCAGATCCAGAAGATAATTTAGGCCTATGATATTAATGGTAAAGAATCAGCCAGCTCAGACGGAGGTATGCGCTCTACCGAGTACCCTTCTACTTTGCTTACGTGCTTGATAAGGAGAAGGGAGGGCAATTATTGTGTATGTGCTTGGCAAGGGGTAAGAGAGCATTTAAGGAAGGATGGGCGTATATATTTGTTCATTTGATTATCTTTATAGTATTTGTTCTAGTTTCCTCCCTAGACATCCATCAAATTTAAGAAAACATCCATTAGATCCCCTTACCTTACCTTATGATACCTTATGATGTGTTCGCCACTCTTCTAGCGGCACCAAGGAGCGCGACGCCCCTCGTTTTGGGTGGTGATTTGCTGCAGTAGACTGTTTGAAGCGACAGCTCGCTCCCTTGCAAGGGAGTTTAATTTGTACATTTTTCGGTAGAAAAATGTGCCGGCCGATGGCCGTTCTTCTAAAATTATAGGCTCACTATCGTTCGCCAGGAAAAGAATCGACACCTAAATAGCACGAAAGGTCTTAATATTGCTAAAGAAATGGGGTGAAAGGTTTTAAAATCGACAAACTAATGGGGAAAACATCTTAAAATCTCAAAACTAATGGGACTAAACATGAGGGAGAAGGGGTCCAGAAAAACGACCCATCTCCCTTTAATTATTATGTGCTTGGTCCGGGAAAGGAGAGACAATGATTATGTTAGACAGGGGTTAAGCGTCCTAGGGGTATTTTAGGCTTGAGTAACACAATCATTTCGTTGGATTCTCAAGGAAATATAATTATGAGACCAAATAATCATGGTTGAGAAATCTAGTATCCAATTTATTTATTATTATAAATATTTTGAAATGGCCATATTTTTAATCTAGTGCTTCATAAATTTGAATAGGAAAACAATACTAAAAAAATAAAATAAAAAACGGCACACAATTGACATGGAGTTTCTAATGACCATGACTCACCCACACAAGGGTAGGTCTTGGGTAGGCCTAATATTTATTTCATTTGCATATGCTATTAAATTGCAGGTCAATAGTTCAACAAATACGGCGCTAAATCAAGGTTGTTTTATCCCCGTGATCTCCAAGCATAAGAACAACAACGATCATTATAGGCCTACGTTATCGACGAACCATAGACAAAAAACACACCCTGGCTAGCTATAGAAAGCGCATCAAATTGAGCGGACTTGTGGATAGATGGTGAGGATGGGTGGGTTGATGGGTTGATGAATGGGCCTGCAGATTGGTAAACAAGGACGTGAGGGGGGTACGTGATGGGATGGGCCAGGCGGGGGATAGAGAACCTTCAGGTTACAAAGAATGGACATTTCAAGGGATGCTGTACCTTTATTGTTACATAAAACAATGTAGGAAAAGAGCTTTATTCAAGGCAATGCACACACACACACACACACACACACACACACACACACATACTATATATATATATATATATATATATATATATATATATATACTGTATATGAGAATGAATCGAACCATTGCAGGCACATCTTACAGATACAATCGGAAATCGAGGGTTATTCTACAACTCATAAACTACCTAATTCTATAGATACTAGAATCTACCAGAACTGTTCCTTAACAGCCCCCCACATTATTATAATAAGTCAGTGGCTAGTCTTTCTTGGCTTAACGGAGGAGTAATGTAGAGTTAATTTTCGTTTATCTATATTTAACATAAATTATTATTATTATTATTTTGTTATTGAACTGTAAATTTTACCTGTACGTGCAATATCGCAATGCCTATACTTCTACCAGTTCTTTAAGGGGCTAGTGGCTGTTTTTGTAGTCTAATCAATTCATGTATTCTGATATATTTTAGTTGCCTCGCTAGAACTCCATCAAGCATAGAAAAACACCCCTAGATCCCTCCTTCAAGCTAAATTTGTAAATGTTTCGGTAGAAAAATGTCCCACCCGAAGGTCAGTTCCTTTTAAAATTACAGGCTCGCTATATTGCTCGCTAGGAAAAAATCGACACCTAAATGGCACAAAAATTGACAAAGAAATGGTGCGAAAGGTTTTAAAATCGACAAACTAATGAGCCGAACGTCATAAAATCTGAAAACTAATGGGGCTAAACATGAGGAAGAAGGGGGACCAGAAAAACGGCCCATCTCCCCTCAACCCTAACCTGAACTCGAAGGGGGTGCTACACAATGATATTAAATTCGACGACTACATTGTAAAGATTGGCTGTTCTAATGTAACACAGTATTATGGATAGGCTACAACACCTAATATGTGTTTCGAGCAGTTATGTTGTACGAAGGAGCGCAGATACGATTGAAACACTACTTAGGTGTATATATTTTTTTAAGTAATTAAGCGTTCAAATTTTACAGTGTACCAATTTACAGTGTATCAATTTTACAGTGTATCAATTTTACAGTGTACCAATTTTACAGTGTATCAATTTTACAGTGTATCAATTGTACAGTGTATCAATTTTACAGTGTACCATTTTACAGTGTACCAATTTACAGTGTACCAATTTTACAGTGTACCAATTTTACAGTGTATCAATTTTACAGTGTACCAATTTACAGTGTACCAATTTTACAGTGTACCAATTGTACAGTGTACCAATTTACAGTGTACCAATTTTACAGTGTACCAATTTTACAGTGTACCAATTTTACAGTGTATCAATTTTACAGTGTACCAATTTTACAGTGTATCAATTTTACAGTGTATCAATTTTACAGTGTATCAATTTTACAGTGTACCAATTTTACAGTGTACCAATTTTACAGTGTATCAATTTTACAGTGTACCAATTTTACAGTGTACCAATTTTACAGTGTATCAATTTTACAGTGTATCAATTTTACAGTGTACCAATTTTACAGTGTACCGGTGAAGAGTATATAATATTCTTCCCAGTGATATTTTGAAGATTAAGGGGACACTGAATGCTTTGTTGGCCTATAAATTCTTTCATTCATAAATGTTTAGTATCCTCGCTAGACATCCCTTAAACTTAGAAAAACATCCCTTAGACCAACCCTCAAGATAAATGTGTAAATTTTTCGGTAGAAAAATTTCCCGGCCGAAGGCCGGTTCCTTTTACAATTACAGGCTCGCTATCGCTCGCCAGGAGAAAATCGACACCTAAATGGCAAGATGGGTCTTAAAATTGATAACGAAATGGGACGAAAGGTCTTAAAATCGCCAAACAAATGGGCCGAACGTCTAAAAATCTAAAAAGTAATGGGAAGGAGAAAGGGGACCAGAAAAACGACCGACTAATCACGATTCTATTTTTATGTGCATTGCTTAATTCTACTACATTAGGTTAGGCTGGTTGGGTTAGGTTATTTAAGACAATCATATTAAGTAAAAATACATCGACATAAAATTGTGATTGGATGCCAAGGCGTAACAGCTGAGGCCGCCATGTCCCCAGGAGGTGTTGCCTTCTATAAATAAGACTGCAATTTTCTCACACCAAATTACTGTTATTATATTGCTATTTCCTGCGTTAGGATCATTCACAGTAGTGGTAGATTAGGCCGAGGCCACTAAGAGTAACCTATCTATTCTATCTCGGTGGCTTTGGTTAGGCCCGGTAATGATCGGTTAAGTTAGGTTAGTTAAGGGGGGTCGCCGTTTTTTTTTTATCTTTCTCTCCTTTTCTCTCTTTCCGTGGCATGTATCCATTCGGCCCCATTCAGCCAACTGTTTTAAGATGTTTATCCCCATCGAGGCGTCGATTTCTTCCTGGCGAGCGATAGTGAGCCAGCATTTTATGGAGAAATCCGGCTTCGCCAGACATTTTTCTATCGAAAAATTTACAAATTTAGCTTGCTGTCAAAACAAATATATACAGTATATATGCTGGCTCACTACCGCTCGCAAGGAAAAATTTGACACCTGGATGGGGGTAAACGTCTTAAAACAGTAGGCTGAATGGGGCCGAATGGATACAAGCCAAAGAGAGAGGGAGAGAAAGAGCAAAAAAGCGAGGTGGGCTCCCTTTTTTCTATATTCCAACTACTAGTACCCTCTCGGGCATAGGCTGAGAGCCTGCACACTCAACCGCTGAACACGGTGAGGCCCTTGAGGTCTTGTTCCAGTCTAGGGAGTGAGACATGCGAAGCACCCCGGCTCGAAGCAATCCCATCTCTGAAGCCGCTCCGCCTCTGCGCTTCACAGTCTCATTCCTCAGACTCGGACCCTCACTCTCAGAACGCCACCTATTGAGCAATTAACTCACTAGGCATTGCCCCCCTGTAGCATATTTTGAATATGGGAATATTCATACAGTGCTATTTAATCAGGGAACAATGAGGGTATTTTTTTTTGGGGGGGGGGCATTTCGGTGTGCTGTGGTAATGCACTGAAACTAGGTACAGCACAAATTCTATCCCAAAAATATCTTCCCATTGACATATTGGGATTCGAACCAAGGTCCATTGGATTACCAGTCCAGTGGCAAGACCACTCTGCCACACCTCCCCTTACCTCACCTTAAGGTGTTTAGGTTATCAAAATATACTGGGATATATCCCAGTAATGAACTGTGGCGTTCTGGCTCAGAATGTAACCAGGCGAATTGTTTCATGACACCGGTACACAAGGCATTACAATATTATCAAGATGACAAATAGATAAACCTAATAATATATATGCGTGCTTAAGCCTCCAAAATGGCGTCTGTGAGAAGAGGTGGTCGATCACTGTACTCTGAAGGACGTGTGTAGTGAAAGGCTGTGAAGGGGATGGATGTTAGTGTGAACAGAGCCGGAATAATGATGGTTATGATGGAATAGGTGGGAAGGTATGGGTAAAGTTTATGTGTGTAATAATAATAATAATGATAATAATAATAATAATATTCGGTGTATTTCAAGGCGGCAGCCAATGAGGCTGAAAATACACAAACTTATCCTAGATCTTATCCTAAGGGATCGTCAGTCCGATCCTGGCTGCTAACGAGGGCGACTACCCCCCCCCCCCCCCCCCCGAGGGGATAAGACGTGAGCAAGAGACTTTGTGGGTCCCTCGAGACGGCCCGTCCAGACCTAGTCTTCACGACCAGGGAAATATATATTTTTGAGAGAACTTCCCCTGCCGGCGCGTGGGATCGAACCCCCGACACCAGAGCAAGCACTAATACAGTGTACTAAGCGAGCTCGGCCACCGTGACCGTGTGTGTACTCACCTAATTGTACTCACCTAATTGTAGTATACAGGATCTGAGTTTATAGGCTCGTATTGTCCCGCCTCCAAAGATTCTGTTATCTAATTTGGCTTTACAAATTTGGATATTCCCCGCACCCACCACTTCATCATCCAACTGATTCCACATATTAATACTTCTATATGGAAAGCTGAATTTCCTCACATCTCCTTTACATCTGCCTTTCTTTAACTTGCAACTATGTCCTCTAGTCCTCCCTTTATCTCCCTCGATAAAGTCCTCCTTGTCTATCCTTTCCAATCCCCTAACACAGTTATACATCATAATCATATCGCCTCTTTCTCTTCTCTCACTTAGAGTTGGCAAATTCAATCTCTCTAATCTCTCTTCATATGTCAGTTCTCTTAGTTGTGGAATCATCTTCGTTGCAGCTCTCTGTACTTTCTCCAACTTAATTAAGTGTTTTTTAAGATGGGGTGACCACACCACTGCCGCATATTCCAATTTAGGTCTCACCATTGATTTGATTATATTTACTAGCATCTCTTCATTCAAATAGTTGAATGCTATTTTTACTTTATTCAACAGGCCATAAGCTTCTCCCACAATTTTGTTAATATGGCTCTCGGGTGAAAGATCTCCCTGTATTATAATGCCCAAGTCCTTTTCTTTCTCTGAGGGGTTAATCGTGCATTCTCCTAGTTTATATTCCCAATGAGGTCTTCTTTTACTCACACCCCCTTCCATCACATGACATTTATCTTTGTTAAAATCTAATTTCCATATCTTGCTCCATCGGTCTATCTTATCCAGATCACTCTGTAGCTCTCTACAACTGTTTTCGTCCACTATATGTTTCATAATTTTTGCATCGTCAGCAAACATATTCATGTATGCATTTATTTCCTCTGGCATGTCATTTATATAGACCAGAAACATAACTGGGGCCAACACTGATCCCTGTGGAACTCCACTTGTAACATCCCTCCATGTTGATAAGCTGTCTCTTATCATGGTTCTCATCTGTCTTCCCGAGAGATAGTCCTCCATCCACTTCAACAAATTACCCTGAACCCCTCCAAACTTCTTCAACTTCCATCTAAGTCTACTATGAGGAACTCTGTCAAAGGCCTTCTTTATATCAAGATACACACAGTCCACCCATCCTTCTCTCTCTTGTAGTATATCTATCATCCTATCATAAAAGCTCAGCAGATTAGTAACACATGATTTTCCCTCTCTGAATCCAAATTGTCTTACAGTAAGTAAATTATTTTCTTCCAAGTACTTTATCCATCTTTTCTTATTAATCTTCTCACACATTTTACAAACAACACTTGTCAGTGACACTGGTCTATAGTTTAGCGGCTGCACCCTACTCCCACCTTTGTAGATTGGTACTACATTAGCCCTTTTCCAGTCTAGTGGTAATTTTCCAACTTCAATAGAGTACCTAATTATTGCATATAAAGGTTTTACCAATTCCTCCGCACATTCTTTTAGAATCCATCCTGCTATATTGTCTGGGCCCATAGATTTCTCACATCTAGTCCCTTCATAAGTTCTAGTAGTTCCTCTGGTTGAAAGATAATATCCCCCAAATTTTCATCATTTTGGTATATAATCTCTGGTTCTAAAAATTGTTCATCCATAGCATAAACTGAATGTAATGTATTATTCATAACCTCACACATCTTCTCATCACCCTCATAAATATTGTCTCCTTCCCTCAGCTTCATTATTTTGTCCTTAACCTTCATTTTGCTATTTACATACCTGTAGAACAATTTGGAATCACTTACACATTTTTCCACATTTTTTTTTTCGTAATTTCTTGCTTCCTGTTTATGCTTATGTCAGAACATAATTCTGACATACTCGTTCCTTAGCTGTGTGTGCGTGCGTGTGTGTGTGTGTGTGTTGTGTGTGTGTGTGTGTGTGTGTGTGTGTGTGTGTGTGTGTGTGTGTGCGTGCGTGCGTGTGTGTGTTTATGACATTGCAAATATACTCGCATATGTCCAAAACAAATGAACCATTATCGGCTCATATTGTACTGATCTAATAATAAGGTTGCCACAGTTGATTCTCTACTTATCACGTCAGGTCAATTAGTACGTCATCACTGCTTTTATCAATTGACAGCGTACGCAATAATCAGCTATTGAATACTGTATATTGTTGTAATTTGCAGCTTGCTTTCGTAGTATATTCACCGTATTCAATTATATTACAACATTTAAAAAAATTATCATCAAAGTCTATTCATTACGGTATCGTATCATTATTTTGTTCTGAACACGTATCTGTACCTATTCAGCAAACATTGTGTTAAGATCACCAAGACATTCGTAACTGCTCTACATCATAAATACATCCTATCAAGAGCAACATTTGTATTCCAGAAGCAAAAAATTATTTCATCACAAGTACATCTGAGGATTTTACAACATATCTCACTTGATGCAACTATTTGTTTATTACCTACACATCTTTGTTAAGGGAAGATGGGCCGGTTTTCTAGACCCCTTCACCCTCATGTTTAGCATCATTAGTTTTCAGATTTTAAGATGCTTGCCCCATTAGTTTGTCGATTTTAAGAACTCTTGCCCCATTTATGTGTCAATATTAAGGCCTTTCGTGCTATTTAAGGGTCGATTATTTTCCTGACGAACTATAGTGAACCTGTAATTTTGGAAGAACCGGCCCTACCGAAAAATTTCCAAATAAATCTAGAAGGGGGATCTAATGGATGTTTGTTTAAGTTTGATGGAAGTCTAGGGAGGAAACTAAAAAAAAATTACATATATTTGAAAATAATCGACCATAACAAAATCCCTTCGCCCTTAAAGAGCTATCGTCATCTTCTTAGCTATTAAATATTCATCTTATATAAGTGAGAAATCTAATTTACCACATAATTTTAGTCCATTTTTTCCTGCCAAGCCTTTCTCTTCGTCCGACCCTGGGCCAGCCTCTCACGTCTTCAATCTCAATCCTTCCTCTCAATCCCTATCATCAATTTCCACCTCCATCTTCACTCATGATTCTCAACATCAATATCTACTAATTTTCCACATAATTTTTTATCTTCAACTCCACCCTCAATCCCTACCATTTAACCTTATCATCAATCCTGTTCAATAAATTCCACTATCAATTCCCTGCCATCAACCATCACCACAAATTTGCACCATCATAAATCCCCGCCATCAATTACACCAGTAATCCCCATCATGAATTCCATCATCAATCTGTATCTCCAAATACATAATCAATCCCCATCATCAACTCCAACATATATGTCTACCATCAACACCAGTGTTAATCCCAACCATCAATCTCCACCATCATTCCTCACCATCAACACCAAAATCAATCCCAAACATCAATTTCTACCACCAATTCCTACCATCAACTATTTGCCCACTACACCCGGGTTTTCAACCACAATCGCTCCTACCATTCCATTACAGTAGGGTATATTGATCACTTATATTTCCCACAATGAGGCCTACAGTATATCCGGACTCACTGAACATAAATCCTGACATTGCTTTTGCTAACATGAAAAGTCATACCTTGTCGGTCTAGTTTGTCTCATATGTACAGACAAAATCAACAGTTCACTGAAAAAACTTGGTAATTTGTGAAAATTCCAGAGAAAGGGACATTCATCGTAAAACAAAACAAAACACTAGTTACGAGCTATTAGAACTATCTTCTTTTTCACCTCATGTACCCTATGCAACCACTATTTACCCTCCCCCTTCTTCCTCTTCCTACTACTTCCTCCTCCTCCTCCCCCTCCTTCTTCCTCCTTCCTTCTCTTTCTTTCTTTCTTTCTTTCTTCCTTCCTCCTCCTCCTCCTCCTCCTCCTCCTGTGTATAGTTCCACCGTGAAGCGCACCATCAATCCACCGGCGGGTCTTCAATCACCCTCCACCCCTTCCCTCTCAATCACCCTATGTAGTCGATTGTCCCCCTGTCACACTACCAATCGTCAGCTTTCACCCATATCACCCTCTACCCTTGCCTCCTTCTATCACCCTGCACCCCTTCCACCCCCTTGTCACCCTCTACCCCTTTTTTACCCTGTCACCCTCTACCCCTGCCTCCTCCTATCACTTTGTACCCCTTCCACCCCCTTCTCACCCTGCACCCCTTCCTCCCCCTCGTCACCCTTTACCCCTGTTTCCCCCTATCACCTTCTACCCCTGCCTCCTCCTATCACCCTGCACCCCTTCTTCCCCCTTGTCACCCTGCACCCCTTCTACCCCCTTGTCACCCTCTACCCCTGCCACCCCTCAACCTTTGACATCTTCTACCCCTGCCTCCCCCTACCTTTTGTCACCCTCCACCCCTGCCTCCCTATGTCACCCTCCACCCCTGTCTCCGTATGTCAACCTCCACCCTTGCCTCCCTATTTCACCCTCCACCCCTGTCACCCTCCACCCAAGCCTCCCTGTCACCCTACACCGGGTGAAATTTGTAGAGCTACGACGCAAAGCCAAAAAGTTAATTAAGCAAAGTAAAAAGACCTTAGAGTTACATATTGCGAATCAAAGTAAAACAAACCCGAAAGAATTCTATAGTTATATCAGAAAGAAAAAAGTAGTTACTTCAACTGTTGGACCGTTAGTCGATGAAAAAAGGAGAATACACCAAGACGAAGTACAATGAGTAATGCCCTCAATACCTTCTTTGCATCAGTTTTTTTACAACAGAAGACCTCAGTGATATCCCTACACCATCGCCGATTCAGATTGATAATTCAGATGTTCTAAGCAATATCACCGTTACAGAGAGAGAAGTATTGGATTGTTTAGATAAACTCAAGGTAAATAAAACGCGAGGACCTGATACAATCTCGCCTAGAGTTCTAAAGGAAGCTAAGAATGAGCTCTCCAAACCACTGACATACTATTCAATAAATCCTTTGTAGTCTGGAACTATGCCTGATCAGTGGAAGCTAGCCAACGTAACACCGATATTAAAAAAGGCAGCAAATCCCTACCCAGTAACTATCGTCCAATTAGCTTAACCTCAGTTGTATGTAAAATGCTAGAAACGGTCATACGAGACAGACTCGTAAATCACTTAGAGGAAAATAACATACTTAAAGATACTCACACGGCTTTCGTAAAAAACGTTCCTGTTTAACAAACCTCTTAGACTTCTTTCCACGATATCCTCAACCTCTACGATGAGAGTAAAGCTGTAGATATTATAGACCTTGATTTTCAAAAGGCCTTTGACAAAGTTCCCCACAAACGTTTACTGCTAAAACTAAAAGCGCATGGAATACAAGACGGGGTGTGTTGACATGGATAGAAAATTGGCTCAGCAACAGAAAGCAAAGGGTAGTCCATAAACGGTAAGGCATCTAAATGGACCAATGTAAGTAGCGGGGTACCCCAGGGATCGGTACTAGGACCAATTCTCTTTCTAAGTTACATCAACGACATAGATGAGGGTCTCACCTGCACAATCTCAAAATTTGCTGACGATACAAAATTGCAAATAGCGTACTCTCAAAAGAACAAGTTGACGATATGCAACACAATCTAGATAAATTGTCATGTTGGGCCCAAATTTGGCAAATGAGTTTCAATGCGGATAAATGTAAAGTACTACATGTCGGATACCTAAATGAGAAAGCAAACTATTCGATGAATGGCACTCAGCTTAAGAATGTAAAACAGAGAAACTGATCTGGGAGTAACAATATCGAGTAACCTAAAACCGAGTCAACAATGTTCAGAAGTTGTTAAGAAGGCAAACAAAATAATTGGCTTTATAGCAGGTCATTTGAGCATAAATCCAAAGAAGTTATCCTAACCCTTTACAATTCCTTAGTCCGCCCTCTTCTGGAATACTGCGTTCAATCCTGGTGCCCTTATTACCCAAAAAGATATAAACAAGCTAGAACGAGTTCAACGTAGAGTTACCAAAATGATACCTAGCCTAAAGAACAAACCATACTGTACGAAGAGCGTCTTAGAGAATTAAATCTATTTCCTTTAACCCAGCGCAGATTAAGAGGCGACTTAATTCAAGTGTTCAAAATCATCAAAGGCATCGACAATATGAACTGTAGTAAGTACTTCACTATCGACCAATCTAATTACACGCGGGGAAACGGTTGCAAAATTATTGGTAAATCTTTTAACTCGCACGAATCTAAGAATTTCTTCTTCAATCGAGTTTGTCAACTTGTGGAATGGGCTTCCCCGAGACGTTATAGACTGCAGCACCGTTGATTCATTTAAATTCCGCCTAGATAAATATCTCGCATCAAACCCGCGACTGACTGCGTTTGAAAATGAATAACTTTATCCTCCCCTCAGTTACTAACCCATATGTCCCCTACTAACTTCCTAGTCCTGCCACGTTAGTGGCAGGGCAGTAGTTCCCTTTCCAATGTTCCCTTACCCACTCTAAACCACTGTTTGGACACTTGATCCTCAGTGTTTTGGAGGACAAGCAACCTAGAAGGGTCACTAGACCTGTTGTTGCTTGATTTCCTTTGTACTCCTTTGTACTCCTTTGTACACCCTTTCATCCCTATGTCATCCTCCACCCTTGCCTCCTTCTATCACCCACCACCCCTGCCTCCCTATGTCACCCTCTACCTCTGCCTCTCCCTATATCACCCTCTACCTCTGCCTCTCCCTATGATCCCCTCTACCCTTGCCTCCCTATGTCACCCTCCACCCCTGCCTCTCTATGTCACCCTCTACCTCTGCCTCTCTATGTCACCCTCCACCCCTGCCTCCCTATGTCACCCTCCACCCCTGCCTCCCTATGTCACCCTCTACCTCTGCCTCTCCCTATATCACCCTCTACCTCTGCCTCTCCCTATGATCCCCTCTACCTCTGCCTCCCTATGTCACCCTCAACCTCTGCCTCCCTATGTCATCCTCCACCCCTGCCTCCCTATGTCACCCTCTACCCCTGCCTCCTTATGTCACCCTCTACCTCTGCCTCTCTATGTCACCCTCTACCTAGTCCTGCCACGTTAGTGGCAGGGCAGTAGTTCCCTTTCCAATGTTCCCTTACCCACTCTAAACCACTGTTTGGACACTTGATCCTCAGTGTTTTGGAGGACAAGCAGCCTAGAAGGGTCACTAGATCTGTTGTTGCTTGATTTCCTGTGTACTCCTTTGTACTCCACCCCTGCCTCCCTATGTCACCCTCCACCCCTGCCTCCCTATGTCACCCTCTACCCCTGCCTCTCCCTATGTCACCCTCTACCTCTGCCTCTCCCTATATCACCCTCTACCTCTGCCTCTCCCTATGATCCCCTCTACCCCTTCCTCCCTATGTCACCCTCCACCCCTGCCTCCCTATGTCACCCTCTACCCCTGCCTCCCTATGTCACCCTCTACCTCTGCCTCCCTATGTCACCCTCCACCCCTGCCTTCCTTTTTTCACCCTCCACCCCTGCCTCCCTATGTCACCCTCTACCCCTGCCTCCCTATGTCACCCTCTACCTCTGCCTCTCTATGTCACCCTCCACCCCTGCCTCCCTATGTCACCCTCCACCCCTGCCTCCCTATGTCACCCTCTACCCCTGCCTCTCCCTATGATCCCCTCTACCCCTGCCTCCCTATGTCACCCTCCACCCCTGCCTCCCTATGTCACCCTCCACCCCTGCCTCCCTATGTCACCCTCTACCTCTAACTTCTAACCCTCTAACTTCCTAGTCCTGCCACGTTAGTGGCAGGGCAGTAGTTCCCTTTCCAATGTTCCCTTACCCACTCTAAACCACTGTTTGGACACTTGATCCTCAGTGTTTTGGAGGACAAGCAACCTAGAAGGGTCACTAGACCTGTTGTTGCTTGATTTCCTTTGTACTCCTTTGTACTCCTTTGTCACCCTCTACCTCTGCTGCCTCCCTATGTCACCCTCCACCCCTGCCTCCCTATGTCACCCTCCACCCCTGCCTCCCTATGTCACCCTCTACCTCTGCCTCCCTATGTCACCCTCTACCTCTGCCTCTCTATGTCACCCTCCACCCCTGCCTCCCTATGTCACCCTCCACCCCTGCCTCCCTATGTCACCCTCTACCTCTGCCTCTCCCTATGTCACCCTCTACCTCTGCCTCTCCCTATGTCACCCTCTACCTCTGCCTCCCTATGTCACCCTCTACCTCTGCCTCTCTATGTCACCCTCTATCTCTGCCTCTCCCTATGTCACCCTCTACCTCTGCCTCTCCCTATGTCACCCTCTACCTCTTCCTCTCCCTATGTCACCCTCTACCTCTTCCTCTCCCTATGTCACCCTCTACCTCTGCCTCTCCCTATGTCACCCTCTACCTCTGCCTCCCTATGTCACCCTCTACCTCTATGTCATCCTCTACCTCTGCCTCTCCCTATGTCACCCTCTACCTCTGCCTCTCCCTATGTCACCCTCTACCTCTGCCTCCCTATGTCACCCTCTACCTCTGCCTTCCTATGTCACCCTCAACCTCTGCCTCCCTATGTCACCCTCTACCTCTGCCTCTCCCTATGTCATCCTCTACCCCTGCCTCCCTCCACCTTGTCATCCTCTACCCCTGTTACCCTCCACCCCTGCCTCCCTATGTCACCATCCACCCCTGCCTCCCTATGTCACCCTCCACCCCTGCCTATCTATGTCATCCTCTACCTCTGCCTCCCAATGACACCCTCCACCCCTGCCTCATCCTCTACCCCTGCCTCCCTCCACCTTGTCACCTCTACCTCTGTTACCGTCACCCTCCACCCCTGCCTCATCCTCTACCCCTGCCTCCCTCCACCTTGTCACCTCTACCTCTGTTACCCTCCACCCCTGCCTCCCTATGTCACCCTCTACCTCTACCTCTCCCTATGTTACCCTCCACCCCTGCCTCCCTATGTCACCCTCCACCCCTGCCTCCCTATGTCACCCTCCACCCCTGCCTCCGTATGTCACCCTCCACCCCTGCCTCCCTATGTCACCCTCCACCCCTGCCTCACTATGTCATCCTCCACCTCTGCCTCCCAATGTCATCCTCCACCTCTGCCTCCCAATGTCATCCTCCACCTCTGCCTCCCAATGTCATCCTCCACCTCTGCCTCCCAATGTCACCCTCCACCCCTGCCTCCGTATGTCATCCTCTACCCCTGCCTCCCTCCACCTTGTCACCTCTACCCTTGTTACCCTCCACCCCTGCCTCCCTATGTCACCCTCCACCCCTGCCTCCCTATGTCACCCTCCACCCCTGCCTCCCTATGTCACCCTCCACCCCTGCCTCCCTATGTCACCCTCCACCCCTGCCTCCCTATGTCACCAACCACCCCTGCCTCTCTATGTCATCCTCTACCTCTGCCTCCCAATGTCACCCTCCACCCCTGCCTCATCCTTTACCCTGCCTCCCTCCACCTTGTCACCTCTACCTTTGTTACCCTCCACCCCTGCCTCCCTATGTCACCCTCTACCTCTACCTCTCCCTATGTTACTCTCCACCCCTGCCTCCCTATGTCACCCTCCACCCCTGGCTCCCTATGTCATCCTCCACCCCTGCCTCCCTATGTCACCCTCCACCCCTGCCTCCCTATGTCACCCTCCACCCCTGCCTCCCTATGTCATCCTCCACCTCTGCCTCCCAATGTCATCCTCCACCTCTGCCTCCCATGTCACCCTCCACCCCTGCCTCATCCTCTACCCCTGCCTCCCTCCACCTTGTCACCTCTACCTCTGTTACCCTCCACCCCTGCCTCCCTATGTCACCCTCTACCTCTACCTCTCCCTATGTTACCCTCCACCCCTGCCTCCCTATGTCACTCTCCACCCCTTCCTCCCTATGTCACCCTCCACCCTGCCTCCCTATGTCACCCTCCACCCCTGCCTCCCTATGTCATCCTCCACCTCTGCCTCCCAATGTCATCCTCCACCTTTGCCTCCCAATGTCATCCTCCACCTCTGCCTCCCAATGTCATCCTCCACCTCTGCCTCCCAATGTCACCCTCCACCCCTGCCTCCGTATGTCATCCTCTACCCCTGCCTCCCTCCACCTTGTCACCTCTACCCCTGTTACCCTCCACCCCTGCCTCCCTATGTCACCCTCTAGCACTGCTCCTTCCTATGTTACCCTCTCCCTATGTTCCCTCTCAATCATCCTGTGTAGTCATTTGTCCCCCTGTCACAGCACCAATCGTCGGCTGTCACCCCTGTCATGGGAGGGCCCTGTCTACATTATATAGTTCTGTCTGTACATTGGCTAGAGCTGTCGCTTTTCTGTCCATGGTCGTTTGCTAGTACGGGGATCTTATCAGTTAGCCTACCATCACATCGAATACCAAACTCATACCCAGTCTCTTATTATTACTGCCACTCTCATTCTCACTCACTCTCGCCTCTCTCTCTCTCTCTCTCTCTCTCTCTCTCTCTCTCTCTCTCTCTCTCTCTGTCTCTGTCTCTCTTATACACTTTCCAATCATCGGCCGACCAGACGATATCATCTTACCCTATAGTTCACCACTAAATCACGTCAATACAGCCTCCACCCCTCCTCGATCACCACCAACGACCTTTATTCACCACCTCGAGTCATTTCATCACCATTTTGTTTAAATATTTCACCACATACCACCTTTATTCATCTCCTCTTTTGTTTATATATTTCTCAACATAACACCATTATTCATCACCTCAAGCCATTTCATCACCAGTTTGTGTATATATTTCTCAACATAACACCATCATTCACCACCTCCAGTCATTTCACCACCATTAAACATATTTTGTGTATAACACCTTTATTCATCACCTCAAGCCGTTTCACCACCATTTTGTGTATATATATCTCAACATAACACCTTTATCCATCACCTCAAGCCGTTTCATCACCATTTTGTTAACATATTTCTCAACACAACACCTTTATTAATCAGCTCAAGCTATTTCATCATCAGTTTGTCTATACATTTCTCAACATAACACTATCATTCGCCACCTCAAATAATTTCAACACAATGTGTCTGTGTATTTCTCAACGTAACACCATTATTCACTACCTCAAGTCATTTAATCACCAGTTTGTTTATATATTTCTCAACTTAACACCTTGGTTTATCTTTACGTATCATTATTATAATTTTATATCATATCTCCACCTATCTTAATTCATCCTTTATCCCTTTGAGGAGTATGGCGCGTTTTACCGCAGTTCTCAATGTTATTCATCCACTGACGACTTTAATTTCCCAATAACAGCATCTACACGATTGTATGCCACTTAAAATGGACCTATTGTGAATATTTGGTTATTTCACCGGCACAGTAATTCCTGTTAGGGGGGATGGTTCACTTTTGGGTTGTTTCTTTCACGTATTCATTATTTTTCTAGTTTCCTCCCTAGACCTCCATCAAATTGAAAAACACATCCATTAGATCCCCCTCCTAGATTAATTTGTACATTTTTCGGTAGAAAAATTTCCCGGCCGAAGGCCGGTTCTTCCAACATTACAGGCTCACTATCGTTCGCCAGGGAAAAAATCGACACCTAAATAGCACGAAAGGTCTAAATATTGATGAAAAAATGGGGCGAAAGGTCTTAAAATCGACTAACTAATGGGGCAAACATCTTAACATCTGAAAACTAATGGGGCTAAACATGAGGGAGAAAGTGGTCCAGAAAACCAGTCCATCTCCCCTTAAAGCTGGGATGATGATAAATGCAACATCCCAACCCTGAAGTGCCGTGAGGGTACACTGAGGTACGGTTGGCCAAATAAGTCGTGTCGCCGGTGTCATTACGTTTTGCTCGCTGTGTGCTGTATTTATGTCTGTCAGATGTTGAATAGGGTGTGTAAAGATAGGAACATGTTTGTATATCTCACTCGAAACGATTAATTAATGCTTAGATAGTGCTGATACCAATTATTAATCGAAATATACTTGGTGCCGCGACATCACATATTTGGGCAACTGTACTCCTGGTGGACACAGAGTACCAGTCTTTTTTAATGAAAATCAAAAGACATGAATAACATTGCTTAACGTCCCGACAATCGAGGTCTTCAAGAGGACAAGGTGTGGTGGAGTGGTCTTGCTACTGGACTGGTAATCTTAAGGTTCCGGGTTGAAATCCCGATGTGTCAATGTGAAGATATTATTGGAATGGAATATATGAATCAGCACAAAGCCCACCGACACGCCATAAGAATACCCTCGCTGTTTCCAATAAATCCGCATTGTATCAATATTGCCATATTAAAAATATGCTATGGGGGTACCGGTAGTGCCTAGTGAGTATACAGCTCAATAGGTGGCATTTGAGAGAGAGACAGGTAACCGATATTGGGAAATGAAACAGCGAGACAGTGGCGATGCAGCTGCGAGAAGTCAGAGTTGCATCGGGCCACGAGAAGACAACCAGGCACCTTAGGTCAAAGAATGTAAGACCACGAACAAGCCGGTTGCAACACTCAAACTGACTCGATGTCTCACTCGCCCTCTGGCATAATTATAACCTGACTTCACCGTGTTGAGCGGTTGACTCTACAGGTTGTTAGCCTACAGTATATCCGGAGGTAGAGTTGGCACGTAGAACAAATAATCACCATTACTCTATCTGGTCCGACGTCTCGTGGGTATGATATTTAGTTTAATCATTATAGAGGACTTTACTTGTTTTGGGCATTTTAGAGCAATGCATTTTTTATTGTCCCCTAGGCTAACAAAAAGGCCTTACCATACTTATTTGAAACTAAAAAAAATCCACCAAGAATCAATTCAAGTTAAATATGTAGTACATTTTTCGATTGAAAAATGTCTTGGCCAAGGCCGATTTCATTCAAGTTAAAGACTCGCTATCATTCGCCCAGAAAAAAACGACACTTGCATTTTTTTTTTTTTTTTCTATGTGATTGAGGGAGGCAAAAGGCATAACTGCCTATAGCGAGTGCCTCCCCCATAGTTGAAAGAGTGACAGGGCCAAAATCAAGGGACGTTCGAGCCAAAATGCCTGGACACACGGAGTTTGAAGCAATTTAAGTCATAGGAAGAGGGAAAGACTGATTCTGGGAGAGAGTTCCAGAGCTCAGCTGTTGAGTAGAAGAAAGTTTGAGAGTAACGTTTCACTCTTGGGTTGGAGAGTTGCACAGAGTAGGGGTGGGATTGAGTTGCAAGACGGGTACCACGTGCCCTACGTAAAGGAGGTGGTATGCACTGGGATAGCTCTGAGGAACACTGATTATTATAGTAGCGATAGAATAGCGAGAGAGATGCAACATTGCGGCGGAGAGAGAGAGATTGCAGAGAGTTGGTGAGTGGACGGGAGTTAATGATACGAAAGGCCTTCCTTTCAACTTTGTCTAGGAGAGCGGTGTGAGAGGAACCTCCCCACACATGTGAACAATACTCAATACAAGGGCGCACTATGCCCCTGTACAGAGCAAGAAGCTGTGCAGGGGAAAAGAACCCCCTAAGGCGGTTGAGCACACCCAGCTTCTGGGAGGCTGCCTTAGCAAGACTGGTAATATGGTCCTTCCAAATGAGAGCAGAAGAAAAAGAGACACCAAGAATATTGAGAGAAGATGAAGGGTTGATTTTTGTATTGTTGAAGAATAAGGGATAGTCCGCTGGGAGATCCTGACGGGTAGATAGATGGAGAAATTGGGTTTTGGAAGCATTAAAGTTAACAAGGTTTTCTCTGCCCCAATTGGAAATAGTATTTAGATCAGAATTTAAGAGTTCTATGGCTTCATTACGTTTGTCGTTGAGGGATTGCTGGCTGGGGCGTTCTGAAAAACTAATGGAGTAGTGTAAGGTTGAGTCGTCTGCGTATGAATGGATGGGAATTAAGGTACAGTTAAGGAGATCATTTATAAAAATTAGAAAGAGAATAGGAGATAGGACAGAGCCCTGAGGAACACCGGAGTTTATAGGGTGAGGAAGTGAACAATGGCCGTCCACAACCGCGGCTATGGAACGGCCGGAAAAGAAATTAGAGACAAAGGCACAGATGGAGGGATAGAAACCGAAGGAGGGTAGTTTAGAAATTAAAGATTTATGCCAGACTCTATCGAAGGCTTTCGATATGTCTAGTGCAATAGAAAAAGTCTCACCGAAGTCCCGAAAGGAGGATGACCAAGAGTTAGTAAGATATGAAAGAAGATCACCAGTAGAGCGACCCTTAAGGAAGCCATACTGGCGATCTGAGAGCAGATTATGAGAAGAGAAATGCTTAAGAAATTTCGAAGCAAGAATAGTTTCAAAAACTTTAGAAAGACAAGAGATAAGAGCAATTGGTGTGGTGAAGCGTGTTTTATTATTGCCAAACTAATGGTGTGAAAAGTCCTAAAATATCCAAACTAATTAACTGAAATAGGGTAAATCCCAAAAGATCACCCTCGGCACAAATAGGGTTAAGCCGGTAGTAGAATAGTAGGGGTAGGCTTATGCGGAAAAAGAACTGGTCCTTTGGGTGGACCAAACACCGGTAACAGACCACTTGGAGGGAAATGATCTAGCAAAGTGTAACCAAGGAAAGGTAATGTGTATAATTACACTCTCCCCCTCCCACCACCACTCAATCACCATATATATATATATATATATATACAAATATCAACACATACAAATACGTAAAAATGCATGGCAATACATATTATGCATAGCACACAGACCCATATAGGATACACACACAAACACGTACACATACATGGTTATACATACTGTATATACATAACACACACAATAACATAGAGCAGACAGGGTAAAGGTACATATAACCTGCGGGAGTCAAGAGGTCCAAACCGGTAGATCTCCCTGCTAGTTTACCGGCCTGAGAGCCGAGTGGGGCCGGAAGTGGACCGGTTGACTTCAACCCGAGGGCAGGGACCCTCAGGGGGGTACAATAACACTACACATGGGGGGCGCTGACACCTTGGCTTACCCAGGGAGTTGGGTAACGTGGCCGGGTTGTATATAGATAATATATAATTATTAGGATAAGAACATTTGAAAATCTAACATAGACGATTTACACGACCTTAACTGACGAATCCCCTTACCCGATTAGGCTATATAATGCTCCATTTTATTTTACATATATACAGTATATATACTGTATATATATATATATATATATATATATATATATATATATATATATATATATATATATATATATATATATATAGGGTGTTTCGCAAATACCTTCCATAAATTTCAGAATGAATAGCCCTAGCAATAATAAATATACTTTACTATGTGACGGTTTTGGAAAAATTTCATATTTAGCGGGATATTACACGTTTTAGTTTAACGATATTATTAAGCTTAGGAAAGACGTCTAATATTCAAGAAGCTTCAATCTACCTCCAGTAACTACTTTAACACATTTATAGCTTATAGAACGCGAGAGTGAAACCGACCCTCGTTTGAAACACTCGGTCCTTAAAAATATGTATTTACTGGCTACATTACAGTAGTTTCCTAACACAGGATGAGTTAATTAAAATATAATAATACTCACATATGTCTGGAACAATCTACGCAAACGTACCTGTAACAAAAAATAATAATTAAATTAATAAATAACAACAAAAATAACAACACTATACATAATAATAATAATAATTATTATTATTATAAATTAAATAACTAAATCCAAAACCCTTCAAGATCAATCATTATACACGTATCACCGCGCATATTCAGTCCCAGTGCGCCTAGAATAAATCCACACCTGAATGGGGTGACGAGTACTATAATTACCAAATTAATGAGGTGAAACATCTTAAAATCTCCAACATCTCCAACAAAACAATCCTGAACACTCCATCACCCCCATAACACAGCTCTAGTTCTCTACCCACATCAACTTAACACACTCAACACCCACCTCAACACATCACACCCCCTCCAACACCCCATCACCCTCACAAACCGCTACTGGCTGCTCCCCAACCTCCAACCATGATCCTCTTTCATTGATATGATAATTTATTCATTAAGACGTGCCTGATTGATATTCATGGATTCCGTGTATGTTTTCTTGACCGTGAGGCTGATTGTTTGGCTGTGTAGTTACGGAGTCAGGCATTCTCTCTCTCTCTCTCTCTCTCTCTCTCTCTCTCTCTCTCTCTCTCTCTCTCTCTCTCTCTCTCTAAAGATTGATGAGAGATAGGATGATAGTCATGGTTTATAGGGTTGTCTTCATCACGAATTGTCTGGCAGGCTTGATTGATAATTTGGTTGATCAGGAAGTGGCTGGGTAGGCTAATTAGGCTGATATACAAAAGTAGTTTACCTTACTTAACCAGTATTTGATCCATAGGATTTGGAGCAAGGCAGACTTACAGATATACCATGTATGTGTACGCGCGTATATCTGTGAGTTAAGGGGAGACGGACCTTTTGTTGGTCTATTAATTCAATTATTCCATTATTTATTAGTTTCTTCACTAGACCTCCAGCAAGGTTAGAAAACATCCCCTAGACCCCCTTTCAAGATAAAATTGTACATTTTTCGGTAGAAGATTTTCCAGGCCGAAGGCCGGTTCCTCTTATATTATGAGGCTCGCTATCGCTCGCCAGGAAAAAATCGACACTTACATGGCACGAAAGGTCTTAAAATTGACAACGAAATGGGGCGAAAGGTGTTAAAATCGCTAAACTAACGGGCCGAACGTCTTATAATCTCAAAACAAATGGGGCTTAACACGAGGGATAAAGGAGACCAGAATATCGACCCATCTCCCCTTAAGGTATGAAAATCATCTTCATTCCACTTTCCACTAACTTCTTTAGGCAGTGATGAAGAAGTTACGCCCATCCCGGAGTCATGGCCAAATATAGCTGAGTATGTAGACCAGTTTGTGAGGCATCATGAGCAGAGAGAGAGAGAGAGCTACATAGAGCTACATAGATACACAGACCACACAGACCACACAGACCTCAAGGTCCTTACTAGGCAGTCCGGCCTTACAAACTATATATATATATTATATATATACACATATACATACATATACACACATATACACATACATATATACAAACATATACACACTGTACAGTGCACATACATACACATACATACATACATATATACACACATACATGCATATATAGTATATATATATACATATACATCCATATACATACACACACATATACATATATACATATACTGTACATACATACACATGCACACACACACATATATATACATATACATACACACATATACTGTACATATATATATAAAAAAACATGTTTTTGAGAGAGAGAGAGAGAGAGAGAGAGAGAGAGAGAGAGAGAGAGAGAGAGAGAGAGAGAGAGCGAGAGCGAGGGAGAGAGAGAGCGAGCGAGAGCGAGAGAGGGGGGGGGGAGGGGGGCATAATCTTTACAAACTAGACACGACCAGCCCAAGCCTGTAAATAGTTGTTATCCATGTATATTATTATATTTGATCTTGTTGTATTGTTTATTATTTAACATATATCGTCAATTCTCCTTTCTCCTAATCCTTGGCTCTGGTTTATGGTAGTACGCATCTCTTTACGAACCAAAAGTTAATCTGGTCACAACAGAGCTAGAACCGTTACCTTTAATTTAAGGGGACATTGACTGCTTTCTTGGCCTATAAATTAATTCATTAATACATTTTTAGTTTCCTCGCTAGACATCCCTCAAACTTAGAAAAACATCTCCTAGATATAAACCCCCCCCCCCCCCCCCTACCCTACAAAAACTATTTGGGGGGTAACCCACCCGACCACCCTACCCCTCCTTGCTCCCCCCCCCCACCCCCAACCTTCCCCTCCTTGCTCCCCCCCCACCCCACCCCACCCCCCACCCCTCCCCTACCTAACCTAACCTCAAGATAAATTTGAATATTTCCGGTAGAAAAATTTCCCGGCCGAAGGCTTGTTCCTCTTACAAATACAGGCTCGCTATCGCTGGCCAGGAAAAAATCGACACCTAAATGGCACGATAGGTCTTAACATTTATAACGAAATGGGACGAAAGGTCTCAAAATCGCTAAACAAATGGGCCGAACGTCTAAAAATCTAAATAATAATGGGACTAAACACGAAGGAGAAAGGGGACCAGAAAAACGACCATATCAGGTGAAGTGCTACCATCACCACAAACATTTTACCACTCCACCAAAGCTGAAACTACAACTGTATTATCTTCATATCCACCATCATAATAACAACAATAAGAAATACAACCCTCCGCCACTGTCACAACAACTACAACAACATCCCTCCAACACCATAATGACAATAACATCTAATACAACCCTCCGCCACTGTCACAACAACTACAACAACATCCCTCCAACACCATAATGACAATAACATCTAATACAACCCTCCGCCACTGTCACAACAACTACAACAACATCCCTCCAACACCATAATGACAATAACATCTAATACAACCCTCTGCCACTGTCACAACAACTACAACAACATCCCTCCAACACCATAATGACAATAACATCTAATACAACCCTCCGCCACTGTCACAACAACTACAACAACATCCCTCCAACACCATAATGACAATAACATCTAATACAACCCTCCGCCACTGTCACAACAACTACAACAACATCCCTCCAACACCATAATGACAATAACATCTAATACAACCCTCCGCCACTGTCACAACAACTACAACAACATCCCTCCAACACCATAATGGCAATAACATCTAATACAACCCTCCGCCACTGTCACAACAACTACAACAACATCCCTCCAACACCATAATGACAATAACATCTAATACAACCCTCCGCCACTGTCACAACAACTACAACAACATCCCTCCAACACCATAATGACAATAACATCTAATACAACCCTCCGCCACTGTCACAACAACTACAACAACATCCCTCCAACACCATTTTTTTTTTTTTTTTTTTTTTTCTATATTCCAACTTACTTCCTCTCGGGCATAGGCTGAGAGCCTTAACATTCACCGCTTTACAATGAACAGTGAAGCCCGTGAGGTCTTGTTCCAGTCTAGGGAGTGAGACATGTGAAGCACGTAGAGTACAACGAGCACCTGCCATCTTGCCTTCACATGAGGCACGGTGCTCACTCATGGCCCGAAACGACCCCATCTCTGAAGCCACCTCGTTCCCGTGCTTCACTGTCTCACCCCTACACTCGGACTCTCACACTTACACACACACAACGCCACCTGTTGAGCAGATAACTCACCAGGCATTGCACCCCTATAGCATATTTTGAATATGGGAATATTCATACAGTGCTATTTAATCAGGGAACAATGAGGGTATTTTATTGACGTTTCGGTGGGCTTGTGGTAATGCACTGATACCAGGTACAGCACAAATTCCATCCCAATAATATCTTCCCATTGATACATCGGGATTTGAACCCGGGACCTTTGGATTACCAGGCCAGTGGCAAGACCACTCCACCACACCTCCCCTTAATGACAATAACATCTAATACAACCCTCCGCCACTGTCACAACAAATAAAACAACATCCCTCCAACACCATAATGACAATAACATCTAATACAACCCTCCGCCACTGTCACAACAACTACAACAACATCCCTCCAACACCATAATGACAATAACATCTAATACAACCCTCCGCCACTGTCACAACAACTACAACAACATCCCTCCAACACCATAATGACAATAACATCTAATACAACCCTCCGCCACTGTCACAACAACTACAACAACATCCCTCCAACACCATAATGACAATAACATCTAATACAACCCTCCGCCACTGTCACAACAACTACAACAACATCCCTCCAACACCATAATGACAATAACATCTAATACAACCCTCCGCCACTGTCACAACAACTACAACAACATCCCTCCAACACCATAATGACAATAACATCTAATACAACCCTCCGCCACTGTCACAACAACTACAACAACATCCCTCCAACACCATAATGACAATAACATCTAATACAACCCTCCGCCACTGTCACAACAACTACAACAACATCCTCCAACACCATAATGACAATAACATCTAATACAACCCTCCGCCACTGTCACAACAACTCCAACACCATTTTTTTTTTTTTTTTTTTTTTTTTTTTCTATATTCCAACTTACTTCCTCTCGGGCATAGGCTGAGAGCCTTAACATTCACCGCTTTACAATGAACAGTGAAGCCCGTGAGGTCTTGTTCCAGTCTAGGGAGTGAGACATGTGAAGCACGTAGAGTACAACGAGCACCTGCCATCTTGCCTTCACATGAGGCACGGTGCTCACTCATGGCCCGAAACGACCCATCTCTGAAGCCACCTCGTTCCCGTGCTTCACTGTCTCACCCCTACACTCGGACTCTCACACTTACACACACACAACGCCACCTGTTGAGCAGATAACTCACCAGGCATTGCACCCCTATAGCATATTTTGAATATGGGAATATTCATACAGTGCTATTTAATCAGGGAACAATGAGGGTATTTTATTGACGTTTCGGTGGGCTTGTGGTAATGCACTGATACCAGGTACAGCACAAATTCCATCCCAATAATATCTTCCCATTGATACATCGGGATTTGAACCCGGGACCTTTGGATTACCAGGCCAGTGGCAAGACCACTCCACCACACCTCCCCTTAATGACAATAACATCTAATACAACCCTCCGCCACTGTCACAACAAATAAAACAACATCCCTCCAACACCATAATGACAATAACATCTAATACAACCCTCCGCCACTGTCACAACAACTACAACAACATCCCTCCAACACCATAATGACAATAACATCTAATACAACCCTCCGCCACTGTCACAACAACTACAACAACATCCCTCCAACACCATAATGACAATAACATCTAATACAACCCTCCGCCACTGTCACAACAACTACAACAACATCCCTCCAACACCATAATGACAATAACATCTAATACAACCCTCTGCCACTGTCACAACAACTACAACAACATCCCTCCAACACCATAATGACAATAACATCTAATACAACCCTCCGCCACTGTCACAACAACTACAACAACATCCCTCCAACACCATAATGACAATAACATCAAATACAACCCTCCGCCACTGTCACAACAACTACAACAACATCCCTCCAACACCATAATGACAATAACATCTAATACAACCCTCCGCCACTGTCACAACAACTACAACAACATCCCTCCAACACCATAATGACAATAACATCTAATACAACCCTCCGCCACTGTCACAACAAATAAAACAACATCCCTCCAACACCATAATGACAATAACATCTAATACAACCCTCCGCCACTGTCACAACAACTACAACAACATCCCTCCATCACCATAATGACAATAACATCTAATACAACCCTCCGCCACTGTCACAACAACTACAACAACATCCCTCCAACACCATAATGACAATAACATCTAATACAACCCTCCGCCACTGTCACAACAACTACAACAACATCCCTCCAACACCATAATGACAATAACATCTAATACAACCCTCTGCCACTGTCACAACAACTACAACAACATCCCTCCAACACCATAATGACAATAACATCTAATACAACCCTCCGCCACTGTCACAACAACTACAACAACATCCCTCCAACACCATAATGACAATAACATCTACAGTAATCCTTGGATCTGGATTATGGTACGCGTCTCTTTCCGAACCAAAAGTAAATATGGTCACAACTGAGCTAGAACCGTTACCTGCTTCTTTGGCCTATAAATTAATTCATTCATAAATTCTTAGTTTCTTCGCTAGACATCCCACAAACTTGGAAAAACATCCCCACACACACACACACACACACATACCAATCTCTCCACCATCAAAACAAAATCAACCTTCCAACACCATCACAGCATAACCCTTCCAAAATGATAGCACCACAACCACCAACAGTATCATCATCATCATCATCACCCCTCTACCATCATCATCCAACATCAAGATATTAATGCCATTCAACAAGAACACCAACACCACCACTAACTACCCCATCAGGAGCCTCTCATAACCCAAATATAGCCCTCCTCCAATCATCTCTGCCTCGCCGTTCATTCCTTGCCAAGACTCACTCTCAATCTGTCTCACACACACACACTCTCACACTTCTCTCTCTCTCTCTCTCTCTCTCTCTCTCTCTCTCTCTCTCTCTCTCTCTCTCTCTCTCTCTCTCATTTTATTAGTAATTTTACATGTTAATAAACTACTATCACTTGAGATCTTGCAAACACAAAACAAACTAACCTACATTAAGGTACCGGGTATTAAGGACAATAAACATCTGGAAATCTGGATATTACCGTTTATCGCACATGAGACAATTCCTGTTTACGTTTGACTCTTTAGTTTGGTATATATCCAGATCACAGACGGACATCCACACCCGACAGTTCCTCTCTTCTCTCTCCAGTGTTCTGCATTATATCCCATTCCCTCATTTCTCTCCTACATTACATTAGGTTACCTTAGGTTGTGTTCGCCACTCTCCTAGCAGTACCGCATATTATACAAGGCACAAAACCCTCAGTACTCTATGTTCACTCTGATTTCTAGAAGGCTTTACTCTCGCTTTTCTTCTCGCCGTTCCTTTAAGTTTATACCCACTCCACAGTTAGTCCTCAGTTCTCTATGCTTCCTCATTTTTCATCTATCTGTTTTCCATCTCTACACAGTTATCCCTAATTCTTTTCTCTCTCCCGTTTTCTACAAGCCCCACCCCTTCATTTGTCTTATCTTCCCCGTTTTCTACAAGCCCCAGACCTTCCTTTCTCATCTATCTCCCGTTTTCTACGAGCCTCACTCCTTCATTTATCTTCTCTTCTCAGCTTTCTGCAAGCCCCATTCTATTTCTCTTCTCCCCCCCCCCCCCCGTTTCCTACAAGCCCCACTCCATTTCTCGTCTCTCCCCCGTTTTCTACAAGCCCCACTGCTTCATTTCTCTTCTATTCTTCCTTTTCTACCAAATCCCAATCCCTCAGTTCTTTTTGCTTCCTAATTTCCTTCGCCCGACTGTTTCTCCCTTCACCTAAACCCTAAGCTACTGATCCTCTCTTCTCTCTTCAGCATTCTGCAAGCCCCGACTCCCTCATTTTTCTTCTCTCTCCCATTGTCTACGAGCTCCCTAGTCTTAATATACACACACACACACACACACACACACACACACACACACACACACACACACACACACACACCCAAACTCACTCACACTCACTCGTTTTCTACAAGCCCCGACTCCCTCATTTTTCTTCCCCCTCAGCCTGCCACTTTCCCTCTAATTGCTCAGTTATTACCCATTCACCCAAAGACATTACTTAAGGGGGGATGGGCCGGTTTTCTGGACCACTTTCTCCCTCATGTTTAGCCCCATTAGTTTTCAGATGTTAAGATGTTTGCCCCATTACTTAGTCGATTTTAAGACCTTTCGCCCCATTTCGTCGTCAATATTTAGACCTTTCGTGCTATTTAGGTGTCGATATTTTCCCTGGCGAACGATAGTGAGCCTGTAATGTTGGAAGAAACGGCCTTCGGCCGGAAAATTTTTCTACCGAAAAAAGTACAAATTAATCTAGAAGGTGGATCTAATGGATGTTTTTTTTTAATTTGATGGAGGTCTAGGGAGGAAACTAGAAAAATAATGAATTCTTGCAAAAATCGCCCCAAAAGTGAACCATGGTGAACTCAGCCACTCATTGCAATTTCCTACTGGACCATGAACCGCCAATATGCAGATTTTATGAGCGATATAAATTTACTATCGGGAGAGTATCTGCCTACACTTCATGCAAATTTTAAAATGTAATATCGAAGTTAAATATAGGAGTGAGGAAAATTACGATATTGAGCTGCCAAGGATGGAAAAATATGTCTCCGTTAACCTTTGAATACCGGTATGTGAAATCATTGAAAAGTTGAATGAAAATATTATATTAATGTGATCATAATGGCTAATCTTTTCAATCCATTGAATTTCTATTTCTATATTGTACCAGCCGACAGACGATTTTGTCCAACTTTCCTATCACTCTTACTTTTTTAACATTACTTTTAATTTTCCGCCACAGCATTCTAAGAAGCTTAGAAAGCTTTCTTAAATTCAAAGGGTAAAACAACACTGACTGCTATTATTGCTTGATGCCTACAGTTAGACAACTTTATCCAGATTAGCAACATCTATTAGATTACAAGAAAGAAAAAGATAAAAGGTGATATTTTCAGTTCGATGGTATTGGGTTAGATTGCATAAGGTATAATATCAATACACGCTCACACACACACACACATATATATATATATATATATATATATACAGTACAATTATATGAGGAATCAGGTGGTGGGGGTGATTATGGTGTACAAAGTACAAAGGAGTACAAAGGAAATCAAGCAACAACAGATCTAGTGACCCTTCTACTCTGCTTGTCCTCCAAAACACTGAGGATCAAGTGTCCAAACAGTGGTTTAGAGTGGGTAAGGGAACATTGGAAAGGGAACTAATGTCCGTGGCAGGATTAGGAAGTTAGTAGGGGACAGATGGGTTAGTAACTGAGGGGAGGATAAAATAAAATTATTCATTTACAAACGCAGTCAGTCGCGGGTTTGATGCGAGATATTTGTCTAGGCGGAGTTTAAATGAATCAGCGGTGATGCAGTCTAAAACGTCTCAGGGAAGCCCATTCCACAAGTTGACAACTCGATTGAAGAAGAAATTCTTAGATTCGTGTGAGTTAAAAGATTTACCAATAATTTTGCAACCGTTTCCCCGCGTGTAATTAGATTGGTCGATAGTGAAGTACTTACTACAGTTCATATTGTCGATGCCTTTGATGATTTTGAACACTTGAATTAAGTCACCTCTTAATCTGCGCTGGGTTAAAGGAAATAGATTTAATTCTCTAAGACGCTCTTTGTATGGTTTGTTCTTTAGGCTAGGTATCATTTTGGTAACTCTACGTTGAACTCGTTCTAGCTTGTTTATATCTTTTTGGTAATAAGGGCACCAGGATTGAACGCAGTATTCCAGAAGAGGGCGGATTAAGGAATTGTAAAGGGTTAGGAAAACTTCTTTGGATTTATGCTCAAATGACCTGCCTATAAAGCCAATTATTTTGTTTGCCTTCTTAACAACTTCTGAACATTGTTGACTCGGTTTTAGGTTACTCCCAGATCGGTTTCTCTGTTTACATTCTTAAGCTGAGTGCCATTCATCGAATAGTTTGCTTTCTCATTTAGGTATCAGATATGTGGTACTTTCCATTTATCCGCATTGAAACTCATTTGCCAAATTTGGGCCCAACATGACAATTTATCTAGATTGCGTTGCATATCGTCAACTTGTTCTTTTGAGAGTACGCTATTTGCAATTTTTGTAACGTCAGCAAATTTTGAGATTGTACAGGTGAGACCCTCATCTATGTCGTTGATGTAAATTAGAAAGATAATTGGTCCTAGTACCGATCCCTGGGGTACCCCGCTACTTACATTGGTCCATTTAGATGCCTTACCGTTTATGACTACTCTTTGCTTTCTGTCGCTGAGCCAATTTTCTATCCATTTCAACACACCGTCTTGCATTCCATGCGCTTTTAGTTTTAGCAGTAAACGTTTGTGGGGAACTTTGTCAAAGGCCTTTTGAAAATCAAGGTATATAATATCTACAGCTTTGCTCTCATCGTAGAAGTTGAGGATATCGTGGAAGAAGTCTAAGAGGTTTGTTAAACAGGAACGTGTTTTACGAAAGCCGTGTTGAGTATCTTTAAGTATGTTATTTTCCTCTAAGTGATTTACGAGTCTGTCTCTTATGACCGTTTCTAGCATTTTACATACAACTGAGGTTAAGCTAATTGGACGATAGTTACTGGGTAGGGATTTGCTGCCTTTTTTTAATATCGGTGTTACGTTGGCTAGCTTCCACTGATCAGGCATAGTTCCAGACTGCAAGGCTTTATTGAATAGTAATGTCAGTGGTTTGGAGAGCTCATCCTTAGCTTCCTTTAGAACTCTAGGCGAGATTGTATCAGGTCCAGGCGTTTTATTTACCTTGAGTTTATCTAAACAGTTCAATACTTCTCTCTCTGTAACGGTGATATTGCTTAGAACATCTGAATTATCAATCTGAATCGGCGATGGTGTAGGAATATCACTGAGGTCTTCTGTTGTAAAAACTGATGCAAAGAAGGTATTGAGGGCATTACTCATTTGTACTTCGTCTTTGGTGTATTCTCCATTTTCATCGACTAATGGTCCAACAGTTGAAATAACTACTTTTTTTCTTTCTGATATAACTATAGAATTCTTTCGGGTTTGTTTTACTTTGATTCGCAATATGTAACTCTAGGGTCTTTTTACTTTGCTTAATTAACCTTTTGGCTTTGCGTGGTAGCTCTACAAATTTCACCCGTTCTTCGTCGTTTTTAATCTATCATTGGCAAATTTTTTAGCAAGCAGACAGTTTGAAATATCTTTATTCCACCATTTGGGCTTAATATTATGGCCTGGACGCCGTATTTTCGATGGTATGCAGTCTTGCACTGCTTTTAGGTAAGTGGTTTCGAATAACTTCCAAGATGTATATATTTATGTCGTTATTGTTAATTAAAAAGCTCCAGTCAGTTTCTTTAAACATAAAGAGGGGCGTCGCGCTCCTTGGTGCCGCTAGAAGAGTGGCGAACACATCAAAAGGTATCAAAAGGTATAGCTCTAAGTATATGAAAGTTTGCTTTCTTGAAATGAGGGACTTTATCGATGCTACTATTTGGTTCGTTACTAGTAAACTTTAAAGTGAAAGTTATCGTACGATGGTCTCTGTTACTGAATTCATCACCAACATTCAAATTCTCTATTAATTCTTCTTTTGTTGCAAGTACAATGTCAAGAATGTTATTACCACGGGTCGGCGTTCGAACAAATTGATAAAGCGAACTCTCTTGCAAGTTCGTATACAAGTCATGTTCGGAGTGTGAAGTAAGAGTATCGCCCCACTTGGTCACAGGTAAGGGATGGTGGTGAGGGATAAGGTGGTAGTGATGGTGATGGTGATGGTGATAATGGTAGTGATACCTTACCTTTGGATACCTTTGGATGTGTTCGCCGCTCTTCTAGCGGCACCAAGGAGCGCGACGCCCCTCGTTATGGGTGGTGAGGGATAAGCCGGTAGTTGTGGTGATGATGGTGGTGAGGGATAAGGTGGTAGTGGTGGTGATGGATAAAGTGGTGGTGGTGGTGAGGGATAAGGTGGTAGTGATGGTGATGGTGATAATGGTGGTGAGGGATAAGCCGGTAGTGGTGGTGATGATGGTGGTGAGGGATAAGGTGGTAGTGGTGGTGATGGATAAAGTGGTGGTGGTGGTGAGGGATAAGGTGGTGGTGGTGGTGATAATGGTGGTGAGGGATAAGGTGGTGGTGGTGGTGATGGTGATAATGGTGGTGAGGGATAAGGTGGTAGTGATGGTGATAATGGTGGTGAGGGATAAGGTGGTGGTGATGGTGGTGAGGGATAAGGTGGTGGTGATAATGGTGGTGAGGGATAAGGTGGTGGTGATAATGGTGGTGAGGGATAAGGTGGTGGTGGTGGTGATAATGGTGGTGAGGGATAAGGTTGTAGTGGTGTTGATGGTGATAATGGTGGTGAGGGATAAGGTGGTGTTGGTGAGGGATAAGGTGGTGGTGGTGGTGATAATGGTGGTGAGGGATAAGGTGGTAGTGGTGGTGGTTGTGGTGATAATGGTGGTGAGGGATAAGATAGTGGTAGTGGTGGTGGTTGTGGTGGAGTGTATTGTTGAAGAGCGAGCAGACCATCAGCCTCTCAGAAGGTTTTATGACAGACAATTACCTCTGTAAGGCGGGACTGCCAGGGAGATAAATAAAAAAAAAGGCAGCAGGTAATAATATATATATATATATATATATAGCCTGTACACTCAAATGCTCTCTCTCTCTCTCTCCTACAAAGAGTTAGCTTTCAACCCCGTCAATAAGTAGGCTTTTGATCCACTTAAAATTAATACCAGGGCCCAGGTTAATTGTGCACTGTAGCAAAATGTGTGTCGAGTGTGTCATAAACCTTGCAATAATAACAACATTGGGCTTACGGAGTCAAGATTGTGAACCAGATAGTTATATTATCTTCTCTACCTCTTGCTTCTTATTTTCCTTGTACCGGTGTATTGTTTTTCCTTTTCGCTTCTTCCACTATTCCTCCCTTGCAATGTCTCCTTTATTCCACTTCCTCATCATCATCTTTATCAGCATCTTTTTCTCTTCTGGTTTTACTCATTTTATTTACTTATCTATCACGTTCTTCCTCTTTGTTTCACTATCGCATTCTTATCTTCCTCCTCCTCCTGTTCCTTCTCTCTCTTACTTCTTCCTCGTTCTCTCTCTACTCCTCTTCCTCCTTCTCTCTTTACTCCTCCTTCTCCTCTTCCTCCTTCTCTCTCTACTCCTCCTTCTTTCTCTACTTTCTTCTCTTCCTCCTTCTCCCTCTCTCTACTCCACCTCCTCCTCATTTTCCCCATTCTCTCTCTACTCCTTCTCCTCTCCTCTTCCTCCTCCTTCCAACAGGGTAAATAATAGAGCTCGGCAGGTGATTTGGGAATAATTTCGCCTCATATTCAAGGAAGAAATCCAAAATCAAGTCGTGAAGGTGCAACACAACATTTTGAACCTGACCGAAAATAATTATATTACTTCCCCATCCTAAAAAATAAAAAAAAAAAAAAAAAAAAAAGTACTAATAATAAAAACATAAATAAATAAAAAATCAAAACAATATCCAACGGGGTATTATAAGAACCGGCCTGCAAACACATAATATACTGCAACATAAAATTCATAATATAAAATTGTGTACCGGTATACCTTTGGATACCTTTTGATGTGTTCGCCGCTCTTCTAGCTGCACCAAGGAGCGCGATGCCCCTCGTTATGGGTGGTGATTTGGTGCAGTAGACTGTTTGAAGCGACAGCTCGCTCCCTTGCGAGGATGGGCTCGTCTGGCACTTTTTGCAGTTCGACATCTAGGGCTCTCTTGAAGTTGTCTAACGAGATGTCCCTCATGTCTCTTACTCGCCGTGGGAGTTTGTTGAAGAGACGTGGGCCTCTGTGTGATAGCCAGCCCTCTCGCAGAGAGCCCATAGCACCCCTGTTATTCATCCGGGGAATTTCGCATTCCCAGCCTCTCCTATCACTGAATTTCATGACTATCGGAGTATGTAGGTTTGGTACTAAACCCTCTGCGATTTTCCACGTGTATATTATTAGGTAACGTTCTCTTCTACGTTCCAGTGAGTACAGATTCAGTGCTCTTAAACGCTCCCAATAGTGTAGATGTTTTATCGAACTTATATGCGAAGTGAAATTTCTTTGTACACTCTCTACGTCAGTGGAGATATGTAGTAGCCAGCATTAACGCCTATAAAAACATGTTTATAGTAAACTTGTATTGCATTGTTCTTGA
>CM064513.1:16035692-16053192 GCA_032716605.1 Paralithodes platypus
AATTATAGTGGAAGAGATGGCTATATTGGTGTGTGTGTTTGTGTGTTTGGGTGTGTGTGTATGTGTGTGGGTGTGTGTGTGTGTGTGTGTGTGTGTGTGTGTGTGTGTGTGTGTGTGTGTGTGTATGTGTGTGTGTGTGATCTTGAGGTATGAAGTCCTCCTCGTTATAATAATAAGCATGACATCAATCAGTCATAATCGGGTTAGTGGATTAAGGGGAGATCTCTACTTGAGGGATTTTTTTCTTGACCCCTTTCTCCCTCATGTTTAGCCCCATTGCTTTTGATATTATAAAGCGTTTGCCCCATTAGTTTAGCGATTTTAAGAACTTTCACCCCATATTTAGACCTTTCGTGCAATTCAGGTGTCGATTTTATCCTGGCGAGCGATAGCGAGCCTGTAATTTAAGAGGAATCGGCCTTCGGCCGGGACATTTTTCTACCGAAAAATGTACAAATTTATCTTGAAAGGGACTCAAGGGGGTGTAATTTTAAGCTTGATGGAGGCCTAGGGAACAAACTAAATACCTCCCCTTAAGGGGAGATGGGCCGTTATTTGGGTCCATTTATTCAATTATTCCTTTATTTCTTCGCTAGACCTTCATCAAGCTTCGAAAAACACCCCCTTGACCCCCCTTCAAGATATATTTGTACATTTTTCGGTCGAAGGCCAGTTCCTCTTAGAATATCAGGCTCGCTATCGCTCGCCAGGAAATTTTTTGACACCTAAATGACACGAAAGGTCTTAAAATTGACAACGAAATGGGGCAAAAGGTGTTAAAATCGCCAAACTACTGGGCATAACGTCTTATAATCTCAAGACAAATGGAGCTTAACACGAGGGAGAAAGGGGACCAGAAAAACGACCCATCTCCCCTTAAGAGTGGAACAGATGGCTATATACTGTATTGAGAGAGAGAGAGAGAGAGAGAGAGAGAGAGAGAGAGAGAGTGAGAGTGAGTGAGAGTGGAACAGATGGCTATACTTTATTGAGAGAGAGAGAGAGAGAGAGAGAGAGAGAGAGAGAGAGAGAGAGAGAGAGAGAGAGAGAGAGAGAGAGAGAGAGAGAAATAATCCATTCAGACGTAATATATACTGTATAATTATAACGCAGACAATATAATTATTCAGCCTGGCAGTATTATTAATTTCCTATGTTATATATGTTCCGTGTTCCTCAGATTGTTAAGGAGGTATATATTGTTTTTGTTTTTTTGGTCTACGTATAAATTTATTAATGTATTTTTGAGTTTCCTCGCTAAACCTCCATTAAGTTTAAAATATACCCCCTAGACCCCCTTTCAAGATAAATTTGTAAATTTTTCGGTAGAAAAATGTCTAGGCCGAAGGCCGATTTCTTCTAAAATTACAGGCTCGCTATCGCTCACCAGGACAAAATCGACACCTAAACGGCACGAAAGGTCTAAATATTGACAAAGCAATGGGGCGAAAGGTCTCAAAATCCCCAAACTAATGGAACAAACGTCTTAAAACCTCAACACTGATATGCTAAACATGAGGCTAGTGTCCCTTGCATCTACAGTAGGTTTAGAAGGGTTATAACAACATGGAGGCCACATTACTATACCCTGTTCCAATTAAGGGGAGGTATCTAGAGTGTGTACCCTAAACCTCCATCAAGCTTAAAAATTACACTCCCTTGACCCCCTTCAAGCCAAATTTGTACATTTTTCGGTAGAAAAATGTCCCGGCCGAAGGCCGTTTCCTCTTACATTACAGGCTCGCTATCGCTCGCCAGGAAAAAATCGACGCCTAAATGGTACGAAATTTCTAAAAGTTGACAGAAATGGGGCGAAAGTTCTTAGAATCGCCAAACTAATGGGGCGAACGTCTTAAAATCTCAATAGCAGTGGAGTTAAACATGAGGGAGAAAGGGGTCAAGAAAATAATCCCTCAAGTGGAAACCTCCCCTTAAGTGGGCCAAAACTACTCTTGACCATTAACCGCTATAACCCACACACGACTAGAGTACCGTAATCGAGGCAAGTAAATTGTTCCATAAATTTAATCTTTTTAGGGTCAATTATTGTGACTGTATTCTAAAATTTGACATCAATAATTTTAATCAAGCATTTTTAACTTGAAGTTTCTTGTATAACCTCTGCTTACTTTTTGTCTGTATTTATTGTTTATCTTTTTCTTTTTCTTTTTCTATTATTATTATTATTATTATTAATATTGATGATTTTTTAAATTTATTGTTCTTGTTAAAAGAGTACTCTTTGTTTAAATCTGTTGTTACTTCATATTTTGCAATTATTTCTCTTTATATTATATGTATTCATTGTCGATAGTATCAATTGCTTACTTTTGCGATTTCCTTAGTTATTTGTGCTATAAATGTAGGTTATTTGTAGGGTAGTTATTGATAGGGGTCACTTGAAGCATGCTATGCTTACAGGTACCTACCCGATAGCACTATCGTTAGTGAGTGCTGTACTGTATTTTATATATTATTTTGTAATAGTATAGATATCTTATCAATATTTGTATTTTTTACTATTGTTGATGTCTTGTCATGTTGCAAATTTGATTTTAAATAATATTTTGACATTTAACATGTAGTTTCTTTATTCATGCAGAGTTTAGTAAAATTTGCCAGAACGTCCCGGACTTCCCAAACTTGACTACTTCCTTTAACGTGACGATAGTGCGTTGTTATATGTGCGATTGGTTTGCTTGGGAAACAGATTAACTTGCTCATGTAGTGATGTACACCCTATGTGGTGGATTGTGTTCTTTTATTTAATATTTTTCATTTTAGTAAGCGTTGTTTCCACATAGCGATTTTGATAATTTAATTTGACTTTATATTGTCCTTGTCCCAATTTTGGTTTGTTTAGTTTGCAAGTTTTACATTTTAATTTATATAGGTTCAGGGACAGTATAGATGTGAGGACGGTCTGTACTAGTGGCAACATTAGTATACGACGTGTTCCCCATGTACTGTCCCTTCCTTTACTTGTACTCGTTGATGGTGGGTTCACACATTCACGTATATTGCTCCCGTCAGCTCCCGTCTGTTGTAAACGAAGGTATATTGGTAGTTGGCAACCGATTACGTAAAACGTAATGGCATAATACGCAAAACTTTAATGAAATTACGGCCAGTCGGGGGGTACTCTCGCATGGCGCGAGTAGAAACGAGTAGCCCACGTGGGTCGGGAATGTTGTGGGTGCGGCCAAGGCCGCGCGGTTGCTGATTCGAGTCGAATCAGGAACGTGGCTCGCCCTCACGTATGTCAAAAGACGGGGAAACTTACGACCGACCAGGCCACCACGGTCGTCTGACCAGAGCATCCTCGTCGGACGTAGCAGCGACCACGTGAGACAAGAGCTGCTCTCGTCAAATCGTAGAAAGTTCCAGTCGATACGTTAGTTAGGCCGCATCTGGCAGAACCGCCGCACTGCGGGTTGGCGGGAAGACGCGGCATCGTTGTACGAGGGGACAACGGGACCAGCGAGGGACCCTCCAGTCACACCTCACCACACCGGAGCAGCAACCAACAAGCCAACCCTGCCACCCTCTGCACCCTGCCGAAAACAAATCGTAGCAGCGAAACGACTGCACCTATAGCTTTCATATTTTTACCACATGTACCTTACCCTTTAGGCTACCCACCACAAAAATCCCAAATCCCTCCTCCGACCCACTCGCTGACTGTCGGTCCCGTCAGAAGGAAAAAAAGGAAAATCTGTGGCGGCGAAACGACTGCACCAATCGGTTCCATATTTGTGTGACAAGTCTCTTACCCTTCTGCCTTCCCCCCACCACACCCCCAACCTCCTCCCACCACCAATTCTAGCGTATCCGTACGAAGGAAAGGAAAAAAAGGAAAATCCGTGGTGGCGAAACTACCTCACCAATCGGCTTCATATGTGTAACACAAGTCAATTACCCTTCTACCTTCCCCAACCAACCCCAAAACACCCTCCCCATACATTCCGATACCATAAAAGTCTCTGTAGTCTATAGTGTCTTTTCAGCTACTTTCGGGACCATCGGGGACCTGATTTCTGGCGAGGGGAGTGTTTTTTTTTACCATTTCTCTCCCAACTTAATAGATTTAGCCAAACAAAAACAAAAAAAAATATGGCACTGGCAGAAGCACACCGTCAAAATTGGCTGGCACTCAGCGGGTTACTCCTCCAGGATGAATTCCTCGATGTTACTCCTCCAGGATGAATTCCTCGATGTTGTTCATGGTGCCGATGAAGGACTGGGAATGGGAATGGTGTGGCCATTCCTGCCCTTTTGTAGTTCCCAGATTCCAACCCAGACCTACGTGGTTGACAAAGACTGTCTTTGTCTGTGTTTGGTCAGACGGGGTGCCTACGATTGGCCAGAACCGGTCAAGGTACGACCTAACAAATCCCAAGACATGCGGCCTCATCTACGCCGGTCTTGAGGGGGCGTGGCATGGGCGTGGCCTGTGTTCCCGCAAATCGTGCAGCCCATGAGGTCGAACGGGGCTATGCTTACGCACGTCGCAAACACGTACGTAGTTCAATACGACTCCATTACGTCTGACGTAACACTGGCCCCGTTACGCTACGTCTGTCGGTAAGTGCAATAGACGTGGAAGAACGGGCGTTCAACGGCGGAAACTACTCGCGTCTTTACATAAATTGGCGATACGCCGGACGGGAGCAATATACGTGAATGTGTGAACCCACCATGACGAACCAGGACCGGCCACGGACTACGTGTTAGAAAATTCTATGTACCCACGCACCCGGCAAAATTATAAAAACTTAAATAATGAAAAATAAAAATGAAAATAACCGGCGTCTTTTCGTTGATAACTGTAAATGTAAACTCTGTGTGAATGAATTTGATTTTGAACATCAAACATTTTTTAAAAGTTACATTACCAATACAAATTTTTTGTTTCTAAATTCTTCTGTTAATGTAACATCTCCATGTAAAGTAAAAAATGTTATCTATTTAATAACCTGTGAGAAATGTGGTATACAATATGTTGGAAAGACGGAGCAATGTTTAAGAGAAAGAGCCTACGGGCATAGATCAGGAATTAAGAACGGCATCGACTCCAAGATTCTTCTATATAAGCATTTTAACACAGATTGTACTAAATTTGATTGTAAATACAAAATTATAGAAATTGTTCAAAGTAATCAAAATGTTTTAGATAGAGAAAATTATTGGATTGGAAAATTAATGACCATCTATCCATTTGGACTTAACAATCAAATAAAAAATGTAGGCAACATTTTGTATAAAGATTTATTAAAAAACGATTTTAATAACCCATATTTTAACTTCCCTGTTTTAAACAGAAGACCTGGTAGACACGGTAATAGAAGACTAAATACATTTAATAAAAAGAAAAGCAGGTCTGATATTATAATTATTGTTAATATTTTATATTCATTATATCGAAATTTCGGAATTAAAAAATTAAAAGATTCATTGAAAGGCCTACAAAAGAAAAGTTTTGCTCCTTTTATAGAAAATATTCTAAATAATAAACATAATTTCACAAATAAATTTAAGAATATAGTCTTTGCTTTTATGGGATATATTAGAGCTAATTCTAAGAAATCCAAAGATAACCGTATTAAAGATAAAGTCCTGTCCACTTTAAATTATTCCTCTAAAATTTTAGACAAAATTAATGTTAACAGTCTTATTAATTCAAAGAAAGTTAAGTCCATATTACCAGATGGTTGTAAAGATTTCAAACCATTAATAGTGTATTCATATGAACGACCTGTTGGGTCTATTATTTGTAATTATAATAAAGTTTTAGGAAATCTTTCAGATAATGATATTTTCAATAATAATAATGCGTGTGTGAAAGAGTCATGGATATGCCAGCTAGCAGACGTGATGCACTAGCAAAGTTCATTTATAGTCCGATATGTCACATATTAACAGGTGATGTAGAACTAGTTAAACATTTTGCAAACGACAAATTAGCGGAGCTATGTCGTAAAGGGTTTAAATTTAGAATAGGGAGTAATAAAGTAACATGGGACATAATTTTAAAAGATATTGTTTTTTCAGTCAATAAATTAAAAGATAAATTGTTAAAAATTGCGTGCTGCAATGCGAGAGAACTAGAAGCATGGTCTAAATTATTAATTAAGTTAATTAGAAATAAAATTTTCTCGCTTAAAAATGAATTTAATCTTTCAGATTTTATAGACTATAATTATAATAAGCTTAAAGCTGATTTAATAAATTTACATAAACATTTTGTAATCACTACAGTAGATAAAGCCAGCAATAATTATAGCTTCACATGTAAGAAATTTTATCTTGAAAATATGAAAAAAGAATTAGGTATTAAGGGTAACATATTACGTAAAAATATTTGCGGTAATTCTGTTTATGAAATTCAAAATAATCTGAATATTGATAACTTAATCGATGAACATACCAAGAAAAATATAATATTTGATATTAAACTTTCTGATAAGAACAAGTGCATTGCAAAATTATACATGTTACCTAAATTTCATAAAAGACCTTATAAATATCGCTTTATTGCCGGAGCAAAATTTGCTACCACTAAAACTCTATCAGAACAAGTAGTAAATTGCTTAAAATACATTAAAAGTACTCATAAAAGATATTGTAATACCATCATGAGAAGAACCTGGCATTAACTATTATTGGAGTGTTGACAATTCGTTAGAAGTTATTGATAAAATAAATACCATGCCGAAAGTTACCTCGGTACATAGCTTCGACTTTTCAACTTTGTATACCAATTTGCCTTTAGATTTAGTATATTCAGAGCTTTGCTTTATTATTGATTTGCACTTTGACAGGTTCGTTAGGAATGGTAATTATTTCATAAATGTTTATACATATTTTAATAATGCATCACTTAGCTCTACTCCCACTAGTTCTGTATATTTTGATAGAACTAAACTTAAAGATGCCCTTAAATTCCTCCTTTTCAATACTTATGTTAGATTCGGGCCGTACATTTTCAAACAAATATTAGGAATTCCTATGGGTGGAAATGCTAGCCCTTTAATTGCAGACTTATTCTTGCTTGCTTTAGAATTTAAATATATAAAAGACTTAGTTGACAGTAGCAAGAAAAATAAAATTCCAGAAAAATTAGCACTTGCTAAACTGTTAAGTAATAATAGTAGATATATTGATGATATTCTTGTTTGCAATTTGTTAAATTTTAATCAAGTTGCTAAACTTATTTACCCTAATTCTATTCCCCTCACACAATGTAACGTAAATTATAAAGTTGAAAATTTTCTTGATATAAATATAGAGATTGTTAATGAACAGTGCATACTTAAAGTATATCACAAAGTTGATGATTTTAATTTTAACGTAATAAACTTTCCTTTCCCTAGTAGTAATATCGATAGTAAAATCACTTATAATTGTTTTTATTCCCAATTAATAAGATTTTGTAAAATCTGCACTAAAGTAGATGACTTTTGGGCTAGAGCTAGGTTACTATACAGACTCTTAGTGGACAGAGGTTTTGAGGCAAGTAAATTGTTCCATAAATTTAATCTTTTTAGGGTCAATTATTGTGACTGTATTCTAAAATTTGACATCAATAATTTTAATCAAGCATTTTTAACTTGAAGTTTCTTGTATAACCTCTGCTTACTTTTTGTCTGTATTTATTGTTTATCTTTTTCTTTTTCTTTTTCTATTATTATTATTATTATTAATATTGATGATTTTTTAAATGTATTGTTCTTGTTAAAAGAGTACTCTTTGTTTAAATCTGTTGTTACTTCATATTTTGCAATTATTTCTCTTTATATTATATGTATTCATTGTCGATAGTATCAATTGCTTACTTTTGCGATTTCCTTAGTTTATTTGTGCTATAAATGTAGGTTATTTGTAGGGTAGTTATTGATAGGGGTCACTTGAAGCATGCTATGCTTACAGGTACCTACCCGATAGCACTATCGTTAGTGAGTGCTGTACTGTATTTTATATATTATTTTGTAATAGTATAGATATCTTATCAATATTTGTATTTTTTACTATTGTTGATGTCTTGTCATGTTGCAAATTTGATTTTAAATAATATTTTGACATTTAACATGTAGTTTCTTTATTCATGCAGAGTTTAGTAAAATTTGCCAGAACGTCCCGGACTTCCCAAACTTGACTACTTCCTTTAACGTGACGATAGTGCGTTGTTATATGTGCGATTGGTTTGCTTGGGAAACAGATTAACTTGCTCATGTAGTGATGTACACCCTATGTGGTGGATTGTGTTCTTTTATTTAATAATTTTCATTTTAGTAAGCGTTGTTTCCACATAGCGATTTTGATAATTTAATTTGACTTTATATTGTCCTTGTCCCAATTTTGGTTTGTTTAGTTTGCAAGTTTTACATTTTAATTTTAATTTCTACCATTTGGGATGGTTCAGCCAAGGTACAGGTGTAGACATTCATAGCCCATTTGTTCTAGCCCCTTTTTTGTATTTGTTTTTTTAGTTATAGAGGTTAGGGTTCACGATATCTGACCTACCTGTTGGGAACAAGGTATAGACTATTAAAATTTTGGAGAAGGTAGTGTTGAGCAGAGGCGGTGTGTGTGTTACTCAGTTCTCAGTTACTTGTTCGTCAAGGGGAATCCACGCAATGCGAGCTAAGCTCATTATTATCGCGCCTCCTTAACTGGGAATGTATTGTGTGAAATGCATGTTAAGTGTTTTATGTACTGTTGGAATGGCTGTGGATGTGTGTGTAGTCTGTATTTTAGCCAATTGGCGACATCGGAAACGAAGGCTTAGGGTGGATCTGTATGGTACCATTCTCACTATAGACGGTACCGTCTCGCCCGAAGGCTTAGGTAGCCATCAGCTTAGGTGAACCATATGATACCCATCTCGCCTTGTGTGTGTGTGTGTGTGTGTGTGTGTGTGTGTGTGTGTGTGTGTGTGTGTGTGTGTGTGTGTGTGTGTGTGTCGATTTGATGGTCTATAATTATACGTAACCCATTTAGTACCGGCGACGCATTTTTTGTATATTATGATTTCCGCCACATTTAGACGATTCTAGGAAGACGAAAGGGGAGATTTCCACTTGAGGGATTTGTTTCTTTACCCCTTTCTCCCTCATGTTTAGCCCCATTGCTTTTGAGGTTTTAAGACGATCGCCCCATTAGTTTGGCGATTTTAAGACATTTCACTCCATTTATATAACTTTTAAGACCTGTCGTCCCATTTAGGTGTCGATTTTTTCCTGGCGAGCGATAGCGAGCCTGTAATTTAAGAGGAACCGGCCTTCGGCCGGGAAATTTTTCTACCGAAAAATGTACAAATTTATCTTGAAAGGGGGTCAAGTGGGTGTAATTTCAAGCTTGATGGAAGTCTAGGAAACACTAAAAATCTCCCCTAAAGGAAGGATATATGGTACCGTAGCTAAGAGGATTAATTGAGACAGTGGGTAGCTTTTTAATTGGCAGACTTCCTTCCTAAGCTGAATAAAATAATTTAATAGTTGCCAGAATATAATGAAAAGGATGTGACCGGTAGTGAAAGGGTTAATTATTACCGTACTATTTGACGCTCTCAAATATATCGAACACGGCCAGTCATCTTAGCCTATATCTTGCGTCTTAAAAGAAATATAATTATGTTCTTGATGCTGGTTCCTTCTAGAATTACAGGCTGGCTATAGCTCGCCAGGGTAGAATCAACACCTAAAAAAAACACGTAAGCTATATATAATGACAAATAAATGAGGCGACAGGTCATAAATTCGCCAAACTAATGGAACGAAAGTCTTAAAATGTCAAAGCTAATGGAACGAAACATGAGGGAGAAAAAGCAACTCGTCCCCTTTTATTTAAGTTATGAAAAACATTATTTAGGTAGTTTTATACTATTATTTATTTTGATGACCTACCAGTACACTATTGTTTATTTTGATGACCTACCAGTATATTATTGTTTATTTTGATGACCTACCAGTACACTATTGTTTATTTTGATGACCTACCAGTACACTATTATTTATTTTGATGACCTACCAGTATACTATTGTTTATTTTGATGACCTACCAGTATATTATTGTTTATTTTGATGACCTACCAGTACACTATTGTTTATTTTGATGACCTACCAGTACACTATTGTTTATTTTGATGACCTACCAGTATATTATTGTTTATTTTGATGACCTACCAGTATACTATTGTTTATTTTGATGACCTACCAGTACACTATTGTTTATTTTGATGACCTACCAGTATACTATTGTTTATTTTGATGACCTACCAGTATATTATTGTTTATTTTGATGACCTACCAGTACACTATTGTTTATTTTGATGACCTACCAGTACACTATTGTTTATTTTGATGACCTACCAGTATATTATTGTTTATTTTGATGACCTACCAGTATACTATTGTTTATTTTGATGACCTACCAGTATACTATTGTTTATTTTGATGACCTACCAGTATACTATTGTTTATTTTGATGACCTACCAGTATACTATTGTTTATTCCAGCTACCGCCAGACTACTTTATGTGGTTTAGGGTGGATCGCTTGAAATAAAACTATCTTTACACTTCAATAACAAAAAAAAAAAAAAAAAAAAAAAAAAAAAAATATTCCTAGCTAATTTTTCTTGAGCTCAGGAACGATTACTGGAAGTCAAGGGATAAGGTTTTTATTTGTATTATATGTTTATTGATGGATTGATTTTTGTTTTGGTTCTAAGATATGTCTTTAAAATAGTTCAACCTATGACATTAATAATTTCACTCATGGTATGAATGTGTATATTACATTATAGATGCACCAAGGCGATTATATGCAGCTTTGGAAAGTTCTCCCCAAATAATGCAAATACACACCATATTCTAGTAAACATCACTTAAGGGGGGTGACCTGTTTTGTTCTCTTTTTTTGTTGTATCCATTCGGCCCCATTCAGCCTACTGTTTTAAGACATTTATCCCCATCCAGGTGTCGATTTTTTCATGGCGAGCGATAGCGAGCCAGCATTTTGTGGAGAAATCCGGCTTCGCCGGAGACATTTTTCTATCGAAAAATGTACAAATTTATACAGCTATCTAACTCATCCAAAATATGGTGGCTCGCTATCGCTCGCCAGGTATGAATCAACACCTGGATGGGGATAAACGTCTTAAATTAGTAAGCTAAATGGGGGCGAATGGATACAACCCAGAGAGAGTGAAAAGTAAAGCAGGTCACCCCCCTTAAGCTAATTAGGTACCCCCGCGAATTAGGCACATAATACAAAAAGAAACTAAGGATGACCTTAATAGTAAATTTAGTTTTTGTATTTAGTTTTTTAACAGCTAACGGTAAATTGTCCATCTTGCTTACTTGGCTATTACGACATTTGTAGTAGCGGAATATTTTGTTAATTATGACAATTTAACACTACTATGACGCAGAGAAATAGTAGTTTCATATTGTTGTCCACTAAGTATCGATACATCAGTTGCTAAAGGATTCGATTTACCTTAAGTCATTACACCAACTATAGTACGCGTTTCACCGAGCCCCTGCCGTATAATAAACAGTATATGACACTGCCAGGTTAGTTTTGCTACCCGATCGTCGACAGCAAGTAATCCAAAATTATCGTTTTCTTATTTAAACAAAAAGTAGCTTACATAGGTTAACATAAAAGACAATAATATAATTAGGAAAACAACATGAACCCTTCTAATATATCTCCACACTCTCACTTAGAGTCGCTGTATACCAACAACATGAACCCTTCTAATATATCTCCACACTCTCACTTAGAGGCGCTGTATACCAACAACATGAACCCTTCTAATATATCTCCACACTCTCACTTAGAGGCGCTGTATACCAACAACATGAACCCTTCTAATATATCTCCACACTCTCACTTAGAGGCGCTGTATACCAACAACATGAACCCTTCTAATATATCTCCACACTCTCACTTAGAGGCGCTGTATACCAACTATTTCTTACACAGGTGGTTTACGATCCTTAAGGGGAGGTTTCCACTTGAGGGATTTTTTTTCGAACTTCCTTCTCCCTCATGTTTAGCCCCATTATTTTTGAGATTTTAAGACGTTCGCCCCATTAGTTTGACGATTTTAAGAACTTTCACCCCATTTATGTAACTTTTAAGACCTTTCGTGCCATTTAGGTGTCGATTTTTTCCTGGCGAGCGATAGCGAGCCTGTAATTTAAAAGGAACCGGCCTTTGGCCGGGACATTTTTCTACCGAAAAATGTACAAATTTATCTTGAAAGAGGATCAAAGGGGGTGTAATTTCTAGCTTGATGGAAGTCTAGGAAACGCACTAAAAACCTCCCCTTAACTCTGTCAATCAGATGACATAATTGTTATTTTGTTCAGACTACCGGTACCTCAAAACAATATTATTCAACTTAGGAAGGGCCTCTTGGAACGAAAGGCTCAATACTTATTATTGACCCTATAACTCTGAGTGGTCTTTCCGAAGTTTAATATAATCGTTTGCAGGTAAATGAAGTATAAACAAAAGTGTGTCTTATAGTAGCAAGGTGTTACGCTCTTTAGAACAGAGCATTCTTTGTTCCGGGTCCTGGCCAACACACTGGTTCAGTTAGTCTATGCATTATTATTTTTTTTTTCCGCCTGCCACATCTTTATATCCTCATTCCTCATTCGTTGGCCAGGAGTCGTAACATCCGAACAGTTCGCATGACGGCCGTGGTAGGAAGCAATCAGCCGGAACACAGGTAAGGCATTAGTCACCCGTAAGGTAATTTGGGCGCACCCACACTTACCTGATTGAGGGGCGGGGCTTAGGGTCAGATAGATTATATGAGTATAGATAGACGGATCGCAGAGGAGGGAGACAAGTAGACATATAGGGAACCATACAGACAAGTAGACAGTTTAATAGGTAGATTCCTGTCGATAGCGTTAAGTAAAAAGCAAAAAGAAAACATCAATACAGTTTTACCCAGAGTTCCCTGCAACCCTGGTGAGAGTCTGGGTAAAAATATCCGAGTTGTCAAATCCCTGGTATTGTTTTAGTCCTAGTTCAACAGCAAGGTTATGTGTTGCATTTAAGGGGAGGTTTTTAGTTGATTCCCTAGACTTCCATCAAGCTTAAAATTACTCCCCCTAGACCCCCTTTCAAGATAAATTTGTACATTTTTCGGTAAAAAAATGTCCCGGCCGTAGGCCGGTTCCCCTTAAATTACAGGCTCGCTTTCGCTCGCCAGCAAAAAATAGACACCTAAATGGCACGAATGGTCTTAAAACTGTCTTCGTGGTGCGATGTATAAGGTGTTGATTTTCGGTGTGAGCATCCTGGGTTCGAGTCCACGGACTGCCACATGTGTTTGTAAATTTCATTAATCGATTTTAGAAGTATTGTTGGTTGTTGGAAGGAACATAATAATTGACATAAATGGGGCGAGGGTTCTTAAAATCGTCAAACTAAAGGGGCGAACGTCTTAAAATCTCAAAAGCAACGGGGCTAAACATGAGGGAGAAAGGGGTCCAGAAAAAAATCCTCCAGGTGGAAATCTCCCCTTAAACCCGAGTGAATAAGTAGTAACACGTGCTCTTTCATCTGAAACTCCCGGGCTCGAATCCCCAATGGTAACAATAGTAGGTTCGGCTTGCTATTATCGGATAGTAAATGGCCGCATCCCCATCTTGATTATTCTTATACTTACTTTTGATACTTTTGATGTGTTCGCCACTCTTCTAGCGGCACCAAGGAGCGCGGCGCCCCTCGTTATGGGTGGTGATTTTGGTGTAGTAGACTGTTTGAAGCGACAGCTCGCTCCCTTGCGAGGATGGGCTCGTCTGGCACTTTTTGCAGTTCGACATCGAGGGCTCTCTTGAAGTTGTCTAACGAGGCGTCCCTCATGTCTATTACTCGCCGTGGGAGTTTGTTGAAGAGACGTGGGCCTCTGTGTGATAACCAGCCCTCTCGCAGAGAGCCCATAGCACCCCTGTTATTCATCCGGGGGATTTCGCATTCCCAGCCTCTCCTATCACTGAATTTCATGACTATCGGAGTATGTAGGTTTGGTACTAAACCCTCTGCGATTTTCCACGTGTATATTATTAGGTAACGTTCTCTTCTACGTTCCAGTGAGTACAGATTCAGTGCTCTTAAACGCTCCCAATTGCCTAGATTATTCAGGAAGATTACCGCATGTAGCTAAATATGTCGTAAATTATGAAAATCTAGCATTAATGTGATAAGAAGATATAGCAGTGTCTTACTATTCCCTTAAGTACCGGTATTGAAAACTCAGGAACTAAGGGTCTAACATTTCTGCCAGGTGAAGAATAGTACAATCCCACCCCTACTCTGTGAAACTCTCCAACCCAAGAGTGAAACGTTATTTTCAGTCTTTCTTTTATTCAAACGCTGAGCTCTAGAACTCTCTCCCAGAATCAGTCCTTCCTTCGTCCTATGACTTAAATTGATTCAAACTCCGTGTGTCCAGGCATTTTGTCTCGAACACCCATTGATTTTGGCTCTGTCACTCTTTCAACTCTGGGGGAGGCACTCACTACAGGCAGTTCTGCCTTTTGTCTTCCTCACTCACATCGAAAATAAAATAAGAACAAAATAGATATCTTTCCTTCCACCTCCCATCACACAGTCTCTCTATACCCGGGTGTGACGTAAAGACCTCCCCGTCCTGACAAATTCGCCCCCATTAGGACCATTTATCCCCTGCTTCCTGAAACACGTGTAGGTCGGTGGTTTAGGGCCAATTACCCCACCCTCCTAGGCCTACCATCCGCCCCTCTCACAGTATGAACCACCGTCAATTAATAGCGAAACAGAGGGTCATTAGTGTAATTTTCCAAGGGGTATTATTTTGGTTATTAGGGTCGCTGGCAGCCCACACACACCCACACTCACACACGCATACATACACACACACACAACACAACACAACACAACACAACACAACACAACACAACACAACACAACACAACACAACACAACACACACACACACACACACACACCTTATAGGCCTATTGTGGGGGGAACATAAGGAGGCTGAGTTAGATGAGCTTAAGGGGGCCCATCTCGATTTTTTTCTCTCTCTTTCCCTCTCTCTTTGGCTTGTATCCATTCGGCCCCATTCAGCCTACTGTTTAAAGACGTTTACCCCCATCCAGGTGTCAATATTTTCCTGGCGAGCGGTAGCGAGCCAGTATATAATATATTTTTGTTTTACAGCAAGCTAAATTTTTACATTTTTCGATAGAAAAATGTCTCCGGCGAAGCCGGATTTCTCCATACAATGAAGGCTCGCTATCGCTCGCCAGGAAAAAATCGACACCTGGATGGGGATAAACGTCTTAAAACAGTTGAATGGAGCCGAATGGATACAAGCCAGAGAAAGAGAGAAAAGGAGAGAAAGAGAAAACAAGCAGGTGACCCCCCTTAATTAACTCTCTCAGTATACCAGGACGAGTAATTAGTTTTATTTGGGGTAACACTAGACGGTTCTATTAAGTTTAGGAAGGATCTGTGGCAGTTAAAACATGAATTGAGATAGTGAGTACCGGTACCCATTATTTTTTTCTTTTCTAGAGATCCTTATGATAATAAATGAATTCGTATAGTGTTAACCCGAATGCGATGAAATAACAAGCTATATTTTAAAGGGGTTAATACTGAGGCAGAAAGAACCAAGGATTGAGAGGATGGAATATGGACACAATATAACAGTATTTATAAAGTACTTAAGGGGAGGTTTTTAGTTGATTCCCTAGACTTCCATCAAGCTTAAAATTACTCCCCCTTGACCCCCTTTCAAGATAAATTTGTACATTTTTCGGTAGAAAAATTTCCCGGCTCGCTATCGCTCGCCAGGAAAAAAGTCGATACCTAAATGGTACGAATGATCTTAAAATTGACAGAAATGGGGCGAGGGTTCTTAAAATCGCCAAACTAATAGGGCAAGCGTCTTTAAATCTCACAAGCAATGGGGCTAAACATGAGGGAGAAAGAGGTTCAGAAAAAAATCCTCCAGGTGGATATCTCCCCTTAAGAATATAATTGTATGGACATGATAGTGATCCTGTAATTCTGGGAGATACTGAACCCGTAATTCTTAAGGCGATTGAAATACCTATTGTGTGTATCATTTTCTTCACTTTATATTCGTACTATTTCTACCTTGATTGTGTTAAATTTACAAGATGAACTCTAGGTCTCAATATCCCTTTGGCTTCCTCAATGTCTTCGTAAACTCTAAAAACTAATTTGATAGTAGCAAGAATAAGAAATATAATTATGTTGTCCAGATTTGGCATAAGACCGTATAATGAATGTAATAATGAGAGACTGTGGTGTTCGATCAAGGTAAGGGGAGATTTTAGTTTTGATAATCTAAGATGTTGACCCCATTAGTTTGGAGATTGTATGACCTTTAGCCCCATTTTTTTTATTTCTAAGACATTTCGTGCCACTTACGTGACGATGTATTCTTGGCAAACGATAGCGAGCCTGTAATTTCGGAGGAATCGACCTTCAGCCAAAAAGTGTATACATTTATCTCGAAGGGTGGGGGAGGGGGGGTATTTCTTCAAGCTTGATGAAATAAATCTAGGGAGCAAACATAAAAACCTCCCCTTAAGAGACAAAGTTATGATAAAGTGTAATGATAAAGTGGGGCAATAAAGCTAGGGAGATAAAGTGTGATGCTCGAGTTAAGAGGTTATAAGTGAAAGGTTAGTAGTAAGGGTCACTGGTTTGATAAAGCAGGTGCAGTTTGCCGAAGTTCTAATGACCCTACATTTAAAATTTTACCTGATAATATACTTGGTGAAACAAGGATGTATGTTACGGAGACTGTGACTGGTGCATCTATTTTAACCCTCTCAGAATTATGACGACCTTCTTTATTTTTATTATGACTTACATAAGAGCTGATGAAGATAATGGAAACCAAAAAGAGGTAAACATGATCTCAAATAGCCTTACGACTACCGCAGATCCTTGCTAAAGTGAATAAAGTCGTCTAATAATAGCTAGAATAACATCAAGAAATAAGTTATGGTATACTTGAAGGGTTAACTGCACAATCCCTGTCACTAATCCAAATAAACTACTCGCAGTCTTTCTGTTTACTGAGACAGATATATTTCTAGGGTGAGGTCATTGAAACATTAGTTAATTGTACGAGTGGGTAAAATCAATGTTGAGTTAGGCTAATCTCGGAAGATATAGAGATGGACATGATGGCTAAAATGATGGACACAGGGATGTATGCTAGTAGGAATATTCGTAGACATTAATTCTTTCAATCAGACGATGCCAAATTTATATTTCATTAAAGCTACCGTACATCGGCGATGTTTGATAATTTTAGGAAGGACCTGTCGGAGCACCTTTCTCACATTGATTCCTAAAGGCTCCTTCTAAGCTGAATACAAAACATTTCGACATAGCATTCGTCGTCTAATTAATGGAGTTAAGATTAAACTTTCAGTAGAA
>CM064513.1:16058192-16093192 GCA_032716605.1 Paralithodes platypus
GCCAGGAAAAAATCGACACCTACATGGCATGAAGGGTCCTAATATTAAGCGTTGTTTCCACATAGCGATTTTGATTACCGGTAGTTGTTTTGTCGTTTTACTGTGTTCGTATAAGTTTTGGTGTGTTTATTTTGCAAGTTTTACATTATAATTGACAAAGAAATGGGGTGAAAAGTCATAAAATCTCCAAACTAATGGAACCAACGTCTTAAGAACTAGTGGGGCTAAACATGAGGGAGGAGGAGGAGGAGGAGGACTCAAAAAAAAAATCCTCCCCTTAATCCCTTTGCCTTCTTCACCGTAAATATGTAGAGGAGGTGTGAAAAGGTTAATTAAAGTGTCCATAAAAATGCACTCTTTATAATAGGTAGGTTAGTATTGCCTATTCAACATCAAGCCACCCTCTCGGGGATTAAGGGGGGTCACCGGCTTTTTTTTTTTATATCCTTTTCTCTCTTTCCCTGGCTTGTATTCATTCGGCCCCATTAAGCCAACTGTTTTACTAAGTTTATTCCCATCCAGGTGTCGATTACTTCCTGGCGAGCGATAGCGAGCTAGCATTGTATGGAGAAATTTACAAATTTACCTCGCTGTCAAAACAAAAATATATATATGCTGGTTCGCTACCGCTCCCCAGGAAACCATTGACACCTGGATGGGGGTAAACATCTTAAAACAGTAGGCTGAATGGAGCCAAATGGATACAAGCCAAAGAGAGAGAAAGAGAAAAAAGCGAGGTGGGGTCCCTTAATGCGTCTGGCAATAGGTAGATAGATAAATAGGTGTATCAAACAAGCAAAGGTTAAGCATCATCAATATACCCAATTTGTCTTTAACTTATTATAGATCTCTTACTACTTTTTCAATAGAGAGAGGCCCTTTCTAAGCCGAATAAAATATTGTGTTAGTAGCTACAACAACACAAATATCCCCACTCTTCCCACGCTCTCTCCGACAAATATTAAGGGGAGGTATTTAGTTTGTTCCCTAGACCTCCATCAAACTTAAAATAACACCCCCTTGAGTCCCTTTCAAGATAAATTTGTAAATTTTTCGGTAGAAAAATTTCCCGGCCGAAGGCCGGTTCCTCTTAAATTACAGGCTCGCTATCGCTCGCCAGGATAAAATCGACACCTGAATTGCACGAAAGGTCTTAATATGGGGTGAAAGTTCTTAAAATCGCTAAACTAATGGGGCAAACGTTTTATAATATCAAAAGCAATGGGGCTAAACATGAGAAAGAAAGGGGTCAAGAACAAAATCCCTCAAGTGATCTCCCCTTAACCCCATGTAGCTATAAGGAAGGACCAATTGCCAGTATAACTGATCGTCATGGCAATTATTTCACTCTCTATCTTTGAACACAATATTATATAATTTAATCATCGGTATTAAGCAAATGATGATGTAATGATGTAATCGATCATTATTACATTCGGTATTACCGTAAACGTGAATATCTGCGGTAATTTCAATGCTCCATGAGATACCAAGCTTAAGTAATAGGGCTCAATATTCATGCATGTACAAAAATTAAGATTATTATTGCTGTGATGATGATGATACTAATGATAATGATGGTGACTAAATACTCCTTATGTCTCACATCCAATACCAAATTTGTATTTTTTTTATATTGAAACTAGGACATTCTGCTAAGATTAGAAAAGACTTAAACGAAATACTACGCTGATATCTGCACTCTATTTACTATTAAAATAGTAATAAGACATGAACAATTATCATTATCAATAACATGTTTTAGTCGAGGCAGATTAACAGAGAAAAACATTTGAAATGTCTTTCGTGAGTTTATCTTAATTTGATATAATGAACACACACACACACACACACACACACACACACACACACACACACACACACACACACACACACACACACACACACACACACACACACACACACACACACACACACATATCCGGGGTTGATTTAGAGCAGATTTTCATCCAATACTTTATGACTTTCGGATCAATCATTTAGAAACTGTAATTATACGATATAGAAAGCATCAATTAAGTCATGAACTAATAAAACATATTGCTCTTACTATTCTATATATATATTTGTTTTGGTGAAAGTTGAGCTTGAATACAATCGTCTAATGCAGAGCAATATATTCTTCACACACGATAACGGATTGAAATAGTTACACATACAAGTGCATGATTACACAGGGTGAAACAGTACACCAATTATCAAAACATATAAATAAATAAAGAAAACAATAAATGGTAAGATCAACATACACTGCAACTAGAGACTAAGAGCTAATATTAGTATGGGGGGAGAAAAAGGCGTAAAGGCAACACAGAATAACACACATAGATAGTCACCTTATAATATTTCTTTATACCCTGGATGAATGGTGGGAAGTTTATTTAAGTTAATATATTATGAGTGTTTATATATATATATATATATATATATATATATATATATATATATATATATATATATATATATATATATATATATATATATATATATAGAGAGAGAGAGAGAGAGAGAGAGAGAGAGAGAGAGAGAGAGAGAGAGAGAGAGAGAGAGAGAGAGAGAGAGAGAGAGAGAGAGAGAGAGAGAGAATGAGAGTGAGTGATTGTGTATGTGTGGCAGTGAATGCTAATATACGAAATGCTTATAAGTTTAATTATCCAGGTAAATGGATAGGAAATAATGTGGCGATTGCATAACATAATAACTAGGATAAGATAATGCTAAAATGATAAGGCATAGCGAACAAGAAGGGCCGCGGGAAGTTGAAGGTGTACAGTGTAAAGATTTAGAAATCGTTAGGAAAGATGCTGCACAAAATGATTAGTCTCTCTCTCTCTCTCTCTCTCTCCCTCTCTCTCTCTCTCTCTCTCTCTCTCTCTCTCTCTCTCTCTCTCTCTCTCTCTCTCTCTCTCTCTCTCTCTCTCTCTCTCTCTCTCTCTCTCTCTCTCTCTCTCTCTCTCTCTCTCTCTCTCTCTCTCTCTCTCTCTCTCTCTCTCTCTCTCTCTCTCTCTCTCTCTCTCTCTCTCTCTCTCTCTCTCTCTCTCTCTCTCTCTATCTCTCTCTCTCTCTCTCTCTCTCTCTCTCTCTCTCTCTCTCTCTCTCTCTCTCTCTCTCTCTCTCTCACACACTACGCTGACGACTCATTCCACAATCCCGCCTTCCAACTCTTTATTCCTTTCCACACCACCACCCGGCATAGTGACATTGCGTATTTGTCCTAGTCCGTACAGCAAACTTTTTCTCCCACAAAGCCTCGTTGTGGGGCGATAATATAGTAATATCAGGACACATACATTATTATATATATTAGAATAATACAGTATATATTTTATAATAATATCTTAAGAAGGAAGAGTTGGTTGAGTTTACTGTAATTGGTGGCGAATACAAAAAAATAGTATGAGTTTGTCTACAACTTCAAATTAAAAGAACAGTATAAGTTTGTCCACAACCTCAAATTAGAAGAACAATATACAAATTGTCCACTGCCTCAAATTAAAAGATCGGTAAACAAAAAATCCACAACCTAAAATTAAAAGAAAAGTACAAAAAATCCACAATTTCAAATTAAAAGATCAGTATAACTTTTTCCACAACCCATAATTCAGAGATATGTTTGGAGTTTTACGTGTGATAGACTTGCATAATCCACTAATGTTTTGACCACCCTACAGATAGATACCTTACTGAAGGAGTAAACTAGACGACATACCCAACCAACTCCAGTTTCGGTGTAATTTCTGTGACTATATTTAGACGGCTTTATGCACCTTAGGAAAACACTGTATATACAGAATTTATTCCTTTTTCGAGTGTTTCCCGGGCATCTTCTTTAATATTATTATATCATATTGTATCACCTTACCTTTTGATACCTTTTGATGTGTTCGCCGCTCTTCTAGCGGCACCAAGGAGCGCGACGCCCCTCGTTATGGGTGGTGATCAGGCAGAATACAATGAAAATAACGCCATTTTATTGAAGGCGTTACTCCGTTGTATTACGATTCAGACAAATTAACTGTATTCTTATAAATCGAAATTAATAAGATTAGGAGAAACCTTTGCGAAAGAAAGAAACCCAGAAATCGTTTAATGACATCCTGGATAAAATGAAAACAAGAGTTAACGAGAAACTTCAGAAAGGAACATGTGTCTAAGACTGCACCCCCCCCCCCCCCCACCCCATATCCCCTTGTCTACCCATGTTATCAAATTTTCACGCAGGTAACTTGAGACAGATGACATGGGGCGCCGCTGACCAGGTGACACATTGGGCGGCCAGGTGATACTAGAACTTACCACACCCGTCAGTAAGGGTCAAAGTTCCTAAGAGAATATCGCATCTCTCTACCAACCAAAATGGGGGGATTCTCAACCTTACGCCTCTCGGTATTAGAGGCGAAAGTTCCTTAGACAGTATAGCATCTCTCTACTAATCAGCAACAGGGGAAACTCGACCTTACGACACCTGGGAGTAGAGGTTAAAGTTCCCAAGAGAATATCGTGTTTCCCTACTAGACAGCAACAGGGAAAATTCGATCTTATGACACCTGGTAGTAGAGACCACAGTTGCTCGCATATTATCGCATCTCCTTTCTAACCAACAATAAAGGAAACTCGACTTTATGGCACCCTCCAATAGACGTCAAATGCCTTGGAGAATATAGAGTTTCTTGACTGACTAAGGGTGCAACAGGAGGATTTCAACATTAGGACACTTTGTTGGACACCTGACTTGCCTCTCCCACCCCCCTCCACTCCGATCCTGTGCGTGCGTGCGTGCATGTGTGTGGGTGTGTGGGTGTGTGGGTGTGTGTGCGTGTGTGTGTGTGTGTGTGTGTGTGTGTGTGTGTGTGTGTGTGTGTGTGTGTGTGTGTGTGTGTGTGCGCGCGCGCGCATTATTAACACACTCATATATAGGACACCTTACTACAGTCGATGCTCCTCTAATACTACCACCAGGACACCTTCGGACATTCACCCTTTAAGAAACTCGACTTCTATAAATCATTTGACTAATCAGATATAATAAAGACCACATAACAAACACATTAATTATCCTCCATACATGAGATTGATTGATGGCTTGCGTAAAGTATGAAACACTATTGTAATGTGTGTTAGGGATATTCTTCTTCTTTCTTCTTTGGATGTGTTCGCCGCTCCTCTAGCGGCACCAAGGAGCACGACGCCCCTCGTTATGGGTGGTGATGTGGTATGGGAGGAAGATATAACTAGAAGAAGTACCGGTATCACAGAGAGGAACATAAATAACGTAAGCGACTGAACACAAATAGGTATACATTGTGGCGCCAATACCACCACCCATGGCAACAGTAACACTATCCCCTCATCTGTCCTCAGCCTCCCTAATTACTACCATGACTATCCCGGACCAGCCGCTGCTAATTAGTCTCATCATTACCAGTTTAAGCATCGTTACAATACATCCTTAAATTCTTGAAAAATAATAAAAAATACTCGGAAGGTAAATATGATATTAAATATACAATAAAAACTATTCACGAATAACTAAAACTCATTAGCAGTTTAAGCATCGTTACAACAAATCCTTAAATTCTTGAACCATATAAAATATATAATCGAAGGAAAATATCAAATTAAATATACAATATAAAATGACTCAAGAATAACTAAAATATAAGACCAAACTACATCATTACACTTACTGCAAGCGTCCCATCACTCACCCCAACCCCAGGAACTGCACAGTCACGTACCTGTAACACAAATAGTAAGTATTAAGACACTGACAAAACAGATAGTACTAAAATCAATTCACAATGAGTTAAGGGGACAGTGGTTATATTTTTGGTCTATTTATTTATATATTCATTTATTTTTTAGTTTCCTCTCTAGACCTCCATCAAAACTTAAACAAAAATTCCTTAGATTCCCCTTCTAGATTAATTTGTACATTTTTCGGTAGACAAATTTCCCGGCCGAAGGCCGGTTCTTCTAAAATTACAGGCTCATTATCATTTGCCAGGAAAAAAAATGTCACTTAAATAACATGAAAGGTCTTAATATTGACAAATAAATGGGGGGAACGTCATAAAATCTGAAACCTAATGAGGCTAAACATGAGGGAGAAGGGGATCTAAACAAAACGGGTCATCTCCCCTTAAGCTGAATATAAACCAAGTTACCAACACAGTCGCCGTCATTAATTCTGGTACATTGTGAAGCCTCGGGCAAATTACGCGAATCTCTGAACTGCAATATCATATATATACAACATTAATAAGGATATTCAGTTCAGCCCGAGACAGCTGAACAGTACTAATGGCCGCGACTGTACTTGTACCACAAAGCCAATTCAGAATCCACTGACTCGCTATCTAAAAAGGGCAAATTCCAAGTTACACACACACACACACACACACACACACACACACACACACACACACACACACACACACACACACCATGCAAATTTAGACATATACAATATTTATCAACATCACAAACACCATCTCAGAAACTTAGCATAAACAAATATCAAATAATATACCACACAAATATACAGACACTAGGAACGCAGTCAGATAATATTTACATAAACACATGCCGTACACCAGTACAAACAAACACTCTTATATAACATTCACACTATTATAAAACATGTACCGGTACTCGATAATTATATCATGCTGCATAATACCGTATATAATGGATGGAAGGGTACAACACACACACACACACACACACACACACACACACACACACCACACACGTACACTTAAACCACCCAATCACATATTATAACTATATTAACTACAAACTTAAATAATTAAAACTAATATAACACAAACCATGAATTGTAGGTTATCGTTAGCTCCTTGAAATAGTAGCTAATGGAAGAGCATTTCGATAATATTGGACGTGTACTGGAAAGTTAACCCTTTTGATATTTGAGGAAGCATTTTTACACTTAATTTTGGTTAAAAACAAAAACGATGTTATGCTATTAAAGAAGGATATTTTGTAATCAAAGGGGTAAAACCAATCTCAGTTAAATCTCTTAGCTACCAAAAGTTATACATAAACTTAATAAAATCGTCTTACAATAGCCAGAATAAGCTGTCATAACGCGTCCTAATCCTGAAGGGTTTACCGTACGAGTGACGAGATGTCTCAGGTAAAGCACTCGCCATCAACTGAAAGTCATCTTAGACCCTCTCAGGCATTTAGGAAGCTATTGTATTTCCCAGCACGAGGATTTTTAGGAGTTAAGGGTTGTGTGTAAAGAGGAAGAAGACGGGTGTGGGAGAGAAGGGGAGGGAAGGGAAAATGAGAGAATAAATGGGAAGAGAGGGGTAGGACGTAGGGGAGGGAGAGGAAGGTGGGGTGGAGAGGAGAGGAGGGGGAGGGAAGAGGAGAGGAGGGGGTGAAAGGAGGGGAAATAGAAGAGACAGGAAGGGAGGAGAGGGGAAGGGGTAAACCATATTTCATTATAGCATCATTTGGAAGACATACAGTATATATAACCAAAGAGAGAATAATTATAATTACGGTATATAAGGTAATACAAATTAAAATTACTGTACCAATCTATATTATTAAATCAGTTCGTGTGTCTGTCTGTCTGTGTGTTCTTAATAGGCGGCCGCAGTTTTGGACCTGGGGAGCTGAAACTTTGCATGTGGGTGTCAATTGACCTGGGTCAGGTCATAGAAGGGGCGAGGCCACGATCGTAGGTCGTTTCGAGACCGAAATTGAAAAATAAATGAAAACAAATGGCCGTTTAGGGCAGAAGGAGGCCTCCGATCGAAAAGGTGTATGGAACGAAAGTTGTTCGCAGCCCCCCAAAATGGGGGTACGGATGAGGTCAGATCCAAAATTGGAGATCATTTAGCGGCCGAAATCGAGGTCGCCGTTTAATGAGGCACAGGGAGGTCGAGGCCGGTGATTATGGTAGTAGCAGTATTATGATGATTGTGGTAGTAGTGATTGATGATGGTGATTATGGTAGTAGAATTTAAACCCGGGCAACGCCGGGTACCCCTGCTAGTATTCATTAATACCATTAGGAATGACCACCAAAGTAATATGTAATATAATATAAAGTATAGGCCCATGAATTACTATGTGTGAGACGTTCCCGAGAAGTGGTGGTGAGAGGGTGGAGTACCGCGGTGTTGGGTACGTTCTGGAGACATTGGAGTTACATCAATGTTTACATTTAAAAAGAAAATTCACAGATTTAATAACAAATAAATGTATAACAGACAAGTGATTATATATACAGTATATATATATATATATATATATATATATACCGGGTATATATATATATATATATATATATATATATATATATACCGGGTATATATATATATATATATATATAGATATATATATATACGGTATATATCGTATTTGCTCATTAATTTAGTAAAAAAAAAAAAAAAAAAAAAAAAAAAACCGACTTATGGTCAGAATAAGTTTTTCTATCCAGCATTTCCCAAGAATGCAATAAACAAATAAGCATACATAAAATTCCTTGCCAAGTGTGTGCGAGTCTCAAAATAAAAGCTTGTTTTTTAATGTCTCCAAGGTGGTGTGACTGAGAAATACGATGACGCTTTTAAAATTATCTTGTGTTTATTTGTACACTATATATTTTGTGTTTATGTTTATATTATTCAAATATGAGTGGGATTTATATGGATAACTCAAAGTTTACGGTTTAGATTCTTAGAGGTCCTTCACAAGCTGAGTAAAATCATCTATTGTTAGCCAGGATTAATGTATCAACTAACGCCTAGTATAATGAAGATGGTTTTAGCTGAAGTCACGTGAGCGTTGTTCCGACGTTTTGTTTTTCGGGCAATTGACCACTTGCGAGTTTCAGGCTATAAGGAAGTTGGAGCCGTAAACATCGATATTTAACAGAAATACAATAATAATGTACAGTAGGATAGAAAGTATGTTGAATTGGGTTTTATGTGTTTATATACAGTATGTACTATAACCGTATTTCAGCTGTATCGATTTCTATTGCTCCAACTTCCTTATAGCCTGAAATTCGCCAGTAGCCTAGTCAATAGTTGTCTGGAAGCTTCAAAGGTTAAGTTTTATTCGAATTCAGCCACCTAACGTAATTTACCTACAGTTTAAACTATAACAATAGAGATATGATAAAGCTGTATCAAATAATTGGGTATATTGATAGTGATTTGTATTTCTTTATATTAAAATATTTATAAATGTGTGGTTGCTCATACCAGAGCGAAAGAGCCTTAAATATTGCCAGAGAAAAGGTGCTCATCGAAAATTGACAGAGGAAACTCTCGTCTGACATGGCCTTAAGGGGAGGTTTTTAGTTGATTCCCTAGACTTCCATTAAACTTAAAATTACTCCCCCTAGACCCCCTTTCAAGATAAATTTGTACATTTTTCGGTAGAAAAATGTCCAGGCCGAAGGCCGATTCCCCTTAAATTACAGGCTCGCTATCGCTCGCCAGGAAAAAATCGACACCTAAATGGCACGAATGGTCTTAAAATTGACAGAAATGGGGCGAGGGTTTTTAAAATCGCCAAACTAATGGGGCGAACGTCTTAAAATCTCAAAAGCAATGGGGCTAAACATGAGGGAGAAAGGGGTCCCGAAAAAAATCCTCCAGGTGGAAATCTCCCCTTAATCGGCAATTGTATTATTACTTATTTATTATTTGCGATTCTTGTCCACTTTTCATCGGCGACTAAAGTAAAGATAGATTATCAGGTGTGATGGAATATTTAACACTTATTTTCAGAATATGACGGACCAAAGTTTGCGAGAGAAAAAAACGTGTGAATTCGACTTTATTTACACAGTGCTGTGACATTCCTGCCTTACCACCACCACCACCAACACCACTGTCATCATCACCACCACTGTCATCTATCACCACCACTGTCATATATCACCACCACTCTTATAATCACCATCACCATTGTCATCATTACCACCACCACTGATCATCACCACCACTGCCATCATCACCACCACCACCAGTTATAATCACCACCACCACCACCACAGTTATAATCACCACCACCACCAATGCCATCATCACCACCACTGTCATCATCACCACCACCACTGTCAACATCACCGTGTAACACCGCCACCACTACCACCGTCAATGTCATCATCATCATCATCATCATCCTCATCACTATCACTCATCAATACCACCACCAGAACATCATCAGTTTCATCACACTCACTACAACCATCACTCCTACTACCTCTTTCACCACTACTTCAATGCCACTATTACCACCACCCACATCTCCACCATCTTGCAGCCCTAGTAAGTCCGTCATCATCATCACTAAATCCTCAATACTTCCATCTACACCACCATCATCACCATCATCATTCCCACTACTTTATTCACCACCCTTAACCTTACCGTCATCACAATTGCTATAACTACCACTATAATCATCACCGTCACCATCACTATCATCACCACCACCGATATTAAAAAAAGGCAGCAAATCCCTACCCAGTAACTATCGTCCAATTAGCTTAACCTCAGTTGTATGTAAAATGCTAGAAACGGTCAAACGAGACAGACTCGTAAATCACTTAGAGGAAAATAACATACTTAAAGATACTCAACACGGCTTTCGTAAAAAACGTTCCTGTTTAACAAAGCTCTTAGACTTCTTCCACGATATCCTCAACCTCTACGATGAGAGTAAAGCTGTAGATATTATATACCTTGATTTTCAAAAGGCCTTTGACAAAGTTCCCCACAAACGTTTACTGCTAAAACTAAAAGCGCATGGAATACAAGACGGTGTGTTGAAATGGATAGAAAATTGGCTCACCAACAGAAAGCAAAGGGTAGTCATAAACGGTAAGGCATCTAAATGGACCAATGTAAGTAGCGGGGTACCCCAGGGATCGGTACTAGGACCAATTCTCTTTCTAATTTACATCAACGACATAGATGAGGGTCTCACCTGTACAATCTCAAAATTTGCTGACGACACAAAAATTGCAAATAGCGTACTCTCAAAAGAACAAGTGACGATATGCAACACAATCTAGATAAATTGTCATGTTGGGCCCAAATTTGGCAAATGAGTTTCAATGCGGATAAATGTAAAGTACTACATATCGGATACCTAAATGAGAAAGCAAACTATTCGATGAATGGCACTCAGCTTAAGAATGTAAACAGAGAAACCGATCTGGGAGTAACAATATCGAGTAACCTAAAACCGAGTCAACAATGTTCAGAAGTTGTTAAGAAGGCAAACAAAATAATTGGCTTTATAGGCAGGTCATTTGAGCATAAATCCAAAGAAGTTATCCTAACCCTTTACAATTCCTTAGTCCGCCCTCTTCTGGAATACTGCGTTCAATCCTGGTGCCCTTATTACCAAAAAGATATAAACAAGCTAGAACGAGTTCAACGTAGAGTTACCAAAATGATACCTAGCCTAAAGAACAAACCATACGAAGAGCGTCTTAGAGAATTAAATCTATTTCCTTTAACCCAGCGCAGATTAAGAGGTGACTTAATTCAAGTGTTCAAAATCATCAAAGGCATCGACAATATGAACTGTAGTAAGTACTTCACTCTCGACCAATTACACGCGGGGAAACGGTTGCAAAATTATTGGTAAATCTTTTAACTCGCACGAATCTAAGAATTTCTTCTTCAATCGAGTTGTCAACTTGTGGAATGGGCTTCCCCGAAACGTTATAGACTGCAGCACCGTTGATTCATTTAAACTCCGCCTAGACAAATATCTCGCATCAAACCCGCGACTGACTGCGTTTGTAAATGAATAACTTTATTTTATCCCCCCCCTCAGTTACTAACCCATCAGTCCTCTACTAACTTCCTAATCCTGCCACGGACATTAGTTCCAGGGCAGTAATTCCCTTTCCAATGTTCCCTTACCCACTCTAACCCACTGTTTGGACACTTGATCCTCAGTGTTTTGGAGGACAAGCAACCTAGAAGGGTCACTATAACTGTTGTTGCTTGATTTCCTTTGTACTCCTTTGTACTCTCTCTCTCTCTCTCTCTCTCTCTCTCTCTCTCTCTCTCTCTCTCTCTCTCTCTCTCTCTCTCGTGCAACATAAACAGTGGGTAGGGAAACTTGCAGCACATTTTTATCAAACCCTTTGTTTTACAGATATGTTTTGGCCTCATTATAGTGAAGAGACTATAGTTTAGGTATTATTACGTATGGGTATGATTATAATGGTACTAAATAAAACTTGCAACCTTAAGGGGAGATATCCACTTGAGGGATTTTTTTCTTGACCCCTTTCTCCCTCATGTTTAGCCCCATTGCTTTTCTAATTTTAAGACGTTCGCCCCATTATTTTGACGATTTTAAGAACTTTCGACCCATTTCTGTCAATTTTAAGACCTTTCGTGCCATGTAGGTGTCGATTTTATCCTGGCGAGCGATAGCGAGCCTGTAATATAAGAGGAACCGGCTTTCAGCCGGGAAATTTTTCAACCGAAAAATGTACAAATTTATCTTGAAAGGGGCTCAAGGGGGTGTAATCTTAAGCTTGAAGGATATCTAGGGACCAAACTAAAAACCTCCCCTTAATACATAACCATCTCTCCTCACCTTTCGAATAATCCTGTAGCATTTTTATTAACACTATCTGGTCCGACCTCTTGTGGGTTAATATATTTTGTTTAACCCTTTGAGTGCCAGCGACATGTGTTATATTGTATTCTAGCTGTATTTAGACGATATTATGCAGCTTAGGAAGGATCTGTGGTAGTTAAAAATGTTGGTTGAGATAGTGTGAAGCCCTTTTATTGCTAGAGGTTCTTCCTAAGCTTAATAAAATCGTCTTATAGTATATCAGAATATGTTGAAGAAGTAGTCACTGGTATTGTATGGGTTAATTATTATTGAGGATTTCCCTTGCTTTTACCTAGTGTGAGCCAATCGACTTTCTGCAGACTCCCGTTTTCTTACATTCATATTTTCGAGTACTGTATTTTAGTTTGTCCCCTAGGCTTCCCAGACTTCCTTCAAACCATAACATAATGCTCACCCAAACCCCCTTCCAGCTAAATGTGTACATTCCTAGATTGAATTAAATCGTCTAATGATGCCCTAAATAAAAGTAAGAAGTGCGTACAGGTATACATAAATGGTTACGATGTTTAAAAGTCTAGGGGTTAAAAAACTACCTTGAGTAACATCTTTAACAAAATAATATATACAGTATGTATATGATATATATATATATATATATATATATATATATATATATATATATATATATATTATTTTGGCTAAATCGATAATGAAAAATACGTATTTAACTCTGTTAGAGGTCTCTCACAATCAAGGGGTTATAGCATCGACCAATCAACCGGTATTCAATAATTTACAAGGTGCCTTTCTTACGATGTGCTTAGGCCCATGAGGTAGTGGAGTTCGTGACCCAAGTGACCCGACATGCTGCCAGGGGTCACAATGGGGGCCTCACCTTTGACACATGGGCTTCCGGGAGGCCAGGTATTTGTTTGATTAGCCAAGATGGGGCCACTTCTCACAGTTACCAAGATATATGAGAAAGAGAGAGAGAGAAAGCGAGAGGAGTGAGAATGTGGAGTGAGAGTGAAAATGTGGGAGAGTGTGGAAATATATTCACCCACACCTGTTCATCCATACCCCATTCATATATACCTGTTCATTCACACCCCTCACTTACCATTACTCCACTCACCCACACCTGTCATCCCATACCCCATTCACCTCCACCTATCCTCCATAACACATTCGTATACCCTCACCATATCCACCTTCCTTCGCCCACATCTGTTTATCCTTACCCCATTCACCCACTCACCTACTCAATCATATAACCCATTCACCCACCCTCACCCATACTCTATTCACCCACACCTATATATGCCTCATCCCACCCCCAGCTATACCCCAATCATCCTCACAACTGTTCAACCTCACCCTATTCACCCACCCTTACCCATGGAACCTTCCCTCATCTACACCCGTTCACCCTCACCCCATTCACCCACCCTCACCCCATTCACCCACTCTCACCCATAGAACCTTCCCTCACCTACACCTGTTCACCCATACCCCATTCACCCGCCCTCACCCATAGGACCTTGAGTCTGCCCACGAATAAAGGGGTTTCCCAGAATTCATTGGATCGCACAGCTCATCACGTCTTTCCAACAATGGCTCAATCGTAGCTACTTCAATTTGCCCGCGGAACAGAAGAATAGACGAAAGGAAAAGACATTGAAGTACAGATGGTGTGTGTGTGTCGTGTTTTTTTTTCTATGTGATTGAGGGAGGCAAAAGGCATAACTGCCTATAGCGAGTGCCTCCCCCATAGTTGAAAGAGTGACAGGGCCAAAATCAAGGGACGTTCGAGCCAAAATGCCTGGACACACGGAGTTTGAAACAATTTAAGTCATAGGAAGAGGGAAAGACTGATTCTGGGAGTGTGTGTGTGTGTGTGTGTGTGTGTGTGTGTGTGTGTGTGTGTGTGTGTGTGTGTGTGTGTGTGTGTGTGTGTGTGTGTGTGTGAGAGCATAATTCGTAACTGTTAAGATAGAGCCATGATATACAAACATTTACATCGTCATTGAAGTTTCTAATAGCTAATGCTGCAAGGTGAGATGGATGAGTGGAAGTGTCGAAAGTGCAATATATCAGCGGCAGATGGAGTGAAGGGGAGGCAGGAAGGAAGTGAGAGGAGAGGATATACGAGAAAGGTAAACGGGGGAGGAGGGAAGTGAAAGTGAGCAAAAGAAGAAGACAAAAACGAAGACGAAGAATAAGAATAAGATATTCCTAAATAAATGGGACGAAAAGTCTTAAAAACAACAAACTAATGATGCGAACGTCTTAAAATCTCAAAACTAATGGGGTTATACATGAGGGAGAAGAGGGTCCAGAAAAAGCAACTCCCTCCCCCTTAAGTAAGTGATATAGCAAGTATAGATAAGGCCATGGTAATTACAGAAGCTCCAATAGATAACATTTGTGTATACTCTCCCATCACAAGGGTATCTAAACATCAAACCAATGTTATAGATGTTCCTGTATGCTCTATTTACCGTCATCTTCATCAAATATATACCCTGTTCATTATAGGTAGGAGAACAATCGTGACCTCTATCCTCTCTAATCCAAAAAGGGCTAGCGCAAATGGATTGTAACTGTCTACACCTATTCCCTAGCTGACTCTTCCCAATTGGTAGAAAATGAACTCGATTACTCAAGTCCTTTTTGAGTTATAGAGGTTAAGTAAATTTGTTTGGCCTATCTACAATGAAGATTATTGTGAACATTATTTAATAAGTTTAAATATTACTTACTAAGTTATCAGAATAAAATTGCCGAAACAATCAACAATCGCTCGTTTGGATCCGCATTAACCCTTTCTATATACAGTAACGCATGTATGTCTTTTGTTCTGGTTACTATTAGGAAATTATAATCAGCTTAGGAGATAAATCTAGGAATGAACGGGGTGTCGCACACACTAAATCAACCCTTTAACTCACACAGATCTTTCCTAAAAAAAAAAAAAAAAAAAAAAAACACACACACACACACACACACACAACGCGTTACCGATACTGTAAGGGTTAATCCTAGCTCATTACCTAACCCTCTTCTCTGGCCGGCCGACCGACCGTAAGTAACTCTAAATCCTCGCTAAATCAACTCTATCTGCCCCACTCGGCTCTAATCTCGCCCCACCAAATGATCCGGCAACGGGTGGTTATGCAAATTTGACAGACAGGGAAAACAAAGGGCTGAACGTTGATATCAGGAGGGCTGGACAAATTATAAACCCCGTCCAGTTAGGTCAGTATGTATATTATAGTTATCCACACATCCAGCTGTTACAAAGCTACAGTATTTTAATCGTGCCAATATATCTATGTATGTGTATAGAGTTAAACAAAAAGTATACATACAAAAATTGGTTAAGGGGAGGTATTTAGTTTGTTCCCTAGACCTCCATCAAGCTTAAAATGACACCCCCTTGAGTCCCTTTCAAGATAAATTTGTACATTTTTCGGTAGAAAAATGTCCCGGCTGAAAGCCGGTTCCTCTTAAATAACAGGCTCGCTATCGCTCGCCAGGATAAAATCGACACCTAAATGGCACGAAAGGTCTTAAAATTGACAGAAATGGGTCGAAAGTTCTAAAATCGTCAAAATAATGGGGCGAACGTCTTAAAATTAGAAAAGCAATGGGGATAAACATGAGGGAGAAAGGGGTCAAGAAAAAAATCCCTCAAGTGGATATCTCCCCTTAAGGTTGAAAGTTTTATTTAGTACCATTATAATCATACCCATACGTAATAATACCTAAACTATAGTCTCTTCACTATAATGAGGCCAAAACATATCTGTAAAACAAAGGGTTTGATAAAATTGTGCTGCAAGTTTCCCTACCCACTGTTTATGTTGTGCCTCGCTTACACAGAGAGTAATCCAGCTAACTCTCACAAACACCTCCTCCGCTTATTCATTTCACTAAACTTTACAAGCACACCACACTTCTTTCCCACACGCCTAAATTACCTTTAAGGGGAGATATCCACTTGAGGGATTTTTTTTTTCTTGACTCCTTTCTCCCTCATGTTTAACCCCATTGTTTTCCTAATGTTAAGACGTTCGCCCCATTATTTTGACGATGTTAAGAACTTTCAACCCATTTCTGTCAATTTTAAGACCTTTCGTGCCATTTAGGTGTCGATTTTATCCTGGCGAGCGATAGCGAGCCTGTAATTTAAGAGGAACCGGCTTTCAGCCGGGACATTTTTCTACCGAAAAATGTACAAATTGATATTGAAAGGGGCTCAAGGGGGTGTAATCTTAAGCTTGATGGATATCTAGAGACCAAACTAAAAACCTCCCCTTAATGTGTACCTTGATTTTGACTCTCTAACACTCTTTCAACCTTTGGGGGGGGGGGGGGGGACTTGTTACAGGCAGGTTTGCCTTTTGTCTCCTTCATACACACAGGGGAAATTTTGTATAACAGTTAACGCCATTAATCTCGTCCTTGTTTAGTTATAGAGAGTTTAGTGGTCAAGATGTCTGATCAAAATATAATATATAGGCTATACCGGTTGGTCTCCAGCAGCTATCAACCAAGCCTAAAATCACCAACGTAAGAGCCATTTTTCCATCAACTTTAATCAACAATTCTAGTTTGAAAGTTTACAAGTTGAAGCTTTGTAAGAACTCTGTCATTTAAATTAATCCATCTACATTCTAGCTTACGATACCCATAATAATAACGAACTGTTGCCGGAAAAAATATTGGCCATCGAGCATTGACCATAAACGCTGCCGTGTTATATCCCCAATAAGGCGACAAGATAGGCAGCGCCACCAAAACAAAGCGGCTGAGGGGGGGAACTAAGCATCTATTCAGGCCATATTCAGAGCTAATGTTTATCTCACTTAGGCTAATTGATAACGCGTGATAATGATAGCCATGGAAAGCCACGGTATAAAGTATGAAGCCATTTATACTGTACAATATTAACTACATGCAATAATATGTTCTTATAATTCACTATCCCATTGAAACTTCTACTAATTCTGAATAGCGATAGACGATGTCATTCAACTTGGAAAGGACCTCTGGCAGTCAGATGGCTAATCATATAAGGGTGGTCAGCGTATAATTAGCTTAGCATCATATTTTTCAAGTGTAATAAGGGAGCCCATCTCGCTTTTTTTTCTCTTTCTCTCCCTCTCTTTTTGGCTTTTATCCATTTGGCCCCATTCAGCCTACTGTTTTAAGACGTTTATCCCCATCCAGGTGTCGATTTTTTCCTGGCGAGCGGTAGCGAGCCAGCATATATATTTTTTGTTTTGAGAGCAAGCTAAATTTGTACATTTTTCGATAGAAAAATTTATCCGGCGAAGCCGGATTTCTCCATACAATGTTGGCTCGTTATCGCTCGCCAGGAAGATATCGACACCTGTATGGAGTTAAAAGTCTTAAACCAGTTGGCTGAATGGGGACCGAATGGATACAAGCCAGGGAAAGAGAGAAAAGGAGAAAAAGATAAAAACAAAATGCCGGTGACCCCCCTTAACCAGTATTCCAGTTTTCTGTTATCATTTCATCTCGCTTTTCTAATTTCTCCCCCACACCTCCTCCACCCAGAGACCCTGCGGTACAGAGAGATTGGACATATATCACTGACCAGACAACTAAACCAGGACCAATTCAACCAATACTGCTAGATTAAGTTGGGTTCGGTTAGATTAGGTAAAATTAGGTCAGGTTGGGTCAGGTTAGGATAAGTTAGGCTAGGTTAAATTAGCTTTATATTAAGTTAGGTTAGATTAAGTTCGGTTAGGTTAAGTTTGGGAAAGGTAAGTTACTGTAGGCTAGGCTAAGTTAGGTGTAGTCTACTGTTAACCAATCTATTAGGTTAAGTTAGGTTAGGAGTTAGTTTGGGTTATATATTTGACACTGCACTGTACACCATGAACACAAAATATACAAGTGTTTGAATAGATAAACCAATTAACACTATTTATGTGTACCAAATTTCTTACAATATACCCCTTGAGGATTATGACGCGTTTTGACAGTTGATTCTGGCTAATACTAGACGATTGAGTTCAGTTTAGGAAGAACCTGTGGGAGCTAGAGAGTTGAGATCCTTCCTATATTGCAGAAAATTGCCTAATGATAACCCAAATAATGCAGAAAATTGCCTAATGATAACCAAAATAATGCAGAAAATTGCCTAATGATAACCAAAATAATGCAGAAAATTGCCTAATGATAATCAAAATAATGCAGAAAATTGCCTAATGATAATCAAAATAATGCAGAAAATTGCCTAATGATAATAAAAATAATGCAGAAAATTGCCTAATGATTACCAAAATAATGCAGAAAATTGCGTCCTCAAATGCCGAAAAAGTGAAGCATCCAATTATCACCGTGTGGTTTGGGTTGGTACTGGTTGATTTGGGCACTGGTTGAGATCTGTTAAGGGGGCCCACCTAGTTTTTTGCTTCTCTCTCTCTCTCTCTCTCTCTCTCTCTCTCTCTCTCTCTCTCTTGGTTGTATCCATTCGGCCACATACAGCCTACTGTTTTAAGATGTTTATCCCCAACCAGGTGTCGATACCGCGAGCCGGCATATTTGTTGTTATGTATTTGACAGCAGACTAAATTTGTACATTTTTCTATAGAAAACTGTCTCCGGCGAAGCCAGATTTATCTATACAACGATGGCTCGCTGTCGCTCGCCAGGAAGAAATCGACACCAAGATGGGGATAAACGTCTTGAAACAGTGGCTGAATGGGACCGAATGGATACAAGCCACAGAAAGAGAGAAAAGGAGAGAACAAAAGCAGGTCAGCCCCTTTGATTGGGTTGGCCGGAAACCTCACAAACGGCGTGCCTAAAGTATCTTACATAACTATTAACCCTTTCAGTTCCATGATTCTATTCTTTATATTATTCTGGCTATCATTATAAACGAACATATTTAGCATAAGAAGGACGGTAAGGACCTACGGCAGATTGTATGTATAATAACCCATAATGGCGCCAGGGCGAGAAGTTGTCCGATCTTTCTATAATAAAATCCCCCCACCTCCATGCTAATTCTGCAATTAAGCGAAGGTGTAATTAAGTGCCGTATATAATGTGCTGGAGAGGGGGTGAAGGAAATGGGGAGGGGGGGGGGGCACGCTTTTGTGAACAGACGCCCGTAACTTAAGGGAGCCCACCTCGCTTTTGTTTTCTCTTTATCTCCCTCTCTCTTTGGCTTGTATCCATTCGGCCCCATTCAGCCTACTGCTTTAATACGTTTACCCCCCATCCAGGTGTCAATATTTTCCTGGCGAGCGGTAGCGAGCCAGCATATATATTTTTTTGTTTTGACAGCAAGCTAAATTTGTAAATTTATCGATAGCAAAATTTCTCCGGCGAAGCCGGATTTCTCCATACAATGCTGGCTCCCTATCGCTCGCCAGGAATAAATCGACACATGGATGGGGATTGGCTGAATGGGGCCGAATGGATACAAGCCAGAGAAAGAGAGAAAAGGAGAGAAAGATAAAAGAAGCCGGTGACCCCCTTAAAGCACACTCACACTTATTGTACACGCACGGACGCCCATCCTTTCATAGAACACCACCACCCCTCACCACCCATCCACCTCCCGCACCTGCACATTCCACCAACGAAAGTCAACTGTTTTAAGACGTTTATCCCCATCCAGGTGATCATTTCTTCCTGGCGAGCGATAGCGCGCCAGCATTGTATGGAGAAATCCGGCATCGCTGGAGACACTGTTCTATTGTAAAATGTACAAATTTAGCTTGCTGTGAAAAATATATACATTATATATATGCTGGCTTGCTACCGCTCGCCAGGAAAATATTGACACCTGGATGGGGGTAAACGTCTTAAAACAGTTGGCTGAATGGGGCCGAATGGATACAAGCCAAAGAGAGAGGGAGAGAAAGATAAAAAAAAAGCGAGGTTGGTTCCCTTAACAGACGCCCGTAACTTAGCAAGCACACTCACGCTGACTTATTGTACACGCACGGACGCCCATTCTTTCATAGAACATCCCCACCCACCCACCACCCCACCCCCACCCCCTTCCCGCGCCTGCACCTTTCATCTACGGAGAAAACGTTCATTGTAGCTTTTGTAATTAGCAGCACCTAGGAGCGTACTGCCCCTCGTTCTTGTGTACCGGTATGTAGAGGAGGAAGACAGGGATAGGCATGCACTCAATTGTATCTTCATCGAACCCTCAACAAGATAAAATTGTGTTATGTATACTCCCAAAATGCTTCAGAATTTCACTTTAAACTATAAAATTCACACACACCTACTCAAATCTGACAGACAGACAAAATTCACACACACCTACTCAAATCTGATAGACAGACAAAAAGAACGTAGATATCAAGAGAAATATTATGAAATCGAACGCCATTTACATTTTACCAATTTTGTAGTTCTGGATTATGCTAAATTCAATGACGAATTCCACAAATTACTACCGGTATATATTCCACCAGAAGAGTACAATAGGCTTAGGGAGGAATAAGCGAATAATAAAAACAACAACAACAACAACAATAATAATAATAATAATAATAATAATAATAATAATAATAATAAAACAAAAAGTAAATAGCCACAAATAAAGTCTTTAATTCCTATGACATCTTACATCGAGTACTGTTCAACCAGAAACTGTTAATCGACTTAGGGAGGGTCTATTAAATTTGAAGGATTAAACTAGGAATATTCTTAATGGATGTTAACCTCTCCAGCATCATACCATAATGGCTACCCTCAGGCGATGCTATTCGGGGTCTGGCAACTCAAAAGATGCCATAAGTTAAGGCGACGTGAGAGACATAAACAAAACACTGAATTAAGGGAGCTCAGACGGTATTGTGCAGCATAATTTACTGGTTCGGCTCAATGGTTTAAGGAGGGGGTTTAATTTGCTCTCTAAACCTCTATCAAACTTTAAAAAACACCCACAAGACGTGATATAAATTTGTACATTTTTCGGTAGAAAAATGTCCCGGTCGAAGCCCGATTCCTCTTCAAATACCGGCTCGCTATCGCTCGACAGGAAACAAAATTGACACAAAAATGGCACGAAAGGTCTTATTATTGGCAAAGAAATGGGGCAAAAGGTCTGAAAATCGCCAAACTAACGGGGCGAATTTCTTGAAATCTCCGAACTAATAGAGCTAAACATGAGGGAGGAGGAGGACTCGAACAACCAACTGCTTCCCCTGAACTAATAGAGCTAAACATGAGGGAGGAGGAGGACTCGAACAACCAACTGCCTCCCCTGAACTAATAGAGCTAAACATGAGGGAGGAGGAGGACTCTAACAACCAACTGCCTCCCCTGAACTAATAGAGCTAAACATGAGGGAGGAGGAGGACTCTAACAACCAACTGCCTCCCCTGAACTAATAGAGCTAAACATGAGGGAGGAGGAGGACTCTAACAACCAACTGCCTCCCCTGAACTAATAGAGCTAAACATGAGGGAGGAGGAGGACTCTAACAACCAACTGCCTCCCCTGAACTAATAGAGCTAAACATGAGGGAGGAGGAGGACTCGAACAACCAACTGCCTCCCCTGAAGGGGACATGGGTCGTTTTTCTGGTCTTCTTTCTCCCTCGTATTTAGCCCAATTAGTTTTGATATTTTAAGACGTTCGGCCCATTAGTTTGGCGATTTTAACACCTTTCGCCCCATTTTGTATCAATTTTAAGACCTTTCGTGCCATTTAGGCGTTGATTTTTTTCCTGGCGAGCGATAGCGAGCCTGTAGTTTTAAGAGGGCCGGAACACTTTTCTACCGAAAAATATACAACTATATCTGGAAGGAGGATCTTCTAGGGGCTGTTTTTTTCTAAACTTGATGGAGGTCTAGCGAGGAAACTAAAAAATAAACGAATACATGAATAAATAGAAAAAACAAAAAACAACAGTCACTAGCCCCTTAAGGGGAGGTTTTTAATTGATGCCCTAGACTTCCATCAAGCTTAAAATTACTCCCCCTAGACCCCCTTTCAAGATAAATTTGTACATTTTTCGGTAGAAACATTTCCCGGCCGAAGGCCGGTTCCCCTTAAATTACAGGCTCGCTATCGCTCGCCAGGAAAAAATCGACACCTAAATAGCGCGAATAGTCTTAAAATTGACAGAAATGGGGCGAGGGTTCTTAAAATCGCCAAACTAATGGGGCAAGCGTCTTAAAATGTCAAAAGCAATGGGGCTAAACATGAGGGAAAGGGATCCAGAAAAAAATCCTCCAAGTGGAAATCTCCCCTTAAGGCGACGTGAGACAAAACAAACCAATGAATTAAGTCATTACTCCTTGCCCGTGACCTCGTAACTCTTTCACACTCTGAAAAACTAGTCTATCGTAAGTTATAATACCCACTTATGACTTCCTACGAACATTACCAACGCTAAACTTATGATGTCGGAAATTAAGATACGATGATCAGAGGGGAATAAGGCACTGTATTTGTTTTTAGTATCCGGGCCCACATTAACAAGGACGTCTGGGGAATCACCATAGCTAATTCAATTAATCGTTGCATTCCAAAAGTCCTTCATGAACTTAATAAAATCATTAAATGAGAGCCAGAACAATACAGACAAAAGCGTCAACATACTGAAAAGGTTACTGCTAAATGATGAAAAACAACCCATCTTCACGAGGGACCGTGCTGCCCCATCGAACGGTCTGCTGTACTAAATCACAACAACGATGGGCGATACGCTCGTCGGTGCTGTTAGAAAGGACATCAGGTAGGTATAATAATTTTATTAACGACAATATTTTATAACTTCTTCAGGTTAATGAGCGATTCATAGGGGCAAAATATTACATGACAGATCCCTTTTACACCCAAGCCAGAATTTATTTAAAATTACCTGTGTTTAAAGTTACAGTAATGCAAAGTAGTCCCTTCCATGTGAGTATGTAATTATACTTCACCGTAGCTGATCAAAATGCTAATTTGGAAACGTGCTTTCAAGAATTGGTCATCATACCTTTAATGACGCCAATAAAGTTTCCTCATAAGGTGTATATATCCTGCCTGTCAACTGTTCAACGGATATATTTACACTATCTTGATACCGGAACTTTATAGACATTCGTATTACTAGTACCGGTACCGGTACAGTCCTTAGCAATAATAGCTACGTAACAATGTCAACAGGTATCGAACCTAAACGAGACTATGTAATGCTTTAGTGTATACCAGATACTTCATAACTTGGCCTTAAAGGTACAGATTTAAATGTTTTTAACCATATTATTACTCATGACTATATCTCCAAAAGGTTTGTTCATATTTTCAGTGCATTGAACATTATATATATACTGTATATATATATACGGTATATATATATATATATATATATATATATATATATATATATATATATATATATATATATATATATATATATATATATATATATATATATATATATATATATATATATATATATATATATATATATATATATATATATATATATATATATATATATATATATATATATATATGTATATACAGTATATGAGAAGCAGTAGTGTTTGATTTACAAACACAAAGTGTATATACCGAATATTTCCATTCTCTCTCTCTCTCTCTCTCTCTCTCTCTCTCTCTCTCTCTCTCTCTCTCTCTCTCTCTCTCTCTCTCTCTCTCTCTCTCCATGCACTCATTAACTCATCTCCACTCAGTAATCCATCTTCCTCTCTTCTTATCTTCCTTCACTCACTCATTCACCCACTCATCTTTATTCACGCACCCACCAAATACCAAAGCACCATTACCCACCAACCAAGCCCCCGAGTTGTAATTATATCCCCAGCGATGGAGGATGACCAAGGTTTTTTATTATCCCTGACCATTACCTGGGCGTTTCGTTAATTTCACTTGTTTTCATCTCAAGCGGAACGAAACGAACTAAATGACCGCCCTTATGACCACCCGACCGAGGAGCTACGACCGTTAATTTCGGTCGTATTCAGCCCGATAAGGGATTTTAGACCTTACGAACACCCTACCGAAGGACCACGAACGCCATTTTCGTCGACATTCGATCTAACAACCGATTTTCGACCTTATTAAAACCTCACCCAAGGTCCCCGAACGCTATTTTCGTCCACTTTCAATCTGACAACCGGTTATAGACCTTACGAAGACTCCACCGAAGGGCCACAGATAATATGATCCTCCGTCTTCAATCTAACAACTGATTTTATACTTGATTACAATCTTATCTATGACCCCTGAATCTATTTCCGTCCACATTCGATTTAACAACTGATTATAGATTATGAACATTGCACTGAAGGCCCACGAACTCTTTATTTTCCTCCATTTCAACCTGAGAATCCCATTCCAGTCCTTTCGGAAGGCCCCAAAAGGCTTATTTTCCATTCACATTGAGCCTGGCAACCAAAAGTAGATCTTACATCTACCCTATCGAAGGCATACAAACACCATTTTCCTCAACACTCGGCCAGACAAACTGATTCTACACCTTATGACCACTTTGCCTAACAATTAAAATCACTAGTTTTCGTCCACATTTGGGCTGGCATTCTATTCTAAACCGAATGACGCCCGAAGTGAAAGGCGAAAATACCCATATGCCGTGAAATACTTCTTATAAATGGAATTTTCGTGTTAAAATGGAAGAAATCCTACAGTAAACAGAGAGAGGTTTTGTTTACGTTTTGTGCCTTCGTGTAACACCTGCAATATGGCACAAATATTAATTTTATTTTGACTAACATCAAACGATTTTACTCCGCTTAGAAATGCCCTCTCGGAATCATAGGGATAAATACTACCTCAATTGAACCTCTAACTCCTATAGAATCCATTTACCCATAATAAAATCATCTAATGATAGCCAGAATATAATCAATAAAAGCGTCATCGTATCCCAATTAAACCTTTCATTCTCAAAAGGCCTTCCTAACCCGAATAAAATCGCCTAATGATAGTCAAATTAAAAATAAGAAAGGCGCCATCGTATTGAATAGGTAATTTTTTTTTTTTTGGTCTTTATTTCAGGGGTGAATAGGGGCTAGTTTTCAGGGCGTAATCACAATCACAACCACTGGGGGTGCTAATGACTTCAAGCTCTAGAAGCGTCACTCACTCACTCACTCACTCTCTCACACACACTCACACACTCTCTCTCTCTCTCTCTTATATACACACACACACACACAAACACATAGAAGGAAAACTAGGCAGATCGACAATAAAACAAAGATAGCCAAAGATAACCAAACCAACCTTCAGACCTGCCTACTTTTACTACTATATTCTAGCTACCTCTAAGCGGCTTACCAAGAACCAGTTAGAGTCGAAGGATTATATCAAATACCTTCCAAGCCTATGATTTATAAGTACTTCCTGAGCTGCACAAATTTGCCAGGCAGTAAAGTATGCCTCAACTCTTCGGATTCAATAGATAAGAGAGATTTATACCCCACGTTAGGATGATATTTATTTACAGACTTATAATATACCCCAAGGAAAATTATTATGACCTCAATAGTAATTTAAAATATATAACATACAAACTCACAAGACGTCAGATTAGATAGTGTTAACCCAATTAATATTCGCCTCCCACTACTTCATTCAATCCTACGCCTTTACGCTCTTTCAAATAGGGTATTTCTCTTTTAACCAGCTTAATAAAGATCTCTTGGAGCCAGAGAGTTGCCAAGTTATATTTTGTTATCGTTCTCTCTCTCTCTTTCTCTCTCTCTCTCTCTCTCTCTCTCTCTCTCTCTCTCTCTCTCTCATCTAAATTCCACACTCCCGACCTGCTGCTCCTCCTCCTCCCCGTCCTGTTCTACATACATTCTTCCAGCCTAATCACCCCCCCCCCCCCACCACCGTCGTCCCCTTTACAGTATATTCTCCTCTACCAATTATCCTCTTCTGTCTCTTTATCTTTATCCTTAGCCACACCTTCCTTTTCTTCTTCTTCCTCGTGTCCATCCTCATCTGCTGTTTTCTCTTTTTTCCTCCTTCCACCTCTTCTTGTGCTTCCTTGTCCACGTCGACCTAATATTTTACTTCTTTCTTCCTCCCTCCCCCATTTCTTCTTCTTCTCCACCAATTATCTCCACCTGTGTTCTCTATCCCCAGCAGCCACTTATACATCCCCACCACTACCCCCCTCCACCATACCATCCCGTCTCTCTCTCTCTCTCTCTCTCCATTCCATCATAGTTACCCCATTATAAGTGTCCGTTTTCTCTACCCCTTCCAGCAATCACAGTGTCGTGGATTTTCTCTTGGATTTATATTATTTCTTCTTCTGTTTGTATTTATCCTTATTCTGTTTGTATTTCTTCTTCTGTTTGTATTTATCATTATTCTGTTTCTCCACTGATGATTTCCACCGCATGTCTTATCCATTCCCACCCCTCCTCCGCCACCAGTGTTCTCCATCCTCACCACCACCATCTTGTTCTCCACCGCATGTGTTTTCCTTCCCTCACCAATCCTCCACCATGGACCAGTCTTCCCCATCCCCACCACCATATTTTTCTCCACCATATTTTTCTCCATCCCTCACCAATCTTCCACCACCAGTCTTCACCATCCCCACCAACATAATTTTCTCCACCGTATGTCTTCTCCATCTCTCACCAATCCTCCACCCCATCAGTCCTCCACATCCCCACCCCCACCACCACCCTCCACCATACCATCCCGTCCCCCTCTCCTTCCCCACTCCACCATCGTCAGTCCACTATAGGTGTCTCGTTTCTCTAGACTTGCCAACAAACATTTACTCGAGGGCTTATAATATTTCCTCTTCTCCTTCCTCCTTCTCTTCCAATGCTCTCCACCACCTCCAATCCTCCACATGGCCACCACCATACCATCACGTCCCACTACATCATAGTTACTCCACTACATATGTCGCCTTTCTGACATAACTATAGGTGGTCTCTCTCTCTCTCTCTCTCTCTCTCTCTCTCTCTCTCTCTCTCTCTCTCTCTGAACAAAAACGATACTTATTCAGGCCAACATTCGGCGAATGTATTCAAATTACTAAGGATCTGTTGGAGGTAAAAAGTATATGCCTGTGCTGTGATTGCTAGCGGTAACTTCTAAGCTGCATATAATCTCCCTCTACATATAGCTCTCTCCTTCATCTCCACTACAGCTCTGCTCTAAACCTTCCCATAGTGGTCCTCGTGTTATCTATTATCCTAGGCCTCCTCCTCCTCCTCATATTCCTCCCCACCACCACCACCACGTCCCTATCCACCACCATTTTATCATAGTTACCCCTTTAGTGTCATCCAGATTTGCTATTTGTTATCACCTTTTATATATTCTTCCCTTCCACCACGCACCCACAGTCTTCTCCATCCCCAACAGCCCCTTCCACCGGTCTCTTCTATCCCAAACACTATCCTCTCCACCACCTCTCCAACATAGCATCACGTCCCTATTCACCTCCTCTCCACCACCCCTCCATCATAGCATCACCTTACCTTTGGATACCTTTGGATGTGTTCGCCGCTCTTCTAGCGGCACCAAGGAGCGCGACGCCCCTCGTTATGGGTGGTGATTTGGTGCAGTAGACTGTTTGAAGCGACAGCTCGCTCCCTTGCGAGGATGGGCTCGTCTGGAACTTTTTGCAGTTCGACATCCAGGGCTCTCTTGAAGTTGTCTAACGAGATGTCCCTCATGTCTCTTACTCGCCGTGGGAGTTTGTTGAAGAGACGTGGGCCTCTGTGTGATAACCAGCCCTCTCGCAGAGAGCCCATAGCACCCCTGTTATTCATCCGGGGGATTTCGCATTCCCAGCCTCTCCTATCACTGAATTTCATGACTATCGGAGTATGTAGGTTTGGTACTAAACCCTCTGCGATTTTCCACGTGTATATTATTAGGTAACGTTCTCTTCTACGTTCCAGTGAGTACAGATTCAGTGCTCTTAAACGCTCCCAATAGTGTAGATGTTTTATCGAACTTATATGCCTCCTATTCACCTCCTCTCCACCACCCCTCCATTATAGCATCACGTCCCTATTCACCTCTCCACCACCCTCCACCATAGCATCACGTCCCTATTCACCTCTCCACCACCCCTCCATCATAGCATCACGTCCCTATTCACCTCCTCTCCACCACCCGTCCATCATAGCATCACGTCCCTATTCACCTCCTCTCCACCACCCTCCATCATAGCATCACGTCCCTATTCACCTCCTCTCCACCACCCCTCCATCATAGCATCACGTCCCTATTCATCTCCTCTCCACCACCCTCCATCATAGCATCACGTCCCTATTCACCTCCTCTCCACCACCCGCCATCATAGCATCACGTCCCTATTCACCTCCTCTCCACCACCCCTCCATCATAGCATCACGTCCCTATTCACCTCCTCTCCACCACCCGTCCATCATAGCATCACGTCCCTATTCACCTCCTCTCCACCACCCCTCCATCATAGCATCACGTCCCTATTCACCTCCTCTCCACCACCCCTCCATCATAGCATCACGTCCCTATTCACCTCCTCTCCACCACCCCTCCATCATAGCATCACGTCCCTATTCACTTCCTCTCCACCACCCCTCCATCATAGCATCACGTCCCTATTCACCTCTCCACCACCCCTCCATCATAGCATCACGTCCCTATTCACCTCTCCACCACCCCTCCATCATAGCATCACGTCCCTATTCACCTCTCCACCACCCCTCCATCATAGCATCACGTCCCTATTCACCTCCTCTCCACCACCCCTCCATCATAGCATCACGTCCTTATTCACCGCCATTCCATCATAGTTGCCCCTCTCGTGTCGCTCTCCCCAAGACCTTCCACCAATCATAGTGCTCCACGTGTTTTCTTCTTCTTCTCTACCACTCCAACATATCGTCACGTCCATATCCCCCTCCCTTCCATCATAGTTACCCCTCTACTGTCGCCCTCCTGACGCCCCCTCATCCATCATGTTGGGCCTCGTTTTCTATTCACTACCCTGCGCCAAGCTTGCCTTACGCCACGTTTTTTTTTTACCTACAATAAGTGCTATGCACTAAGGTAAAAAAAAATAATAATATATATATTATTATACTGTATATATAACATTGATATGTACACTTTAGGATATAGATATATATAGATAAATAGATAGCTAGATAGATAGCTAGATAGATAGATAGATAGATAGAGAGAGAGAGAGAGAGAGAGAGAGAGAGAGAGAGAGAGAGAGAGAGAGAGAGAGAGAGAGAGAGAGAGAGAGAGAGAGAGAGAGAGAGAGAGAGAGAGAGAGAGAGAGAATACCTGGCCTCTATCTATGGTCATCTGTCAATGTAACAGGGACCATGTGTCATTCCCACCAATTAACATTATATATTAGTGTGAAGCCTCTCTCTCTATATATATATTATATATATATATATACAGTATATCTTTATCACTCTGTCTCACCCTCTCTCTCTCTCTCTCTCTCTCTCTCTCTCTCTCTCTCTCTCTCTCTCTCTCTCTCTCTCTCTCTCCTCCATCACTAGTAATATATATATATTAACATATTTCCCGGGTTCTTCACTATCAGCCCCTCGATCATTAATAAGACACACAGTTTTTCTCTTTACCCCCGGGACAAATTCATCATCCACACACACTGTACCTCTCACACCATCACACCAGAGACCCTATAGTAACACAGATCCCACACATTGTTCTTGTTGCGTAATTTCTGAATTTTTGGAATCCCATTACGCCATCAGACAGTGCACCATACGGCTGGGAAAGTGTAGATAGCAGAGAAGGGGTGTTGTAGATAGAGGAAGCTGTTGGAGTGGCTTTTTTGTGTGTTTATAAGTCTGTATACGTCGTCGAAGTGTCCCCCGACTGGGTGCGAGCATGTGAAACACGCTAGGACGTACTACCACACCCCCTAAATAGTCCGCCTATGCTGGGATCGAACCCAGGCCAAGCAGATTCACAGGTGAGCGTGCTCACCACTCGACCGCCGCGACTCTTTTGTGGTGCAATAGTAACAGAGATGAGATAGGACGGATTTGTTCTTGTTACACAATCTTGGTGCCCTAATTTAGATACAAACGCTAAAAGGCCAAACTATATATTATGAACCGGTATTGCCGAATAATGATAATGGGTATGGGCATATTATATTTGGGTGTAAAGAGAGACTAATTAGACCCTTGGCACCAACATGGCGGAGGCTTACAGACCCCTGTACTATAATCTCTGTAAATCATACTATAATAGTTAACCCTTCTCCACCACCACACCTTAACATTTTTCTTATCACTACTATACCCTAACTACTAACACCCTGTGGTGGTGGTGGTGGTGGTGGTGGTATAGTGGTGGTTAGTAGAGGTGGTGGTGGTGGTGGTGGTGGCATAGTGGTAGTTAATAGAGGTGGTGGTGGGGGTATTGTGGTGGTTAATAGAGGTGGTGGTGGTATAGTAGTGGTGGTGGTGGTGGTGGTGGTGGTATAGTGGTGGTTAGTAGAGGTGGTGGTGGTGGTATAGTGGTGGTTAGTAGAGGTGGTGGTGGTGGCATAGTAGTGGTGGTTAGTAGAGGTGGTGGTGGTGGTGGCATAGTGGTGGTTAATAGAGGTGGTGGTGGGGGTATTGTGGTGGTTAATAGAGGTGGTGGTGGTGGTATAGTGGTGGTGGTGGTGGTATAGTGGTGGTTAGTAGAGGTGGTGGTGGTGGTGGTGGTGGCATAGTGGTGGTTAATAGAGGTGGTGGTGGGGGTATTGTGGTGGTTAATAGAGGTGGTGGTGGTGGTATTAACAAGGGTGGTGGTGATGGCATAGTGGTGGTTAATAGAGGTGGTGGTGGGGGTATAGTGGTGGTTAATAGAGGTGGTGATGGTGGTATAGAGGTGGTTAATAGAGGTGGTGGTGGGGTATAGTGGTGGTTAATAGAGGTGGTGGTGGGGGTATAGTGGTGGTTAATAGAGGTGGTGGTGGGGGTATAGTGGTGGTTAATAGAGGTGGTGGTGGGGGTATAGTGGTGGTTAATAGAGGTGGTGGTGGTATTAACAAGGGTGGTGGTGGTGGTGGTGGTGGTTAATAGAGGTGGTGGTGGTATTAACAAGGGTGGTGGTGGTGGTGGTGGTGGTTAATAGAGGTGGTGGTGGGGGTATAGTGGTGGTTAATAGAGGTGGTGGTGGTATTAACAAGGTTGGTGGTGGTGGTGGTTAATAGAGGTGGTGGTGGTATTAACATGGGTGGTGGTGGTGGTAGTGGTGGTTAATAGAGGTGGTGGTGGTATTAACAAGGGTGGTGGTGGTGGTTAATAGAGGTGGTGGTGGGGGTATAGTGGTGGTTAATAGAGGTGGTGGTGGGGGTATAGTGGTGGTTAATAGAGGTGGTGGTGGTATTAACAAGGGTGGTGGTGGTGGTGGTGGCATAGTGGTGGTTAATAGAGGTGGTGGTGGTCGTATAGTGGTGGTTAATAAAGGTGGTGGTGGTGGTGGGGGGGGGGTATAGTGGTGGTTAATAGAGGTGGTGGTGGTATTAACAAGGGTGGTGGTGGTGGTGGTGGGGGTATAGTGGTGATTAATAGAGGTGGTGGTGGTGGTTAGTAGAGGAGGAGGTGGAGGTGGTGGTAGTGGTATTAGAGAGGGTGCTGGTTGTGGTGGTGGTATAGTGTTAATACTAGTTGTGATGATAGTTGTGGTGGTAGTGTGTCAGGTGTAGTGGTATTGTCAGCAGTAGTGGGGTACCGGTAGTTCTTTGTGGTGGTATTGTGTCAGGTGTGGTGGTATTGTGTCAGGTGTAGTGGTATTGTCAGCAGTAGTGGGGTACCGGTAGTTCTTTGTGGTGGTATTGTGTCAGGTGTAGTGGTATTGTCAGCAGTAGTGGGGTACCGGTAGTTCTTTGTGGTGGTAGTGTGTCAGGTGTAGTGGTATTGTCAGCAGTAGTGGGGTGCCGGTAGTTCTTTGTGGTGGTATTGTGTCAGGTGTAGTGGTATTGTTAGCAGTAGTGGGGTACCGGTAGTTCTTTGTGGTGGTAGTGTGTCAGGTGTAGTGGTATTGTCAGCAGTAGTGGAGCACCGGTAGTTCTTTGTGGTGGTAGTGTGTCAGGTGTAGTGGTATTGTCAGCAGTAGTGGGGTACCGGTAGTTCTTTGTGGTGGTAGTGTGTCAGGTGGAGTGGTATTGTCAGCAGGAGTGGGGTACCGGTAGTTCTTTGTGGTGGTAGTGTGTCAGGTGTAGTGGTATTGTCAGCAGTAGTGGAGTACCGGTAGTTCTTTGTGGTGGTATTGTGTCAGGTGTAGTGGTATTGTCAGCAGTAGTGGGGTACCGGTAGTTCTTTGTGGTGGTAGTGTGTCAGGTGTAGTGGTATTGTCAGCAGTAGTGGGGTACCGGTAGTTCTTTGTGGTGGTATTGTGTCAGGTGTGGTGGTATTGTGTCAGGTGTAGTGGTATTGTCAGCAGTAGTGGGGTACCGGTAGTTCTTTGTGGTGGTATTGTGTCAGGTGTAGTGGTATTGTCAGCAGTAGTGGGGTACCGGTAGTTCTTTGTGGTGGTAGTGTGTCAGGTGTAGTGGTATTGTCAGCAGTAGTGGGGTGCCGGTAGTTCTTTGTGGTGGTATTGTGTCAGGTGTAGTGGTATTGTTAGCAGTAGTGGGGTACCGGTAGTTCTTTGTGGTGGTAGTGTGTCAGGTGTAGTGGTATTGTCAGCAGTAGTGGAGTACCGGTAGTTCTTTGTGGTGGTAGTGTGTCAGGTGTAGTGGTATTGTCAGCAGTAGTGGGGTACCGGTAGTTCTTTGTGGTGGTAGTGTGTCAGGTGTAGTGGTATTGTCAGCAGTAGTGGGGTACCGGTAGTTCTTTGTGGTGGTAGTGTGTGTCAGGTGTAGTGGTATTGTCAGCAGTAGTGGAGTACCGGTAGTTCTTTGTGGTGGTATTGTGTCAGGTGTAGTGGTATTGTCAGCAGTAGTGGGGTACCGGTAGTTCTTTGTGGTGGTAGTGTGTCAGGTGTAGTGGTATTGTCAGCAGTAGTGGGGTACCGGTAGTTCTTTGTGGTGGTATTGTGTCAGGTGTGGTGGTATTGTGTCAGGTGTAGTGGTATTGTCAGCAGTAGTGGGGTACCGGTAGTTCTTTGTGGTGGTATTGTGTCAGGTGTAGTGGTATTGTCAGCAGTAGTGGGGTACCGGTAGTTCTTTGTGGTGGTAGTGTGTCAGGTGTAGTGGTATTGTCAGCAGTAGTGGGGTGCCGGTAGTTCTTTGTGGTGGTATTGTGTCAGGTGTAGTGGTATGTTAGCAGTAGTGGGGTACCGGTAGTTCTTTGTGGTGGTAGTGTGTCAGGTGTAGTGGTATTGTCAGCAGTAGTGGAGTACCGGTAGTTCTTTGTGGTGGTAGTGTGTCAGGTGTAGTGGTATTGTCAGCAGTAGTGGGGTACCGGTAGTTCTTTGTGGTGGTAGTGTGTCAGGTGTAGTGGTATTGTCAGCAGTAGTGGGGTACCGGTAGTTCTTTGTGGTGGTAGTGTGTCAGGTGTAGTGGTATTGTCAGCAGTAGTGGAGTACCGGTAGTTCTTTGTGTGGTATTGTGTCAGGTGTAGTGGTATTGTCAGCAGTAGTGGGGTACCGGTAGTTCTTTGTGGTGGTAGTGTGTCAGGTGTGTAGTGGTATTGTCAGCAGTAGTGGGGGGTACCGGCAGTTCTTTGTGGGCGTAGTGTGTCAGGTGTAGTGGTATTGTCAGCAGTAGTGGGGTACCGGTAGTTCTTTGTGGTGGTAGTGTGTCAGGTGTAGTGGTATTGTCAGCAGTAGTGGGGTACCGGTAGTTCTTTGTGGTGGTAGTGTGTCAGGTGTAGTGGTATTGTCATCAGTAGTGGGGTACCGGTAGTTCTTTTTTTGTTCTCCTTAGACCTCCATCAAGCCTATAGAAATACCCCAAGATAAATTTGTATATTTTCGGTAGACAAATGTACCAGCCGAAGGCCGATTCCTCTTAAATTGCAGGCATGCTATCGCTCGCCAGGAAAAAATCGACACCTTAATGACAAGATTGGTCTTCAAATTGACAAAGAAATGGGGTAATAGGTCTTAAAATCGTCAAGCTAATGAAGCGAACAACTTAAAATCTCAACCCTAATGGGGCTAAACATGAGGGAGAAGGGGGTCCAGAAAAACATGCCCTTAAGGAGCAACACATATTGTACACCCAGCCAGCCCAGTCATCCATCACACCGCCTTTATAATTACTGTCCACGGTTCTCTCCTCACCCACCTAAGAACCTAATCCACCCGTACCACCTGCCCACATCTTTATCTTACCTTCTACCACCTGTTCTAACCACCTGCAGTATATGTCTCCCACTTGATACCTATTATAACCACCTGTCAACTATCCTACCACCAGC
>CM064513.1:16098192-16138192 GCA_032716605.1 Paralithodes platypus
ACAGCCAATTATACACCCCGGCCATAAACAGCACCTTAAGGGGGAGGTGGTCGCTTTTTATGGATCCCCTTCTCCCTCATGTTTAGCATATTTGTTTTGAGATTACAAGACATTGGTTCCATTCGTTTGACGATTTTGAGACCTTTTGCCCTATTTCCTTTCATGCCATTTAGGTGTTGATTTTTCCTGGCGAACGGTAGCGAGCCTGTAATTTTTTAAGGAATCGGCCTTTGGCCGGAACATTTTTCTACCGAAAAATTTACAAATTTATCTTGTAAGGGGGTCTAGGGTGTGTTTTTTTTTTAAGCTTGATGGAGGTGTAGCGAGGAAACTCAAAAATATACTAATAAATAAATACATAGACCAAAAAACAAGCACTAGCCCCTTAAGGAGCCATCTATGGGGACCTAAGACAACTCCTATACAGTAGCTGCCTCGTTGCATATCATCACGTAATTTGGAAAATAAATATAGATAACGAAAGAAATACAAAATGGCGTGTATATAAAACCTAGATAGTGTAGTTATGTACTGTATGTGGTGTCCTGGGTTCGAATCCCCGGAGAATCATATGCTTTCTTTAATTTAATTCGGGGTCATTGGTTTTAAGAACGATTTTTTCTAAGATCCCCGCGGTTAACTATAGAGCCTTCCCATAACTCGCCTATTATCAACTATTACTGTACTGAACTGACCTATGTACACTCGGTCCAAAAAGTATCTGCACCCCTACCCTGATAATCTGGTGTGTACAGCTTGGTAGGGTTTGCATATCTACCTGTAGCTATATCCATCTATACTACTATCTACCTATACTACCTAAGACCTACTACCTATACTACCAAGCTGTACACACCAGATTATCAGGGTAGGGGTGCAGATACTTTTTGGACCGAGTGCACAATGTGAGGTATGCCCAATGTCGTCTATAATAATCAGTCATATATATACTGACCCATAACTGACCTAGGCTATACACAATGTTAGGTGTGCAAAATGATGTGTATATAAACCCTAGACAGTGCATTCTCCCTACACACCCCTCTTCCCTCTTCCTATGACGTAAATTGCTTCGAACTCCTTGTGTCCAGGCATTTTGGCTCGAACGTCCCTTGATTTTGGCTCTTTCAACTCTGACGGAGGCACTCGCCACAAGCAGTTCTGTCTGTTGTCTCCCTCACTCACGTAGAAAATACAAAAACCCACTTGGCTCACTACAGTATATAACCTGTCTATACACAATGCTAGGTACCGGTATACAAAATGTCGTCCATATAAACCCTATATAGTAGTTATTCTCATAACAAACACCCCTACTCCACCATACTATAACTTCCCAAAACTTGTTTGTACACACTGCTAGGTATACAAAATGTCGTCTATATAAACCCTCTATAGTGGTCCTCCTCTATATACACCCCTACATCACTATATAACCTTCCCATAACTCGCCTATACCCCACCATTACGCCTCACCAGCCCATTAAGGCACCCATTCAACCTAAGTCGTATACAGACCCTTAAATTCAGCCCCCTACCTACCTATCTTGCAGTCCTCGCTTTATGTTGCTCAGTCTCTCTCAGTCTCTCCCTCTCGCACATTGTTCTCTCTCTCTCTCTCTCTCTCTCTCTCTCTCTCTCTCTCTCTCTCTCTCTCTCTCTCTCTCTCTCTCTCTCTCTCTCTTATTTATCTGGACTTATCTCATACAGAATACTGTTTGTTGTTTGCTTATGAGATGATTTACTGACTATGTTCCCTGTTTACCTAGGATAAAGCTTACACATTTCGTTTGGCAAGTTTTCTAGTCGGTTAGTCACTATACTATGTTCACTGTTCACTTGGATACGGTTACACAATTTCATACAGATAGTATTTTTTAGTAAAAAGTCTAACTGATGAGACATAATTTTCAAGATTTTCTAGGTACTGTCAAAAGAAAATGTTTAGGCCTACATGAGCGCGTTTTCCGGCAATTTTCGATGTTATTAACATATTAATTTATTTATTGTTATTTATATAAATATATTTCGTACTATTCAGTAGCTTAGGGACGGGAACTAGACCAAAGTTAAAAATTGCCCGTATAGCACGATAAGTATGTATACTTTGTGTGAGGTATGGGGGGAGAGAGAGAGAGAGAGAGAGAGAGAGAGAGAGAGAGAGAGAGAGAGAGAGAGAGAGAGAGAGAGAGAGAGAGAGAGAGCGTTAAGACAAACATCCCGTCAGCCATTAAGTTTCTCAGAATCAAAACAATGGATATGAAAAAATTTCCGCCAGAATTTCCTTTCCACTCAATCAACCATCAAGTTATCTATACAAACAACCAATCAACCACGTAACCAACCAACCACTCAATCAACCATCAAGTTATCTATACAAACAACCAATCAACCACGTGACCAACCAACCACTCAATCAACCATCAAGTTATCTATACAAACAACCAACCAACCGCTTAATCAACCTTCAAGTTATCTATACAAACAACCAATCAAACACTCAATCAACCATCATATTATCTATACAAGCAACCAATCAACCACGTGACCAACCAACCACTCAATCAACCATCAAGTTATCTATACAAACAACCAATCAACCACGTGACCAACCAACCACTCAATCAACCATCAAGTTATCTATACAAACAACCACGTGACCAACCAACCACTCAATCAACCATCAAGTTATCTATACAAACAACCAATCAACCACGTGACCAACCAACCACTCAATCAACCATCAATTTATCTATCCAAGCAACCAATCCACCACGTGAACAACCAACCACTCAATCAACCATCAAGTTATCCACACAACCAACCAATCAACCATCAAGTTATCCACACAACCAACCTATCAACCTCACAACGCCTAATCAAACAATAAACCATGTAGCTAACGATATCGTCAACCAACCTACCATAATGAAGCAACAACGAATCAACCATTAGGCCAACCAATCAACCACTTCATCACCCGATTCCACCAAATGACACAATCAATCTATCACCAAACTAAACAAAGTCAATTAAACCAACGAATGAAAAGTAACCAGTCTAAACTAATTACGAAATCAACGACCTACCCAAACAAAAACCTGCCCTCCCCTAACATACGATAGAGAGCTTCAAGATAAAATTAGCTTGGCACTATGGACGAGATGGGTTAGGTGTGAGAGGGATCTGCCTTGTATGGGCCAATCGGCTTTCTGTAGACTCCCATTTTCTTATGTTTTTATGTTCTATACTAACTACCCTGAGCCTGTCGACGATCTCTGGCAGTCCATGTTTTTTACCCCATCCATACCCTATAGTAAGAAGCATAATATGAATCACTATACATGTTGTTGCTTGGTTTTCCTGCGTAAAACATATACAAAGCAAATATCAACTCAAAGAAAACGAGATAAAATGAAAGGATAGGAGGGGGGGGGGGTCTCGCACATTCCAACACCAGAGCACAACAAATACAAAAGGAGCGACGGGGAACGCAGGAAAGTAAGCCTCGGTAATCCGTATAATATTATATGCTGTTGCTTGACTTCCTTCGTAAATAAATGCCTAATCCAACACCAACCTAAAGTAAACGAGACAAAATAATGAAGGAAGGGGGGGGGGGAGGGTGCTCTTACATACCAGCACCAGAGAAGAGAACAAAAAAGTGGTACTGATGGGTGAATAGAGAATACAAAAAGTGGTACTAATGGGTGAATAGAGAATACAAAAAGTGGTACTAATGGGTGAATAGAGAATACAAAAAGTGGTACTGATGGGTGAATAGAGAACACAAAAAGTGGTACTAATGGGTAAATAGAGAATACAAAAAGTGGTACTGATGGGTGAATAGAGAATACAAAAAGTGGTACCGTACTGATGGGTGAATAGAGAATACAAAAAGTGGTACTAATGGGTGAATAGAGAATACAAAAAGTGGTACTGATGGGTGAATAGAGAATACAAACAGAGAGGAAAAAAAAACTAACGAGAGGATTTTTTTTTTTTTTTAAGAAGTGAGGGGAGACGCTGGAAAAAGCAAACCTCAGTGATTAAGTTATTTTCGCGTTGGGCCTCTGCGTCCATTTGCATACATTTACATGGAAGTCGCGCATCAGGGGAGTTCGGTTCGGTTAGGTAGGTGGCTTAAGTGGTGGTAGTCACTTTTTCTGGACATCCTTCTCCTTCATGTTTAGGATATTAGTTTTGGGATTTTAAGACGTTCGTTCCGTTAGTTTGGCGATTTTGAGACCTTTTGCTTCATTCCTTTGCCAATATTAAGATCTTTCGTGCCATTTAAAAGTGTCGAATTTTTCATGGCGAGCGATAGCGAGCCTGTAATTTTAGAAGGCCTGAACATTTTTCTACCGAAAAATGTACAAACATATCTTGAAAGGAGGTCTAGGGGGTGTTTTGTTTAAGCTTGATGGAGTTTTAGCGAGGAAACTAAAAAATATAATTAATAAATGAATATATAGACCAAAAAAACAAGTACTACCCCTTAACCCTGTCAGTAAAATATTCTTCTAGGACATTACACTCCCACTACTACCGGGTATTCTTTTTTTCAACCCAAACTAACCTAAACTAGCCTTGCTTAACCTCACTTGTTCTGACTTAACATAAACTGACCTAGCTGAGCCCAAGCCTACGTGTTCTAACTTAGTCTGACCTAATGTTATGGCGCCATACCTCCGTGTCCTAAATTCCAAACTTCATAATTTTGGCGCCATTAATCTTAAAACACGCGCCATAACTCGGTATTATGAATAAGATAATCTATTTTTTTTTCTGAGCATAGGCACATTATGACGTCGTGTGCAAGGAATAAGATATACATTCATTAGCTTATTAGGGATCTCATTTCACCTTAACGTATTGCACCTTTGAGTATCCAGAAGCTTACATAACCTACCAAGTCATAACCTAGCTTAAAAAAAAAAAAAAAAAAAAAAATTGTAATCTATTAAAACCTTTCCTGTAAAATTACGTTTTTCTCGCATATTATGGCTATCATTCGACAATATTTCTCTGATTTGGATGGTATATACTTGAGGAATCGAAGGGGTTATGTCGATCTCAATTAACCTTCTGATTGTACAAACCTTTTCCTAAACTGAATAAAATCGTCTAATACTATCCATCAGTAAACGAAAGAATGTGTCATTATATAAAGTACTGATAGGGTTAATAACGACGGTTGAAAAAAAGTGAACATTGACAGAAAAGGCAATAATGTATAAGACAGCAATTTCTCTTATGCCTTCGTGTACCAGCGACGTCTGTTATATTCTATTCTAGCTATATTTAGACAATTGTATGCAGTTTAGGATGGATCGGTGGTAGTTAAAAGGGTTGCATGAGATAGTTCGAAGCCTTATAATTGCTAGAGATCCTTCCTAAACTGAATACAATCGATTAGTAGTAGCCAGAATAAAGTAATAGGACGTCGCCGGTACAGTAGGGGTTAACAAACTTACTTGCCCATAGGTTTGCCTACGTTAAAAGCTAATGAGATATCAAATATGTGTTTGTTCTTATTGTTACGACTCACACCTACTGTAATTAACCTCAAAAATAGTTGGATTACTCTGACTAATGTGTCGTGTTTTGCTGATCTATCCATCTACCATAATACTTGTTGCTAAATATTATAAGGTAGCGAGATGTATGACGCGGGTTAAGCTAGCATAGAAAACGTACATTCCCCGCCATCTAGTGTGCAGGGAAGGAACTACTGGGAGCCACTCGCAGCTGCCATCTACCGGCAAATATTGCATGCCCACAGTGACGAAGCAGGAAGTACGATCACGGTCAAAAGTTGTGGCACCTGTATATCTTTGATTATTTTATTATCTCTAGCCATAAGTGAAAAATTATCCTTAACAAACATACAGTCTTTATAAACAAGCATTGCATTCAGATTTGTCTACGGGTATGTCTTTATTATTATTACAAGGAATAATATACTGTATAGTAGAAGTTCTGTAGGTGGGCGGCAACTTCTGAACTTGACTGTACTAGCCAAACACAACTCCATATACAACTTTTATAACGCTTTCAAATAAATAACGAAGTTCTCGGAATATTCTTGAGACTTTCAAACGATTGAACTCTAGGCGTTACAGGTTATAAATACAGGTTAAATATATATCGTCTGACGGTTGTACGAGTAAAAAATGACTGGATGCAATTAAATAAAAGCTGCCTTACTATAGACACAAACACCTACCCAAGGTTGTGTTCACCACTCATCTAGTGGCACCGAGGAGCGCGCCGCCCCTCGTTCTGGGTTCTTGAGTTTTTGTTCACTTTTAATTAGCCTTTTTCCCCATTAACTTAATAGTTTTATAAGTAAATATGTCTCTGAAATTAAAACCATTATTAGATTTGACAGGAATATTTCACGCGGCTCTGGTTCAAACAAATGTTGAAGTATTCAAATACAAAATTATATGAAAACCCAACAGTAAATTATATTATAAATAATTGTAAAAATTAAGTTAAACCGAAATTAGATTAAGGCTCACAATGATCACTCAGTTTAGGCAGGATATATGGAAGGGCTAAATGAGACAGTCGACTGTCCACAAGTCCACAGGCTCTTCCCAAGCGACATAAACTTGTCAAATATATGCCACAATAAAATTAAGAAAGGCCTCCTAAAACTGAAAGGGTTAACTCCATAAAACCAAAGGGATTATTTGTGTACCGACATGGAAATACCAAGCCGAAAATAACTCGGTGGCCTCTTCGGATCACGACCACAATGTATGTAGCGCTAAGCTATAAGTTCCAGGGCTTCAAATAATTATAATGTAAAACTTGCAAAATAAACAAACCAAAACTTATACGAACACAGTAAAACGACAAAACAACCAATCAAAATCGCTATGTGGAAACAACGCTTAAGTAAAATAATAATGTATAAATAAAAGAACACAATCCACCACAGAATCAGAAAATCAGAACTTATGACCGCAACTGTACAATATCAATTTAAGGGGGGATGGCCCGGTGAAAAAGTCCTTGCATGACAGTGTGGTAATCCCGACACTGACTTACGGAAGCGAAGCATGGACGTTGGTTGAGAGACTCAGACCAAGAGTGAGAGAAGTGGAAATTAATTAATTAAGTGCGTGCGTGCGTGCGGAGTTACATGGAGGGATAGACAGACTAATGAGGAAGTAAGAAGGAGGTGTGGTGTGGAGGTAGATGTGCTGGAAAGTGTGAAAAGGAACAACTTGAGATGGTTCGGCCATATGGAACGTATGGAAAGCGAGAGAATGACTAAGAGGGTGTACGAGAGCGAGGAGGAGGGATAAAGAGGGAGAGGTAGACCGAATGAGAGAAGGAAGGATGGAGTGAGGAAGTACATGAACGAAGGTGGTGCTGGTTGGGGGGAGGGGCGTCGACTGACTGGGGACAGAGGTGCAAGGGGGCGGTTCGTTCGTGACCACCCCTTCGGGGATCACGGCGTCAGGCAATAGATAGATGGCCCGGTTTTCTGGACCACTTTCTCCCTCATGTTTAGCCCCATTAGTTTTCAGATGTTAAGATGTTTGCCCCATTAGTTAGTCGATTTTAAGACCTTTCGCCCCATTTCTTCGTCAATATTAAGACCTGTCGTGCTATTTAGGTGTCGATGTTTTCCTGGCGAACGATAGTGAGCCTGTAATATTAGAAGAACCGGCCTTCGGCCGGAACATTTTTCTACCGAAAAATTTACAAATTAATCTAGAAGGGGGATCTAATGGATGTTTTTTTTTTTTTAATTTGATGGAGGTCTAGGGAGGAAACTAGAAAAATAATGAATACATGCCAAAATCGCCCAAAAAGTAAATCATCCCCCCTTAAACATGCAGGCGTTACTTTGGTAACTCCAAGGTAACAAAATAACGCCTGTGAGTTTAAATTGCTATTATACAGGGAAATTTACGGCACGGTATTGAATTTCTAATGGGTGCATAAACTGCAGTTAGAAGAATACCAAGCAATTACTTAGTATTCCATATGTGATATAAAATGGTTAAATACATGTTATTATGAACCACCCTTAACCCAAACCTTGTAAAATCTAACATAAGCCTTAAACACCGTAAAACATATATATTATAAACGAAACTTGGATAGCCTATATCTGCATTATATGAAAATTATAATGTCTCATAAAGCGTATTTACACGGGCGAACATAAACACCACTGATATTGCATAAATACTATATTATGTGTTTGTATTATCTATTCACTCGTCAGTACAGACAAAATCTATCACACGAGTGTGTAAATGCAATTTATATTAGTTAGCCTTCACAAAAAATATTTCATTTTCTTTGGATAAATACCACATTCACGTTTTCTGTATACAATAATAAGAGGAGGAACAAACTCAAATTACTAAAAATTATGCATCCCATTTTCTTTTCAAAACCGCATTTTCCTGAAGGTCACTACCACAATGTAAAAATAGATATACATATGAGTGTGTATGGACTATGGGTACAGTATATACGTACACAGTATGTACTATATAGTACATATATATAAATATTTCGTCAGTTTTTCTTATTTGCTTCTCGAAAAAAATCAGAATCTCCTAACCACGACTCTTAGTGGTAGAAGCAGGACAAACAGAGACCACACACAAGACAACACCAGCACACTAATATCAAAACACACCCATCAAAATAAAGGATAATTTGATGTTGAAATGTAGTGGTTATACTTAGACATACTGTAGGTAGATATGATGCGTGAAGTGAGGTGATGGTCAAGTGATTATGTATAGTGATGATAGGTACGGGTAGTGATGTGGTGGTGTTGGCTATATGGTCATGAGTGGTGATGACGCGTTTAAGGGGAGATGGGTCGTTTTTCTGGTCCCCCTTCTTCATGTTTAGCCCCATTAGTTTTTAATTTTAAGACGTTCGGCCTATTAGTTTGGCTATTTTTTACACCTTTCGCCCCATTTCTTTGTCAACATTAAGACTGTTCGTGTCATTTAGGTGTTGATTTTTCCTGGCAAGCGATATCGAGCTTGTAATTTAAGAGGAACCAGCCTTCGGCCGGAACATTTTTCTATCGAAAAATATACAATTATCTTGAAAGAGGGGAGGGGGTTAATGTTTGATGGAGTTCTAGGGAGGAAACTAAAAAAATTATAACAAGATATACAAATAAGAAACTAAATATGCCCATCCCCCCTTAACGAGAGCTGATGTGGGGTTGGGGTTGGTATTTGGTAGTTAGTTGGTGGTGAAGTGATGTGGTGATGTGCTTGTGTGGTAACGAGGAGCCGAAGGGCAAGGATGTGGTGGTGGTGGTGGTGATGGTGGTGGCTGGGATGGATGTACAGTACGTGGGTAAAATAAAAACAAAAGCTACACACAGACACAAGGGCAGCATATCAATACCAGAACCTGCACACACAAATGATGGCTGAACATATAAGAACTACAGGATAAAAAGTAAGGAGACTCGAGGCTTTTTTTCCCCAAGCATATTCCTAAATTTACTAAAATATCCAAGATAAGTATTTTTGACGGCTATTATTTAAACAAATAATGCATACCTAGTCATTTCACAATCAGGCTACATTAAATACCGTTGAAGAAAGTAATAATGTTCGCATAAATCTATCTATTAGCAAAACATTGCCAGCAAAATGCATCTACTGAAAGACTAGTTTGTCGGCACATTCTTCTGCAACTAGTAGGTACTAGCCTGGCAGATTAAAATTAAATTGTTAATGAATTCGACCACCTAAAACAACCTACCTTTACTCTGGCTGCTAATACCTATGCAATAAAAACAAGTAGCCGATCGAACATTTATGGGAAAAACGCTAATGATTGCACCATTATAATTTCGGAGAGGTAGATTCAGGGATCATATAAATACGGAAGAATAGAGGTAATATTTTTGTGCCCAAAACATATTACCGAAGGCCGAAGGGGTCAGCCTGAAGACATTCCGGGAAGCCAGGATGTAAAAAGAGGAAGCCACAAGTAATGACCCTTCTTACCCTGAGGTTGATGCTTCTCTTCTAGGGTCACATAACAATTTCTCTCCTTTCCCTTTCTTCTCCTCCTCCTTATTTTCCTTTCTGTTCCCTCTGTTCCTTCCCCTACTCCTCATCAATTCCTCCTTCTACCTTCCCTCGTTGTTCTTTTGCCTCTTTTTCTCCTCCTTTCTCTCTGTTCCTTATACACGCCTCCTCTCACTTCGTTCATTGTTTATACTCACGCCTCCTTCTGCTTCTTTGCTTCCTCTTCTCGTTTTCCTTGAACTGTTTCTTCTTTGTCCGTCTCCCATATCTCTCTATTCCTTACTCATCCTTCTACTATTATTCTCTGTCCCCTAACCTCATGCCCCCTAAAATTTACTACTGAAGGGGTGCCTGTTGAAATTCTGGGTAAGGCAGCCAGTAAACGATGACCCTTCATGCCCTAAGGTATGCAATAGGAGGAGGATTCTGCTTTATGAGGGTCAAGTAGCACATCTTAATTTTAATACCCACGTCTCCTATTATGTATTTTCCATTTTCCGCTTTCTTTCTACCCTTTTTGTATCTCACATGTCCCACTCAGTTTATTTTTGCTTCTACTATTATTTATCCATGTCTCCTTCTCTTCTGCCCCCCCCCCCCCCCCCCCCCCTTATACTACTGAAGGGATGCCTGTTGACGTTCCGAGTTGGGCAGCCAGTCTATATAATGACCCTTCCTGCCCTGAGGTATATAGTAGGAGGATGTTGCTAGTGCTCTCCTGGGGTCACGTAGCACCTTCATTATTACGCTCATCCACCCACTCTAGTTTACCCTCTTCTTTCTTGCTTCTTCTTTCATCTACTTTTTATTTTCTTATTCTACTTATTGTTGTTAACTTGTTATTGTTGTTGTTATTCTTCTTCGCGTTTCCCGTTTGAAAGGAGTTGGCCCCGACCTCATCACAAGCTTCTTTTTCGTCTTTCTCCTCACTCTATCCGCCCCCCTTCTTCTCACGTTCCCTTTGCTTTTACTTTGCCCCCTTCTACCTCCCTATTATTTTCCTCCATTCCTACTGCACTCTTTCCTTTTCCTATGACTCGTTTTTAACTCCTCCCTCTCATTATCTCTCATTATATCTCTCTCTCTCTCTCTCTCTCTCTCTCTCTCTCTCATAATTTTTTCCCTGCCCCTCTCCCAGCAGCAGCCCGAAGCCACATAGACAAGGCCGGAATCCTTAATGCCTCGACTGGTTCCTGGACAACTCAACCAGGAGACCATTTAGACCAGGAGACCATTTAGACCAAGATACCATTCCGACAAGGAGACCATTTCAACCAGGAGACCATTTAGACCAGGAGACCGTTAATCATTATGAAATAAAATAAACACGTCTACAAATTATCAGCATAAAATTAAGGAGTGCGTCATGGTATATTGGAAGGATTAAAGTAACATTTGTCTTAACCTAACATTGTCGGTTGAGTTGGCACCGGTTGAGATCTACTATTCGAAAATGGAATGGTGTTACGTTCGAGTTGTCCGAATACCGCCAGGAGTCGGTAAGTTGCCAACGTCTCCCTTGCCCACCTGTCACCCAAACCGTTTTCTCTCATTCTCCCGGTCCCCGTTCTCTATCTAATAATGATCGGTAACTTGGGAATATCTTAGCCGCAGCATACCAACGTAAACTTCGTCTCGTTTTTGTTTGATTTCGCTTCTTATAGGCTAAGCTCAACTGCCCTACCTTAATTTCGTCGATATTATGGTGTCAACCCCAGCTATGGGGTATGTGCCTGAGTATATACATACAATACTATTATGTTTTGTCTAATACTAGACGATTTCATTCGGATTCGGATTAGGCAGGATATCTATGAATAAATGGGATACAAACAATCTCACTAACCCATTGCAGAACCTTCCTAAGCTGGACAAACATTGTATTGTGTTAGACAAAAATAATAAAAACGGCACTGTACAGAAGGGAATCAGTGGAGTTGGCATATGTACTGGCACTACCTCAGGTTTAGTCTACGGGATTTGTACGTACAGTCGGCCAAATAAGTGATATCTAGGCACCAAGTATATTTTGATAAATAATTATTATCAGCAATATTTCAGTTATTTCTTCTTTTTGAGTGAGATATACAAAGTTGTTCCTACTGTTACCCACCATATTCAACATCTGACAGACATTAATACAGCAAAGAGCGAGCCAAACGTAATGACAGCTGAGACATGACTTATTAGGGCTACCGTACTCAAGTGTACTTATAAGCTTCCACACAATTAGTAAGATAAGTCGGTGATAAAATAGTGTGTTCTTGTAAGTAATGACATTGTGTTTATCATCCAACTCTATTGATGACCGTGTACATTTTGTCAGCATAATTCATCCTTTATTCCCACGTTATATTTTCATATTTAAGGGGAGATGGGTCGTTTTTCTGGACCCATTTCTCCCTCGTGTTTAGCCCCATTAGTTTTGAAATTATAAGACTTTTGGCCCATTAGTTTGGCGAATTTAACTCCCTTCGCCCCATTTCGTTGTCAATATTAAAACCTTTTGTGCAATTTAGATGTCGATATTTTCCTGGAGAGCGATAGCGAGCCTGTAATTTTAAGAGGAAACGGCCTTCGGCCGGGAAATTTTTCTACCGAAAAATGTACAAATTTATCTTGAAGGGGTGTTTAGGGGGTGTTTTTTAAAGCTTGATGGAGGTCTAGCGAGGAAACTAATAAATAAATGAATTAATAGACCAAAGAAACAGCCACTAGCCCCTTAATAGAGCCCAATCGATATGTCTAAACAGCCAGTCAAATGGGAAGTGGTGAATTTGTGAAAGTGGCAAAACAACTGGGATTTGAACTATCAGAATGCACGAAATTACATATTTTTACTCACCAAACATAAGAAAGTATTAAGTAACAATGATAATTTAAAGACTTTACATTCTTGTTAGCTACATACAGTTTAAAATCAAGTCTTGTATATAATTATCAATATAACCTAGAACACTTGCTCATGGGTAAATTCTAATCATTCATACATTAGTTATTAATAAATTATAACCATCCATATTTTAATAATTACTACAAATTATTTATAAAAAATCAAAGCATATGAAAGCATAAATCTTCCTTTCAATACTAAATCCTATAAAAATACCTTATAGTATTTACAAATCTGGCAGAAAATCTGAAATAGTAGCCCTTCTAAAAATGGGATAGGCCCACATCTGTAGCGCCTTGAGGTTGGCAGCTTCCGGAAAGATGATTCTGTCATGGCCCCCCCGAGTGTCGTGTCCTTCCCATGGGTGTCTCATGGGGCCCCGGTAGCGGTTATCCTAGTGGTACAACTTCCTGTAGGAGCCTTTCTTTCTGGGGTTTTTTTCATATAGCCTATGTGACTTTCTTTCTTTCTGGTATTTATTGTTTTCCCTTCATCATTTGTGTTAATAATATTTTCGGCATAACCCCATGCAAGCCCAATGGAAGGAGAAAAAAAAAAGAAAACTTTGGCATCACATGCAATGACACGCCATTTCATTATTCCAATCACGCATCACAGATATTGCGCAAAAGGATGCCATTCTCTCTCGCATACACTCTCTCTCTCTCTCTCTCTCTCTCTCTACAGAGATAGACTGCATCACCGTTGATTCATTTAAACTCCGCCTAGACAAATCTCTCGCATCAAACCCGCGACTGACTGCGTTTGTAAATGAATAACTTTATTTTATCCCCCCCTCAGTTACTAACCCATCTGTCCCCTACTAACTTCCTAATCCTGCCACGGACATTAGTTCCAGGGCAGTAATTCGCTTTCCAATGTTCCCTTACCCACTCTAAACCACTGTTTGGACACTTGATCCTCAGTGTTTTGGAGGACAAGCAACCTAGAAGGGTCACTAGATCGGTTGTTGCTTGATTTCCTTTGTACTCCTTTGTACTCTCTCTCTCTCTCTCTCTCTCTCTCTCTCTCTCTCTCTCTCTCTCTCTCTCTCTCTCTCTCTCTCTCTCTCTCTCTCTCTCTCTCTCTCTCTCTCGCAAACCCCAAGTTTGCTATTAAGAATGCTTCTGGAAGTGACTGATTTAGAAAAGAATTTGGGTGTTCTGATTAGCAGTGACCTAAAGTTTTCAAAGAAGTAGAAAGCTCAGACATTATATTGGGCTATATCAAGAGGCAATTCAAGTACAGTATAGAACAAACAATAGTCCTCGCACTCTACAATACTAAGAGTGCTGTTCAATGCTGGTCTCCAGCACTCAAGAAAGATATAGAGCGACTGGAAAGAGTACAAGCTAGGGTTACAAAGCTTTTTCCATCGATTAGAAGACTGAGCTATGAGGACCAGTTGAGCGCTCTTGATTTCCTTTCGTTGAAAAAAGCAGACTATGAGGTTAGCTCATTGAAGTTTTTAAAATACCGGTACTTAATGGATTTGACAATGTGGGTTATAGCAAAATGCTTAGTCTCTATATGAATACAAAATGCAATTATGGCTGGAAGTTAGATTTGAAAAGGTTCAACACTAGTATTTGTGGAAACTTTTTCAGATATAATATCTGTTTTACTTGAAACAAACTTCCCTCAGAAGTTGTAGACAGTTCTTCAGTAGAGCAGTTCAAGAAAAGAGGAGATAGTATTTTGCACACTCTGTAATGAGTGTAATGCAGTAAACAATCTCTTTCTTTCCACTTCGAGTATCTCCCCGTAATGGACCGCAAGGTCTTTTTGAGCTACTAACTATCCCTTGTAACTCTCTCTCCTACAACCCTTGACACCTACAAAGATGTTTCCCCTCCCCCAAGTCCCCTGTACCTTTCCCTCTCTGTTGGCTCTATTCCCAGGGCAGCCATCACCCATAACACAGCTAAACCTAAACCACAACACATAACCAGTTTTATACCCAAAAAGTCCATCCACATATAGTTTACCCGCAGTTGTTGGCCATTAACCCCTTTTAATCAGAATATGGCATTATATATATTTGTTTTCATTTCAGCTAACCCCAGACGATTGTCTTTATGAATCAAAGTGTTTATATGATATCAACTAACCCTTTTATCAAAAGAGATCATTGATAATGTCAATAAAATCATCTACGGTTAGCTACACTACAATTGAGAAAGGCGTCATCTGAATGAAAGGGTTAAAGTATTTACTACAAATTATTCGATGCAACCCTGCCTTACATAGTTCAATTATTCGTTGCAACCCTGCCTTACATAGTTCAATTATTCGTTGCAACCCTGCCTTACATAGTTCAATTATTCGTTGCAACCCTGCCTTACATAGTTCAATTATATAGATCTTAGGGTTCCTTGTAAGCCACGGTTATTGGCCTTGTGTACGTAATAAACTTAAGGGGAGGAAGTTGGTTTTTAGAGTCCTCCTCCCTCATGTTTAGCCCTATTAGTTATGAGATTACAAGACGTTCGCCCAATTAGTTCGGCGATTTTCAGACCTTTTGCCCCATTTCTTTGCCAATATTAAGACATTTTGTTCCTGGCGAGCGATAGCGAGCCTGTATATGAAGAGGAATCGGCCTTCGGCCGGGACATTTTTCTACCGAAAAATTTACAAATTTATATCGAAGGGGGGTTATGTGGGTGCTTTTTTTAAGCTTGATAAGAGGTTTAGAGAGCAAACTAAACTCCTTCCTTAAACCATGGAGCCGAACCAGTAAATTAGGCTGCACAATACCGTCTGAGCTCCCTTAACAATTAAAATCAATCGTTATGGTTGCCTTTCGTTAGAATATATGTACAGTCGCCTGCAGTGATACGTGGTAAAACAAATTGGTGAACGATTCTAACATGTTGATGTAACATTTTGAATACTTCCCTTAGACCACACACACCAAGACAGCATTTTCCCTCAATCAATGTTCGCTGTCTCAAGTTTATCATAATATAGCGAGCCACCTATTAGTGCAGACGATTATACATTATTATATACACAATGGTAAGAAGGTACCGTATGTAAAACACTGACCAACCCACATCATCCAGTACCTTCTAAACCCTTTGTGGACTACTTTAAGGGGGCCCACCTCGCTTTTTTGTTTTCTCTCCTACTCTCTTTGGCTTGTATCCATTTGGCCCCATTCATCCGACTGTTTTAAGACGTTTACCCCCATCCAGGTGTCAATATTTTCCCCAGCATGTAAAGAGAACACTATATTCCTTGAGACGTAGTCTGAAGGAGCACCTGTACCGGACAGCTGCGAGAAGGGAGCACCAAGCTTATGTCTACTACTAAATACGACATAAGAGATAGGCAAAACAAACTGGAATGATTACTGATTACGGATTAGCCTACTGATATTTACTATAGGATGTAAGTTACCGGTATCTTAAAATAACCCCCAAGCAATACTTTCTCTAAAGTATTTACTTCTTTTATCCTCCCCTCTTTCCCCAGCTAACTTAATCCCACAAGGACCCCAATGGAAATACGCCTAACGGCCTTATTGGGCTATCCTTAGTTGGAATTATGCAAGGCTGGTACATGTCATATTTGTAACATATTATGTGGTACGGTACCATCACTGTAAAATGCTAACTGAATAAATATTATAAATATTATTATTATTATTATTATTATTATTATTATTATTATAGTTTTGTTTTGACAGCAAGCTAAATTTGTACATTTTTCGATAGTAAAATGTCTCCGGCGAAGCCGGATTTCTCCATACAATGTTGGCTCGCTATCGCTCACCAGGAAGAAATCGACACCTGGATGGGGATAAACGTCTCAAAACAGTTGGGTGAATGGTGCCGAATGGATACAAGCCAGAGACAGAGAGAAAAGGAGAGAAAGAGAAAAAAACAGGTGACTCCCACACATTTTCAAAACGAAAGAAAAGGCGTGAATGTTGTACCGCCCATCCAACCCCTAACACTCCTCCCTACCCCCTAACGTTACCCTCTCTATCACATTCTGACCCCCATCAGTTCTGTGACGTGCTACTTTGTCAACCAACACCCACAACTAACTCTCTCTCTCACTAACTCTCTCTCTCTCTCTCTCTCTCTCTCTCTCTCTCTCTCTCTCTCTCTCTCTCTCTCTCTCCTTCTTCTCTATCCTTTCCTTCAACTTTCCTTTTCTATCGGATATGCCACCTCTACTAGAATTAAGTCCTGACCACCTCGTTTGGATCGTAAGGTCTGTTTGGCCAGTGTATATATGTAAATATATGTAAATCTCTCTCTCTCTCTCTCTCAAACATTTTCTAGAGGCCCATCTGTTTCACGGACTCCCAGTATAAACTTAATGACCGAGATAATTGTGTGGGGGGGGGGGGTCACCGGCTTTTTTTCTCTTTCTCTCCTTTTATCTCTTTCTCTGACTTGTATCCATTCGGCCCCATTCAGCCAACTGTTTTAAGACGTTTATCCCCATCCAGGTGTCGATTTCTTCCTGGCGAGCGATAGCGAGCCAGCATTGTATGGAGAAATCCGGCTTCGCCGGTGACATTTTTCTATCGAAAAATTTACAAATTTAGCTTGCTGTAAAACATATATATATATATATATATATATATATATATATATATACAGTATGCTGGCTCGCTACCGCTCGCCAGGAACATATTAACACCTGGATGGGGGTAAACGTCTTAGAACGGTAGGTTGAATGGGGCGGAATGGATACAAGCCAATGAGAGAGGGAGAGAAAGAGAAAAAAGCGAGGTGGGGCCCCTTAAAAACCTCGGTGCTATGTGGTCTAGGTCTAGGGTTGGTTGGTGGGTGGGTGGGTGGGTGGGTGGGTGGGTTCTGGTGGTGGTGGGAGGAGGGGGAAGGAAGGGGTTGGAGGAGTACTAAAGAATTAATAGTTAAAGGTTAATTCCGTTACAAAGGGTTGGTCGCTGTGGTGGGGGCTGAATGGAGAATGGCCTATTGTGTTCCGCTCGTACCCCCTCCCCTCCCCTCCCCTCGCCCCCTTTAGACCCAAGTTTGATATAAAGCCGAACTGGGGTAAATCCTACAGTCATGGTCAAAAGCCGTGTCCTGCTTATGTCATTTCCACTGTTTATCTTGCTATTGTCTGTATTTTTGTAATTTCCAATGTTTATCTCTCTATTGTCTTGTATTTTTTATCAGGTAATGTAATTTGCCATGTCCCCATTTTGTTTACCTTTGGATACCTTTGGATGTGTTCGCCGCTCCTCTAGCGGCACCAAGGAGCGCGACGCCCCTCGTTATGGGTGGTGATTTGGTGCAGTAGACTGTTTGAAGCGACAGCTCGCTCCCTTGCAAGGATGGGCTCGTCTGGCACTTTTTGCAGTTCGACATCTAGGGCTCTCTTGAAGTTGTCTAACGAGATGTCCCTCATGTCTCTTACTCGCCGTGGGAGTTTGTTGAAGAGACGTGGGCCTCTGTGTGATAACCAGCCCTCTCGCAGAGAGCCCATAGCACCCCTGTTATTCATCCGGGGGATTTCGCATTCCCAGCCTCTCCTATCACTGAACTTCATGACTATCCCTCTGCGATTTTCCACGTGTATATTATTAGGTAACGTTCTCTTCTACGTTCCAGTGAGTACAGATTCAGTGCTCTTAAACGCTCCCAATAGTGTAGATATTTTATCGAACTTATATGCGAAGTGAAATTTCTTTGTACACTCTCTACGTCATTTATTTCACCTGCTTTGTATGGGGATGTTACTCAACTATTAGGGATATTTTAATAGCGAACTGTGTTAATTAGGAACACTTTGCAAATATAGTTCACACACATATTAGTTGTATTTTCCGGCAAGTATAGACACATCAGCTGTTAAAGGATTTAATTTTCCGCTAGGGGAAAATCTCTTTAAGGGGAGATTTACACCTGGAGGATTTTTTTCTGAACCTCTTTCTCCCTCATGTTTAGCCCCATTGCTTGTGAGATTTAAAGACGCTTGCCCCATTAGTTTGGTGATTTTAAGAACCCTCGCCCCATTTCTGTCAATTTTAAGAACATTCGTGCCATTTAGGTGTCGATTTTTTCCTGGCGAGCGATAGCGAGCCTGTAATTTAAGGGGAACCGGCCTTTGGCCGAGACATTTTTCTACCGAAAAATGTACAAATTTATCTTGAAAGGGGGTCAAGGGGGGGGGGGGGGAGTAATTTTAAGCTTGATGGAAGTCTAGGGAATCAACTAAAAACCTCCCCTTAACAGACACAGGCAAAGCCTTTATAATATACAAGGTGTGTTCAGTGTGGCTCGGGAGGAATTTCGTATTATACCAGTAGAGGAAAATTAGTTATGAATTTGCAGATTCACCCAACATTAATGTAGGCCTTACATGTTACCGGTACCTGATCATGTCCATCGTTATCCAATCTCGCCTAACCAAAAATTAATTACCGGTAACGCTTGGATTTGCATGTATATAAAAAGAAATAGCTAAGAATTTTTCTGAGCGACTGTACATTCCTTAGGTAAATGACGAGGGCTGGGTTTGAGACAATTAAGGGGGGTCACCGGCTTTTTTTTTAATCTTTCTCTCCTTTTCTCTCTTTCCTTGGCTTGTATCCATTCGGCCCCATTCAGCCAACTGTTTTAAGACATTTATCCCCATCCAGGTGTCTATTTCTTCCTGGCGAGCGATAGTGAGCCAGCATTGTATGGAGAAATCCGGCTTCGCCGGAGAAATGTTTCTATCGAAAAATTTACAAATTTAGCTTGCTATCAAAACAAAAATATATATATATGCTGGCTTACTACCGCTCGCCAGGAAAATATTGACACCTGGATGTGGATAAACGTCTTAAAACAGTAGGGTGAATGGGGCCGAATGGACACAAGCCAAAGAGAGAGGGAGAGAAAGAGAATGAAGCGAGGTGGGCTCTCTTATGTATCAGGTATTAGTGATGGTAACGGGATGGATGAGATGGGACGGCACCCAGAGAAGGCCTTTTAGCTCTCTTTAGCGCTCTCTTTAGCGCTCTCTTTAGCTCTCTCTCTCTCTCTCTCTCTCTCTCTCTCTCTCTCTCTCTCTCTCTCTCTCTCTCTCATCCTCTGTTTTCCATTCTCTCTATTCTCTGTTGTCTTTTGTATATATTTCTTCCCTCTTTTCCTCTCTCTCCACGGAGCAGGAATAGCGTTCGTTATCCATACATTTCACTGTGTCATGCCAATACTGTAACATATGTACTCACTGCTAGGTAGAGTGACCATGGGGCGATAACATACCTGGAATGAAACAGAAAATGAATTATACATATAAAACACTAGTAAATACATCAATTATACATAAAAAACACTAGTAAATACATCAATTAGACATATAAAACACTAGTAAATACATCAATTAGACATATAAAACACTAGTAAATACATCAATTAGACATATAAAACACTAGTAAATACATCAATTAGACATAAAAAACACTAGTAAATACATCAATTAGACATATAAAACACTAGTAAATACATCAATTAGACATATAAAACACTAGTAAATACATCAATTAGACATATAAAACACTAGTAAATACATCAATTAGACATATAAAACACTAGTAAATACATCAATTAGACATATAAAACACTAGTAAATACATCAATTAGACAAAAAAACACTAGTAAATACATCAATTAGACATAAAACACTAGTAAATACATCAATTAGACATACAAAACACTAGTAAATACATCAATTAGACATAAAACACTAGTAAATACATCAATTAGACATATAAAACACTAGTAAATACATCAATTAGACACATAAAACACTAGTAAATACATCAATTACATATAAAACACTAGTAAATACATCAATTATACATAAAAACACTAGTAAATACATCAATTAGACATAAAATACTAGTAAATACATCAATTATACATACAAAACACTAGTAAATACATCAATTAGACATAACAAAACACTAGTAAATACATCAATTAGACATAAAACACGAGTAAATACATCAATTAGACATAATTATAAAACACTAGTAAATACATCAATTCATATACATCGATATTTAAAGAACAAAATATCGTCTTACCTAATTTATTATGGCTGCATAATTGGATATATATATACTGTATGCATTGTGAATGCATGTATGTATGACTGTATGTATGATTGTATGTATGACTATGAATATATATATGTATGTTTGTAGCCTCCCCCCCCCCCCCCCCCTGTGTTGAGGTGTTCCCTGGGGTTGTGTCTTGGGCAGCACCGGATGTACTCCCCCTCCTACTACCCAACCATCATGCCCCAAGGGGACACTGTATTACCCGTTCCCACCACATAAACAGGCTCTACCTACCCAGTTATATACTATTATTATGATGATGATGATGATAACGATAGTGAAGAAGAAGATAATAATAATAAGATAATGATGATGATGTACCAATTTATCACGAAGGGAAGTCTTGGAGGTAAAAACAAAAAAAATTTCAGCTTGATAGATGTTGGGATCAAACTAAACAAATACAATAATAATAATAATAATATTAATAAATAAAACAAAAACTTGAGTAGGCAACAGTGCTGCCAGTCCTGTGACCGTAAACAAAAAAGGAGATCTTTTTAGGAGGGTGACCTGCTTTTGTTCTCTCCTTTACTCTCTTGCTCTTGCTCGCTCTTGCTCAATCTCGCTCTCGCTCTCTCTCTCTCTCTCTCTCTCTCTCTCTCTCTGGCTTGTATACATTCGGCCCAACTCAGCCTACTGTTTTAAGACGCTTATCCCCATCCAGGTGTCGATTTATTCCTGGCGAGCGATAGCGAGCCAGCATTGTATGAAGGCATTCGGCTTCGCCGGAGAAATTTTTCTATCGAAAAATGTACAAATTTAGCCTGCTGTCAATTTTTTTTTTTTTTTAAATATGCTGGCTCGCTAGCGCTCGCCAGGAAAATGTCGACACCTGGATGAGGATAAACGTCTTAAACAGTAGGCTGAATGGGGCCGAATGGATACAACCCAGAGAGAGAGGGAGAGAGAGAAAAACATAAAACCCGAGGTGGGCACCCTTAAGCTGTGTCAGTTACCTATCTACAGTTTTGTTCAGAATAGGATGGACCGTTCGAAGACTACTGTAGAGGACTGATAAAGAACTTTCATGAAATGAATACCCGGTACATTAGAACAAATTTCGACATAATAATCTGCGGTAGGAGTCAATAAATTGGAAATAAATTGAAAAGAAATCAAATATACAAATTAATAAGACCATTGCCCAATATGAACCAAGTATAGCCGATTCAACAAGGCTACCGGTACATGCAAATTTTACACTGCTACCGTACCTATAGAAATATCTTGGCTTAAAGTATCACATTTAGAAAGGACTAAAATACACTTGCGAATTTTTGTTCGTTTAGCTTCAAACTGGGATAATTACATATTGAATCTAGGCTGACACTAGACTTAATATTTGTATTAGCTTAAGAAAAGAAAAAACTCATACCCCCAAAAACAAAAAAATAATAAAATAAAATAAAATAATAATAAATAAATAAATAAATAAATAAATAAATAAATAAAACAAATAAATACAAAATAAAATAAATAAATGAATCCAATAAATAAACAAATAAACAATACAAATAAATAAAATTACTGGAGGTAAAATGAGAAAGTGCACAAACTAATACAACAGGGAGAAACAATATATAACAGGTATAAAGATGTTGATAAAGAAATCATTATGATTAGGTAAGAATATGGCAAATTCAAAGAAACCCTTTTCCAAACAAATATCGGCAACTTTGGGTATGTAATTTCTCAAATAACCTTCATACGCATGTATCACCTATAATAATATAATATCAATTTAGTTACCCATACCAACGAAAAGCGGTCACAGAATATTGCCAGGATAAAGTTACCGGCATAAATAGCGGAACATAAAGGCCATGTGACACCAACACATGTGAGTGAGAGTCAGGCCGTGTTGTGAGAGGGGACGAGTGGGGAGTAGGGTGCTGAAAGAAATACGAATGAGGAGAGAGAAAGAGAGCAGCCAATGTTTGGGAAAAATATGATGAACATCCAAACATATACAATATATATACAGCATATACATATACAGTATATATGTGTGTGTGTGTGTGTGTGTGTGTGTGTGTGTGTGTGTGTGTGTGTGTGTGTGTGTGTGTGTGTGTGTGTGTGTGTGTGTGTGTGTGTGTGTGTGTGTGTGTGTGTGTGTGTGTGTGTGTGTGTGTGTGTGTGTGTGTGTGTGTGTGTGTGTGTGTGTGTGTGTGTGTGTGTGTGTGTGTGTGCGCGTAAATAAGACATAAAATTCAGCAGCTCGTACCACTCCTGTCAAGATTCATAAGAAAGCCTGCGCCGAGGGGATTTTGTTTTATCTAGGAAACAAATAAGTGACACGAGCTCTGGAAGGAGAGGGTTCAGTTGTCTCGACCTTTCAGATCATGGAGGTTTCAGAGCGTTCAGAGGTGGGAAGAAGGAAGGGTCTACTGTTACCTGTATCTAGTCTACGGATAGTCTTTCTTATTCACTAAAAAAAAAAAAAAAAAAAAAAAAAAAAAAATGGGCCTGTGCAAATAGATAGATAGATAGCTTGGCGATTTTAAGATTTGTGTCTCATTAATTTGGTGATTATAAGATGTTCTGCCCCATTAGTTTGGCGATTATAAGGTGCTTCGACCCATTCAGGTGACGATATTTTCCTAGCCTTTGGCCAATTTCTAGTTTGAAGTGGGGGTCTGAGGAGGTTTAATATATTATTTGTGTTTTTTTTTTTTTTTTTTTAAAGAGACAATGAACGGAGGAAGGAAAAACACAGATAAAACAAAAAGGTCCATGTGCCTAAAGGCATCCTCCATTCATAAAATGTTTGTAACAACTGGATTTAAACATTTGTAGATTGTAAGTTTGTGGAAAGCAATTCGAGGGAAGTAAATTCCAAAGAGTAGTAGCTCTGGGGATAAATGAATTCTGATAAGCAGAAGTTCTGCATTGTGGAGGAGAAAGTGTAAATTCATGGGCGCTCTCAGCTGCCCTAGTTCTACGGGGAAAGATGTGGAGAGGCGGCACAATTGAAGCAAGTTCCTCGGAACAATTGCTGTGAAAATATCTGTAGAATAATGCAAGGGATGCAACGTTTCTTCGTATGGATAATGTAGGAAGGTCCTGTGTGATTGCAGGGTTATTGATTAATCTAATAGCTTTATTTTGAATTTTGTCCAACTGCCTCAATGCAACCACTCCACTTCCACCCCACAGAGGTGAACAGTAATCCATCTGAGAACGCACATGACTTTTATATATTACGGCCAACTGCTCGTCAGTGAAAAATTCTCGAACTCTGTACAGGAGTCCCAGTTTTTTAGAGGCATTCTTAGCAATGCCTCTAACATAATGTGTCCAGCTCAAGTTAGTAGTTAATGTTACACCGAGAATGTCAATACTAGGGGAAGTGGGAATATTGACATCATTAAAAAATATATGGGAGTCAGTGAGATTCTGTCGGTTAGAAAATTGAATGTACTTGGTTTTCTGTGCATTAAAGGAAACTAGATTCTTTTGTCCCCATCCATTAATTCTAGAAAGGTCCTGGTTCAGAGAAATTGCAGTGTTTATTTTTGAATTTATAAGATCGGGTTGGGTGAAAGAATTGGTAAATGTGAAGGAACTGTGGAGTGTTGAGTCATCTGCGTAGGAATGTATTGGATTATGAGTGGTAGATATGAGATCATTGATATGAATGAGGAACAGAATTGGGGCCAAAACTGATCCCTGGGGAACAAGGGTATTTATTGAGTGAAATTGAGAATAAAGGCCATCTACCATTACACGTATTTTTCTGTTATGAAGATAAGAAGAAATTAGTTGAACTAATGATGCAAGGCCGTAGTGTGACATCTTCGACAATAAGGATTGATGCCAGACTCTATTAAATGCCTTTGATATATCCAGTGCTATTGTATGTGTTTCACCATGTTGGTCTGTAGCTTGGTTGATTTGATGCGTAAGAAGGCAAAGAATGTCTGCAGTTGATCGACATCGTCTAAAACCATATTGCCTATCACTGATTAATTTATTATTCTCAAGATGCTTAATTATGTGATTATTTAATATAATTTCAAAGACTTGACCAAGAGTGGAAGTTATAGCTATTGGTCTGTAATTTGATGGATCTGAAGAGGCTTATGATAGAAAAGGGTCTATGGGGTAAACTAAACACAATAGCTCGAAAACTAAAGCTAAAATAATAATATTAATAATAACAAAAGCAAAAATAATAAAATCCTCAATATTAAATAAACAACGTCACCATCAACCCCCAAAACGTCGCACAACATTTCTGGAGCATTGAGAGCGAGGTTGAAAGAAGGAAGGGTCGCCTGTTAATCCTTCAACCAGACTGACACGGACCCGGGAGCTCTCAGGTGCGAAAGAAAAACACTTTAAAGGCCGGTTTATATGTACCCTATATCCTCTTCATTATAAGTACGCCACAAGTACAGAACCCCAACCTCTCATTACCCAAAAAGGACTTCAGTAATCGAGTTGTTGTTTTTACCATTTGGAAAGAGCCAACCAGTAAATTGATGCAGAAATTTACAGCCCGTTTATTCCAGCCATTCCTGAATTACAAGACCTACCTACCCATGTTCACCTATGTGGAGTTCGCCACTCTTGCTAGTGGCACCGAGGAGCACACAGCCCTTCGTTGTTGTTTGAGAATTGGTGCAGCAGACTATTCGAAGGGGCGGAGCGCTCCCCTGCGAAGATGGGCTCATCTGGCACTTTTTGTAGTTCGACATCGAGAGCTCTCTTGAAGCTGTCTAACGAGACGCCTCTCATGTCTCTTACTCGCCGCCGCGGGAGTTTGTTGAAGAAACGTACTCCTCTATGTGATAACCAACCCTCTCGCAGAGAGCCCATAGCACCCCGATTTTTCATCTTGGGGACATTGCATTCCCAGCCTCTCCTATCACTGAACTTCATTGCTATTGGGGTATGTAGATTTGGTACAAAACCCTCTGCGATTTTCCACGTATATATTATTAAGTATCGTTCCCTTCTACGTTCCAACGAATACAGCTTTAATGCTTTTAAACGCTCCCAATAGCGTAACTGTTTTACTGAGTTTATATGTGAGGTGAAGTTCCTTTGTACACTTTCTAAGTCATTAATTTCACCTGCTTTGTGTGGGGATTTTAATACGTTACAGTATCTAGAGGATAGGGTTAAGATATCTGGCCTAGTTATAGTGAACATACTATATAGCAGTTAACCATAGCGATTTGGGGGGCATCTTTTCTCGGTATCTCTAGTCTGGAAGCTTGTGAATTTAAGCTTTATAAGATTTAAGCAGCTATAACAATCTAACGCCAGTCAACCAGCCGATGAGAAAAGTTCCTCAAATGCTTCCTTCTAAGTTACAGGCTCGCTAACGCTCGCTAGGAAATAATCGACACTGACTAAGTATGGAGGTCATTTGTAAGCTGTATATAGTATAGTAGTGTGCCTTTATGTAAATAGACCACCAAGCATATAATCGTCTAGTGTAGCAACAATAAAAAGACGCCTTGTTTGTGAAAGGGTTAACCCCTTCTGTACCGGCGACGTCTTTAACATTTTATCCTTGCCATATTTAGACGAGCTTGTGCAGGTTAAGAAGGATCGGGGGTAGTTAAAAGGGTTGGTTGAGATAGTTTGTAGTCTTATTATTGCTAGAGGTCCTTCCTAAGCTGAATACAATCGTCTAATGGTAGCCAGAATAAAGTCCAAAGGACGTCACCAGTACAGAAGGGGTTAAGGGGGGATTGAATTAGGAATAGAATGTGAACGTGGAACTAGTAGAGGACGCAAACATAAAACAGAGGTGCCAGTTAAAAAATACGGTCAGGTCATTAAAGGGATAGTGGCTGTTTTGGTTTGTATTTTATTGCTATTTTATTTATGTATTTATTTTATTCAGTTATTCATATAATTTTGAGTTTCCTCGCTAGACCTCCATCAAGGATAAAAAAAAACACCCCCTAGACCCTCCTTCAAGATAAATTTGTAAATTTTTCGGTAGAAAAATGTCCCGGCCATAGGCCGATTCCTCTTAAAATTACAGGCTCGCTATCGCTCGCCAGGAAAAAAACCGACACCTAAATGGCACGAAAGGTCTTAAAATTGACAACGAAATGGGGCGATAGGTGTTAATATCGTGAAACTAATGGGCCGAACGTCATACAATCTCAAAACTAATGGGGCTAAACACGAGGGAGAAAGTGGTCCAGAAAACCGGCCCATCTCCCCTTAAAGGAAAGAAAAGGAGCGTGAGTTGAGAAAGGAGAGTGAAGGTGGAGGACGCGTGGCTGGCCGGTAATGCTCACAGGGGTGTATATACTGATCCTATAATCCTCCACACTAATCCTTAGCCTCTACTGATAGTCTCCGGCTCTAGCACATACACTCGCCACTCACACCTGTCCTCTAGCTCGCTCTCGCTGACTCTCTCTCTCTCTCTCTCTCTCGTTCTCGTTCTCGTTCTCGTTCTCGTTCTCGTTCTCTCTCTCCCTCTCTTGCTCTCGTGCTCGCTCTCTCTCTCTCTCTCACACACACACACGGAAACACACACACACACACACACACACACACACACACACACACACACACACACACACACACACACACACACACACACACACACACGTAGAGTACCGTATATACTTTGCATATTTCTTCAAATACTTTGTTTCTTATATTATATTTAGAAACATGTTTTCAAAACAATAAATCATGATCGATGGATGATAACAAAATATATTTAAGATAACCTAGCCTTCGGCCAGGACCCTTTTCTATCGAAAAATTTACAAATTTATCTTGAAGGAGGGTCTAGGGAGTGTGTTTTTGTTTAAGCTTTATGAAGGTCTAGCAAGGAAACTAACAAAGCTATGTAGGCCCAAACAAATATCCACTGTCCCCTTAAGCGTTTTCAAAGAGTGATGAAGGTGTTATTGGAGTAGCCTAGAGTGGAGTGGAGTCATGTGTTGTGGAGTAGTAGCCTACCCGGAATATAGACAGTTGTGATTGATGAAGCAGTGTGGGGTGAGGGTGTAGAGTTGGGCTATCGTAAGGAATGACAGATCGGGTTGGGAGAGCTGGGTGGTGGTGGTAGTGGTGTCAGGTTGTCAGGGGGGCCGGAGTGGTGTCAGATGAGGGCCTGGAGGAGGGAAGGGGAGAGAGGGCCGGCACAAACGAGCTTTTTTCCGGCGTCTTTTCTCACCAACTCGACTGGTGACTTCTGATAAGATACTTTACAAAATTTCGGGTAATAATAACTAATCTATCTTTAGTCTAGGTACCCATAGCAAACCAAAAGTAACCAGAATAGTGACAATTTTAAGATGCCGATCGAGAGGCGACGACAAAAGTTCTGGCACTACTCAAAGGCCCTGGGGAAGAGAAAGAGAGGGACGAAGGGAGGGGGTCATACCCTGTGGAGAGGTAACAGGTTGGCTGGAGGGGAGGGCAGAGAGGGAAGACGATGGGAAAGGAGGGAAGGGTGGAAGGTTATATACTGTGGAGGGGTGACCGGTTGGCTGGAGGGGAGGGGAAAGGAGGGCAGAGGAGGGAAGGCTATGGAAAGGGAGGGAAGGGTGGAAGGTTATATATTATGGAGGGGTGACCGGTTGGCTGGAGGGGAGGGGAAAGGAGGGCAGAGGAGGGAAGACTATGGAAAGGGAGGGAAGGGTGGAAGGTTATATACTGTGGAGGGGTGACCGGTTGGCTGGAGGGGAGGGGAAAGGAGGGCAGAGGAGGGAAGACTATGGAAAGGGAGGGAAGGGTGGAAGGTTATATACTGTGGAGGGGTGACCGGTTGGCTGGAGGGGAGGGGAAAGGAGGGCAGAGGAGGGAAGGCTATGGAAAGGGAGGGAAGGTTATATATTATGGAGAGGTGACAGGTTAGGTGAAGGTGAGGGCGTGGTACGTATAAATCCCAAGTACCCCAAGTACCTAGAGTTCATAAGCCTAAACACAATGGGCTAACCTCAATAACCTGAGTAGGTGTAAATGACAGGGTATGAAACGAAAATGTTGTATTACCGCTGTTTTTATTGTTATTGTAGTTATTTTACGGGATATTTATTGTGTGTATGTCATAAGCTCACATGGGGAAGTATTTCACGCTGGCTGAACATACACTGCTTCCATGTATACAGTAGTCAAAATATGTTCTCTCCGTTCAACTATTTACGCAGCAAATTTAGAGATGTCAAGAAATTACTCTTTCATATTTTTGTTTTACCTATATAACTTTCTGCTGAATGATATTTGTGCCAAGAGTGATTTCAGTTACACGTCAGGTGGCCAGTGTAGCAAGTTCATGTTTACAGGGATTAAAGTTGTTACGGACCACTTACAGTATATCTCCACTTTACCGTAACATAATATTATATATATGTACAGTATACTGTATCTGTATCAGGAGAGAGAGAGAGAGAGAGAGAGAGAGAGAGAGAGAGAGAGAGAGAGAGAGAGAGAGAGAGAGAGAGAGAGAGAGAGAGAGAGAGAGAGAGAGAAAGAGAGAGAGAAAGAAAGAGAGAGAGAGAGAAAGGGGGGGGGGGGCACATTGAATGCAGAGAAAGATGTGTTAAAAGGGACTAGAGGTATATGTGCTTTGGAGGTTGTGGTGTTGTGGACAGGTGTAGAAGGATGGTGGCAGGAGATGGGTGAGGGTGGCAGGCAGGGGAAACGATAAATATACAAGAACGTACCCGGTATACAAATATACAATAGAGAAACTTTAAAAGTATAACAGTATAGCCAACTCCTCTGCAATATCTCTCTGTATCTGCATGGCTTTCAATCACACTGTTCCCTGGACAGTTGGGGCTTGTACTAAATAGTAATTAAAGAATTAATGAATACAAATCAGATCCTTCATTATAATTCGATTATGGCTAACACAAGATGATTTCGATCAGCTTAGGAAGAACCACTATGAATGTACGATGTACAAACTCCAAACTATTTTATTCTGCTTGTTATTAATCTCGTAGCATTAAAGGGTTACAAAACTATCTAAGTTAACCCTTTGACCCCCAAAAATTCTTTCTAAGCTGAATTAAATCGTCTAAGATAGCCAGAATGAAATGAAGACAGGCGTTATCTTGGCGTAGTTAAATTGTTACATAGAAACTGAAAAGTGCCCCGTTGCGTAAAAAAAAAAAAGAAACATCAGACAAAAAATAATGGCAAAAGGTGAAAAGACTGGTTGTAAATGGGAATGTGAAATGGGTGTAAATGAGTGTGTGTGATATAAATGAGGTGATAATGGGTGTTTAAGGAAGGGTGAAAATCTGACAAGAGAGTGAGGACAATGGGTGAAGAAGAAGAAGAAAGAGAGAGAAAGAGAAATAGAGATAATGAAAGAGTGAGTGAGAGGTTGTTGGGTGGATGATGATGGACATAAAGAAGAGCGCAGAAAAAAAAGAGTGAATACAAGAAGTTACTATCAGCGAAAGTGTAAACAGAGGATAGACCTGATGATAATAATAGGAGGATGTGCATAACTTAGAGAGTGGAGAAATATTTTTAGAAGATGCAGAATTAGATTAAGGGGGTAGGGCTTCGTTTTTGGTCTATACATTTATCTTTTATTTCTTTTTTTAGTTTCCTCGCTAGACCTCCATCAAGCTTAAAATAAAAACAAAATTGCTAGACAAATGTGTAAATCTTTCGGTAGAAAAATTTCCCGGCCGAAGGCCGATTCCTTATAAAATTACAGGCTCGCTATCGCTCGCCAGGAACAAATTGACACCTAAATGGCACGAAAGGTCTTAATATTGACAACGAAATGGGGTGAAAGGTCTTAAAATCGCCAAACTAACGGAAACAACGTCATAAAATCTCAAAGGTAATATGCTAAACATGAGGAAGAAGGGGATCCAGGAAAAGCGACTACCTCCCCCTTAAAAGGGTGGGTGTAAGGGGTGACGGGTGGAGAATGGTAATTATAAAAGAGGGTACAAGATAAATGAATAACAGAGAAGAGGGCGGGTGAACAGAAAAGAGGGCGGGTGAACAGAAAAGAGGGTGGGTGAACAGAAAAGAGGGTGGGTGAACAGAAAAGAGGGTGGGTGAACAGAAAAGAGGGTGGGTGAACAGAAAAGAGGGGGGTGAACAGAAAAGAGGGAGGGTGAACAGAAAGAGGGAGGGTGAATAGAAAAGAGGGTGGTATGAACAGAAAAGAGGGACGGTCAACAGAAAAGAGGGGGGTGAACAGAAAAGAGGGAGGGTGAACAGAAAAGAGGGAGGGTGAACAGAAAAGAGGGAGGGTGAACAGAAAAGAGGGAGGGTGAACAGAAAAGAGGGAGGGTGAACAGAAAAGAGAGAGGGTATAACAGAAAAGAGGGAGGGTATAACAGAGGAGAGGGAGGGTGAACAGAAAAGAGGGAGGGTATAACAGAAAAGAGGGAGGGTATAACAGAGGAGAGGGAGGGTGAACGTAATGGGTGAAAGAGTGAAATAGAGATGACACGCAGAAGAGAAGAAGGGGTGGGTGTCGGGTATGACGGAGAAGTGAAGGGGAGAGTAAAAGTGATGATTATACAAGGATATTTCAAACTAAAAGGATAAACTAAGGGGCGTCGGTGATGGACGTTGCGCATTAAGAGGGAATGGCTCGTTTGTTGGTTGATTTTTTAATGTATTAATCATTATTCAGATAGTTACCTCCCTAGACCTCCATCAAACTTTAAAAAAACAACCCCAAGATCCCCGTTCAAGATTATATTTGTACATTTTTCGGCAGAAAAATATCCCGGCCGAAGGCCGCTTCCTCCTAAATTACAGGCTCGCTATCGCTCGACAGGAAAAAAATCGACACCTAAATGGCACGAAAACTCTTAATATTGATAATGAAAAGGAGCGAAAGATCTTAAAATCGCCAAACTAATGGGCCGAACGTCTTAAAATCTGAAAATTAAAGGGGCTAAGCATGAGGGAGAAAGGTGTCCAGAAAAACAGACCATCTCCCCTTAAATAAAGGATGTTGATTAAAGAAGAGATTGAAAGTAAAATGAAGATAAATGCGAGTAGATTGTAGGGGCTGGCCATGGGGGTTGGTGTTACAGAATGGGTGGATGGGTATTGGTTGGGTGATGTTACCAGTGAGGATACACCATACAAAACAATAACAGGAAGATACAAAACACTAAGAATGGAGGGTGCGTTTTGGGTGATGAGTCGGTAAATATAATTTGGAGTAAATATTCTTTTTCCAGCGGGTTTTATGAAGTCACGGGTGTAGGATGGATTGGGGTGGGGTGTAGGGTGGGTGGGGTGTAGGGTGGGTGGGGTGTAGATTGTAGGGTATAGGGTGAAGGGTGGGTAGGGTGTAGGGTGGGTGGGGTGTAGGGTGGGTAGGGTGTAGATTGTAGGGTGGGTGGTGTAGGGTGTGGGGTGGGCAGTATCGGGTGTCAACATGGGGGTAGACCAAAGACTCCCAGGCTCACAAAGGATTGGAATTGGGTAGTGTGATTAGGTCTGTGGGCCGCCTGTGATTGGCTCAACCAAGACGGCACATTCTTTGCCAATCAGCTGATATGACCAAACTATGCCGCTGATTCACTCAATATGTGCTCTTTGTATTATTATTGATGATAATAGTGATGGTGACGATGCTGATGATGCTGATGATTATGATAATGATAATGACGATGATGGTGATTTAACAAAAATATATAAATATCAGTGGATACACATAAAAATAAAGGCACCATCTCGAGTAAACTTATATTTAATACACAAATTCACTCTCTCTCACTCTTCATAGACTGGGTGACTAATCTGACACATGATAGATGCCACCGAAATTGCACAAGAAAATTAATGTTTGATGAATAATAACAACGTTTTCCAAATAGTATATTGGAGTAGATAATACAGTTCAAAAGTTAATTTGCTATATCAAAAGGCAATGTTTGTATAGGAAAGCATTGATTAGTGATAAAGTCAAACCTTAGCCTTAGTAGGGTGGATGGGTGAGCTAGGTTGTATCAAAAGGCAATGTTTGAATAGGAAAGCATTGATTAGTGATAAAGTCAAACCTTAGCCTTAGTAGGGTGGATGGGTGAGCTAGGTTGTATCAAAAGGCAATGTTTGTATAGGAAAGCATTGATTAGTGATAAAGTCAAACATTAGCCTTAGTAGGGTGGATGGGTGAGCTAGGTTGTATTAAAAGGCAATGTTTGTATAGGAAAGCATTGATTAGTGATAAAGTCAAACCTTAGCCTTAGTAGGGTGGATGAGTGAGGTTGGTTGTATTAAAAGGCAATGTTTGTATAGGAAAGAATTGATTAGTGATAAAGTCAAACCAAGCCTTAGTGACGGCCGCCCCTCAGACACATAACATAGAGGTAATGTGAGACTAGTAAAGGGGCAGAAGGAGAACAATATGTGAGGGTAACAGTACATGGCTCTTGGACTTCACATGGGGAGAATAACTATATATAAAGAATCTCTCTCTCTCTCGCTCTCTCTCTCTCTATGTGTGGAGCCTTAACATTCACCGTTTTACAATGAACAGTGAAGCCCGTGAGGTCTTGTTCCAGTATAGGGAGTGAGACATGTGAAGCACGTAGAGTACAACGAGTACCTGCCATCTTGCCTTCACATGAGGCACGGTGCTCACTCATGGCCCGAAACGACCCCATCTCTGAAGCCACCTCGTTCCCGTGCTTCACTGTCTCACCCCCTACACTCGGACTCTCACACTTACACACACACAACGCCACCTGTTGAGCAGATAACTCACCAGGCATTGCACCCCTATAGCATATTTTGAATATGGGAATATTCATACAGTGCTATTTAATCAGGGAACAATGAGGGTATTTTATTGACGTTTCGGTGGGCTTGTGGTAATGTGTGTGTGTGTGTGTGTGTGTGTGTGTGTGTGTGTGTGTGTGTGTGTGTGTGTGTGTGTGTGAGCTGCACGAATCCGTTTTTCACCCACTCGCCCTAACACACCCACACCCCCTCCCCCTCCCCCCAAATATTGTAAGCACACCCACAATAAAGCCGTCAGCAGCAGTTCTCGGGTGTCTGTGGATTACAAGGTAGTGGGATATAATGACCCCACAATACCCACCATTACCGGATTTATGGCGACTTGTGGCGCTTCTATTATTCCCCCCCCCCCCACCCCGGGGTAACCCCCCACCCCCCAGATGTGTGCCACTTTCTTCTACGATTGGCGAAATTGCCGTCACTGATATGTACACTTACAAACCATAATAAACGCACACCTGTTGTCACCCGTTTAAATCTTGGGATATTATATAGCACTATTTTCTTGTCTGAGTTCCCTACGTATTGAAATGAGTGTATGTTGTGTTTAAACAAAAATAATAATAAAACACAAATATATATATATAAAATGTACCAGTATAATCAAATAATGTCCACTTACACACAAGAGGCCATGCCATTGTATCATTAGCTTAATTGAATTGAATTATCCTGAATGTTGTCCCTAATAATGTATGTTTAACCTAGAAATGTGGACAACTGTACATGCCATCCACCACTCGCTCTCACTCTCACTCTTTTCCTGTCTATTTTTTCTTTTATATTATTTTCTTGTCTTGTTTGGTCTCTCTCTCTCTCTCTCTCTCTCTCTCTCTCTCTCTCTCTCTCTCTCTCTCTCTCTCTCTCAGCTAGTGCCACATATGCCCTCAAAAGCCTAAAAGAAAGAAAGAGAACCCCGAGAGAGAGAGAGAGAGAGAGAGAGAGCCATTGATACCCGGGTTCACATTTCCCCGGGCGTGGTTCAAGAGGTTACGGCGGGTTCCCAACTTTCCCACCGCTTTCCGAGCCATTGGTGACCCCGACTCTATAATTTATCCCCAAGGAGCATATTTTATGCACCCCAGTTAAGGGACCCCACCTTGCTTTTTTTTTTCTCTTTCTTTCCCTCTCTCCTTGGCTTGTATCCATTCGGCCCCATTCAACCTACTGATTTAAGACGGTGACCCCCATCCAAGTGTCAATATTTTCCTGGCGAGCGGTAGCGAGCCAACATACATATAATTTTGTTTTGATAACAAGCTAAATTTGTAAATTTTTCGATAGAAAAATGTCTCCCGGATTTCTCCATACAATGCTGGCTCGCTATCGCTTGCCAGAAAGAAACGACACCTGGAAGGGGATAAACGTCTTAAAACAGTTGGCTGAATGGGGCCGAATGGATATAAGCCAGGGAAAGAGAGAAAAGGAGAGAAAGATAAACAAAAAGGCGGTTACCCCCCCTTAAGGTCATCAGCACAGTTACCAAAACATGAACCTGATACAATGTCTGTGGAGAGTTGGATGCATTTACCCACCACAACAGGTTAATGCATATTAATAATGATACTAAATGCGTTTACTCATTTCAAACAACATTATAGAGGGTAAAATCACTATCAAACTCACTATCAAACTACAGTATATATAAACCTGTGAGAATATTTAATATGAACTTGGGATACATGCTGTGGAGAGCTGGATGTTTTTAGCCACCATAACAGGTAATAATGAAAACAAAAGGCCATAATAATTGTACACAACATTATTACAAAGTGTCCAAGTAATGAGCTAACCTTCAATCTATACCGTATATAAACTTGGAGAAGTATTAACCCCTAGATAATTAGATAATTAGGGCGCATTTATTATTGCTACATTATACGATTATATGTTATGGTTCATATTTACATAAAGGCACACTATTATATACGGTACAGCATACGAAGGACCTCTAGACGCATTCTGGCTATCATTAGACGATTTTCTACCGTTTAAGAGGGATATGTTGGAATTAAAAGGGTAAAGACGATCTCAATTAACCCTCTGAATTCCACACACCATTCCTAATCTGAACAAAATCGTCCAATGACAGCCAGAATAACCTGCCAAAACGCGTCATGATCCTGAAGGGGGTTAAATCCTGTGCCACTCCTCCACACACCTCGCCCCAGGTTCACGTCTAGGCAACCGTACGTATGATAACATTTACTACATAACAAACTTAATCCAGCCTCACTTAACTTAAGTGTTTTTTTTTTTTGCTGGACCCTCTGTGTCGATACACTGATGATTGAATAATTATACTTCTTTGGTCACTGGTCACTGGTCTCGTTTACAGTATATCATCATGAGATGCATGGTAATTGTGAGCACGGATGTACAAAAATGGAGCAAAATAGAGGAAATGTGGTTGTGTTAGAAATAGGACAGTCAGAACTAGGTTACGTATAATACCCCCCCCCCCCCGGTCACCAACTTCTGGAGACAATATGACAATGTTTATTGGGAGAATTTCAACCAAACTCCTCTATTTTTTCAGGAGCCGTGTTGCGTATCTGCAGCTGCGATGTAGCAACATGAATGTATTTATAACAGTGATTTTAATAATACAAATTTAATTTGTTTGCATATACACTGTAATATAAAGAGGGCATTATAAATTAATGTATTATGACACTGTACCAGCTAACTTGTTGCTTATTTCATTTTTTGTAAACAACTATATTTACTTATATATATATTTCTAGCCTTATAGAATATTGATTTGTTGCCTACAATCATATTAAATCTACCTTAAATAGCATACAGTATCCTAACTGCTTTTGTAATGTATTTACAAGTTTGCCCAGCAAGACTGTAACATGAAGTAGAGGGCTTAGATCTTTTTAATTATCACATGTAATATTAATGTGTACTCTACTGATCTTACGATGATGTTATCTACATTTTATATTATATTTTTTACAAGTAATTCTTGTAAAAAAAGCGCCTTTCAGAGCCGTGTTTGGTGTGCTAATATATTACCCCTTTTAATCAAATGACGCAAGTGTGTATTTTATTCTAGTTGTACACAGACAATTGATTCAATTTAGGAAGGATCTGTCAGAATTATAGGGTTTATAAGAATCTTTACCCCCTTTGATTTCTATAGGTCATTTCTAGGTTGACAGTACCATTAATAGTCAAAATATCGTCGTCTGATTGAAGGGGTTACTTTAACTTCAACCTTCTCGTAAATATCATCATTATCATAACCATCATAACCATTATCATCAAAAATTCACACACTTACACACACAGAGATCCCCCCCCCCCACATACACACATACACACAGATACCCCTCCCCCCACACAAACACATATACCCCCACATACAAACACATACACACCCACAGATCCCCCCCCCCCACACACACACACACCCATACACACATAGTATCAATATCAGTTGTCCACCCCCACCTGTGTCACTGGTCATGTTAACCCTCACTCACATATGTCCACTCCCCCCCCCCCCCCCTCTCTCTCTCTCTCTCTCTCTCTCTCTCTCTCTCTCTCTCTCTCTCTCTCTCTCTCTCTCTCTCTCTCTCTCTCTCTCTCTCTCTCTCTCTCTCTCTCGAACAACATATACAGACATGTGCAATAGCAGGAATTCAATTAGACCTATCAAGAAACGAAACGAGGGATGAACAGGGTGCTAAGAATAAAGTTAAAATATAAAGCCATTTTCAAGAAGAGGCTCTAAGATTAAGAACTATATAACTACATATTGTTAATCCCATTAAGATTGAGTCAACTAAGACATACTGTGCATACTATACGATCCTCTTTGAAGAATATGAACTGGGATTAAACATTTGTATAAGGAATATGACTTCCCCACAAATCGACTAAAAAAAACTTGACTACTGAATACCTCCTTCGCAACACCTATAAGACCAAATACAAAGTTCATTATGTCCATTGTGTATCATACAATCTCTCTCCAATATGCGTGAAATATCATGACACCACGGAACACAGACGAAGGATACTGAGGAATATACACCAACCCTCCCAGATGGTCAGGAGACATTTTGATAATTTGGGAAGTCATGAAGCTCATCTTATTAAATATATTTATTCGGTATAAAAATATAATAAATGAGAATAGGTATATTGATCTTTAACAGGTTACTTGAATATATATATATATATATATATATATATATATATATATAGTACACTTTGATCAAAACTATGATCAGTGCACCCCTGAAGACTTAGATTTGGTCAACAACAGAAACATTGTATGTATGCTCTCTCTCGCTCTCTCTCTCTCTCAACAGCAACAGTAAATATATATTAGCAATGAACGCAATGATCAACTCCGTCTACATGATGCCTGTTAATCTCCTGTATTTTTCCACTCACAGGGAAACAACGTAGGCTACCAAAATAGACTATATATTTTAATTAATCCCAAGACAAGCCTTTCAAATTAGTCAGTATTATTTATTATTCACAGTTGAAATTATGTATTGCCGTTCATAAAATGAATGTTAAAAAATGGCCAAACAATGAAAATTGATATGCATCAAAATGTGTACTGTACCGGTACCGGTACTTCTCGTATTCATTTAGTTATAAAACCAAATTGACAACTGAAGGAAAACATAATAAAGATGTAGATAAAGATTACATGACCCAGAAATCGAACTAGTGAGAACCTTTGAGGACTGACTGCAATACGAGTAGAGACGGAAGGGAACGGGTTACTGCTACCGGAAGAAACAAGAGAGGCTAGAGATAAGGATATATATATATATATATATATATATATATATATATATAGTTATGAGAACCTCAGCAGGTGATCTTGGACACCGCAACTTCCAAATTAGTAGGGCAATGAGAAGAAATACGTTGTGGAACATCATGATTTATTCTAATTTTCGGCGACGTCACGCAGCCATCCTCAGGAAAGGGTTACCTTATATATATATATATATATATATATATATATATATATATATATATATATATATATATATATATATATATATATATATATATATATATATATATATATATATATATATATATATAGTTCTAGAAAGGGCAAATAGAGTTCTAGGATTCATATCTAGGAGTGTTAGCAACAGGAGTGCTGAAGTTTTCTTAAAGCTATACTTAGCACTAGTAAGACCCCATTTAGACTATGCTGTCCAATTTTGGTGCTCTTATCACAGAATGGATATCGACCCTTTGGAGGCAGTCCAAAGAATAATGACGAAAATTATACATAATATTAGAAACTTATCGTATGAGGAGAGGTTGAAAGCCTTAGGCTTGCACTCACTAGAAAGACGAAGATGTAGGGGAGACATGATAGAGGTATTTAAATGGATAACAAGTATAAATAAGGTTGATATAGATGAGGTATTAAAGCTAAAGAACGGCGACATAACCCGTTCAAATGGTATAGGCCCTAGTAGTGATGATAGTGGTAATCTTTATGGTATTACTGTATGGTGTGGTAGTGGTGATGGAGATGGGGTAATGGTGTACATGGTATAGTAGTGATGATTGTGGTAATGTTCATGATATTACTGTATGGTGTGGTGATAGTGATGATGGTGGTAATGGTGTACATGGTAAATGGTATAGTAGTGATGACAGTGGTAATCTTTATGATATTACTGTATGGTGTGGTAGTGGTGATGGTGATGGTAATGGTGATGAGGTAATGGTATATGATGTAGTAGTGATGACAGTGGTATTCATATTCGGCGCCGAATTCGAATCCGGCGCCGTTGTGGTGATGATGGTAATGGGGAAGAGGATAATGGTGTACATGGTATAAATAGTATAGTAGTGATGATAGTGGTATTCATCTTCATGGTATACTGTATGGTGTGGTGATGGTGGTGGTAAAGGAGAAGGGGTAATGATGTACATGGTATGGTGATGATGGTGGTAGTGTAGCATTATGACACTGGACACCATACTATTATCTTCACTCACCACTCTACACCACCACCAAAACCATCATTACCCTCTCTCACATATCACTTCTTTCTCACTCTCTCACACACAACTCAATCCCACCACTCTCTCTCTCACTCTCTCTCTCTCAATACGGTTTCAAGTCAACAAGGCCTCACTCCAGAACGCCAACAAAAACGGCCACATAAGAAAATAACTAGTTTCCAAATGTTACCAAACCTAGCATAATTCAACCTAAGC
>CM064513.1:16140692-16171903 GCA_032716605.1 Paralithodes platypus
GAAGGAATGGTGGAGGCTTTATAGGAAATAGTGGAGGAGTTACAAGGAATGGTGGAGATAGTGGAAGGGTTGGAAGGAATGGTGGATATAGTGGAGGAGGAAGGAATGGTGGAGATAGTGGAGGAATGGGAAGTAATGGTTAAGATTGTGGGGGTTACAAGGAATGGTGGAGATAGTGGAGGAGTTACAAGGAATGGTGGAGATATTGGAGAAGTTGGAAGGAATGGTGGAGATAGTGGAGGAGTTGGAAGGAATGGTGGAGATTGTGGAGGAGTTGGAAGGAATGGTGGATAGTGGAGTTACAAGGAATGGTGGAGATAGTGGAGGAGTTGGAAGGAATGGTGGAGATAGTGGAGTTGGAAGGAATGGTGGAGATAGTGGAGTTGGAAGGAATGGTGGAGATAGTGGAGTTGGAAGGAATGATGAAGATAGTGGAGGAGTTACAGGGAATGGTGGAGATAGTGGAGGAGTTGGAAGGAATGGTGGAGGAGTTGGAAGGAATGGTGGAGACAGTGGAGGAGTTGGAAGGAATGGTGGAGATAGTGGAGGAGTTACAAGGAATGGTGGAGATAGTGGAGGAGTTGGAAGGAATGGTGGAGATAGTGGAGGAGTTGGAAGAAATGAGGGAGGAGTGGGAAGGAATGGTGGAGATAGTGGGGGACTTGCAAGGAATGGTGGAGATAGTGGAGGGGTTGGTGGAGATAGTGGAGGAGTGGGAAGGAATGGTAGAGATAGTGGAGGAGTTGGAAGGAATGGTGGAGATAGTGGAGAAGGAGGTGGCATGAGCGTGACAGCAGACTACCACCGTTCACACACATGCACACACATACGGTACACATTTCCCGGCATCCCCACCATTCACACCACCCCTCCACCAATACCCCCACCACCCCTCTACTCCACCAATACCACTCCACCCCTCCCCACCCCTAGAAGTAATCCCAAAAAGTCCTACCCCTCGAAATCCCTAAATACAGCGAAACAAGGGGAAACTATAACTCGAAGCCAAGGCCAAAAAAGGGGATCCGAACGCCTGGCCAATTTCCCCCCTGTGTTTTGTGGCTTACCGAGTCGCTGGAGTGTGTCGGGAGGGCAGAGGTCGACCAGTGGCTTCGACTTCGTTTCCCGGGGGCCCCTTTAGGCTACAGGGATCGGACGAAAGAAGATGGTGGACAGTGGACTTAACCCTTCTGTACCGGCGACATCTTTTATATTTCATTTCAGCTACATTTAGACGATTTTATGAAGTTAGGAAGTATGTATGGTAGCTAAAAGGATTAATTGAGATAGTCTGTAGCCTTTTAATGGGTAGACGTCCTTCCTAAGATGTACAAAATAATCTAATAGTTGCCAGAATATAATGAAAATGACATCAGCGGTACAAAAAGAGTTAACCCTTTCAGTACAATGGAGTCTTCTATATTTTGTCTTGCTAATGCTAGAAGAGTTAATACAGCTAAAGAAAACCCTCTACCAATTAAAAGGGGTAAATATATATATCGGTTAAACCCTTTATTACGACAAAACCTTTCTAAACTTAACTCCTTTTGTACCGGGGACAAATTTGTCTTAAGTTCTAGCAAATATTCGACATGTTTATTCAGATTAAGACGGACGTGTGCCAATTAAAAGATTACAGACTATCTCATATGACCCTTGTAACTTCCCCTGATCCTTCCTATGCTGCATAAAATCGTCATAACATAGCTAGACTAAAATAAGAAAGTACGTGAGGTGAGGGCTGGTCCTATCCAGTGTGAGGTTTGGCATCCTCTACCCAACCTTAGTCGTTTCTCTCTGTCTATTTTATAGTCCTACTTTTCCTTTTGGGCGCAGGGGGCTAGGAATCCTCCTCCCCTTGTAAAATTCCCCTACTAGACAAGACAGAGTAAGGGGCGAGGGAACACGAAAGTGGTCCCAGACCCTAAGCATTAGAACTTTAAATGTTGTTTCTGTTCCCGCTCTGTCTCGAGTCGGCCACCCCCGGCTATAGGGGGTATACGCACACACGTCGTCGGTAAGGAAAGGGTTAATAAGATCGTCTAGTAATAGCCAGCATACGAAATACTTACATCGTGCGTCATGGTATACTAAACGGGTTCTTTTCTATGGCCTCAGCCACTTTTAATTTGTTTGTTGTATACTTTTACTAATAATTATATAAACATCACAATAATTTGACACAGGCTAACCCATCAACAACAATGAATCCATCTATATAAATTATTACATTAAAGTTTAAACATAATATTTTATCTAGCCGTTACTAAACAAATAGATATAACAACTTCCGGGTCATTAAAACCCACCTCCAGTGCCTCCACCCAAATTATCTTTCTCCACCAGTCCACCTTCCTCCACCAAAAAACCTTCCACAACCCCATCCACCAGTCCACCTTCCACCTTCCTCCACCTTCCCTCCAGCACCCCCTCCACCTTTCACCAACCCCTCCACCAATCCACCTTCTTCCACAACCCCCTCCACCAATCCACCTTCTTCCCCCCCCCCCCCCCCCCCCCCCCCCCCCCCCCCCCCTCCCACCGGAAGCTCCACCAAAGTCAGTGTTCGGTTCAATACTCAAACTTCGGCGACCAGAATAACTTGGGTCACATTCCTGCTCTGTCATCCGGACTTTTGTATATGTACACACACACACACACACACACACACACACACACACACACACACACACACACACACACACACACACACACACACACACACACACACACACACCTTGATTTATTAGTTGGGTAAAGTCTTGGATATACTGGGAAAGAATTATACAAACTAAATATTCAGTAATGCAGTAATCATGTCCATACAGAGAACAGAATAATGGATAAAATGGACTCAAAAATTTATTATTATTTGTGTATAAGTTCGATAAACCCCCTAGCCATGTCACCATCTTGATTATTCAGCTATTAAGATATTGTAGCGAAATATGCTGTTAACTATGAACACTTGGCATTAATATGAGGCATAGAGATAGTACAGTAATTTCATATTTGTATCCATTATGTATCGAGACATCAGTTACTAAGGGATTCACTTTACCGTCAACTGAAATTAAACTCACTATAAATACCGGTGCAGAATGATTGCATTATAATTCAACACACAAATTTCACAATTCAACCGTAACCCTTTCAATAGGTTGATGGCATTATATATTGTATTCGGGCTATCATTAAACGATTGTATTCATCTTAGATGGGATCTATGGTTTCCAGATTATATTGATGAAATGTTTATATTGAGTTTTATCATACCAATACGCTAAGGAGTTTCTAAGATAATGGACTGTCAAATTCCAAATCCATCAAGGTGGAGGTTATAGTAATCGATTAATTTATTATTATACGGCATAATATAAACTATTATATTTACAAACAAACACAAAATTCGCCGCTAAAAAAGTTCACGAAGAAGCGGATGTATTCTGATAGCCTGGCCTAACTTATTGCAAGGATAAAATGAATACAAATATATGAAACAGACCCCGAGAAATATCGCTTTCTTATTATTATCAGCCGGCAAAATGTTCTGATTTGAACTGCTAACAAAATCCCCACAGTAGCCTAACCGATAAAATGTCTCGTAATTCAGTAAATCAATGGACTGAAGACTATCGGGTATTACTGAATATTATTATGGCATTTAACAGCAATTATAGGTATAAGATCATTAGTGTGAAATGATAAAACATTTGTCCGTAGATTTCCAGTTCCTACCACATCCCTCCTACCATACTAGCTCCCTACCACATACTACCTTCCTACCGCATCTCTCCTTCCATACTAGCTCCCTACCACATACTACCTTCCATACTAGCTCCCTACCACATACTACCTTCCATACTAGCTCCCTACCACATACTACCTTCCATACTAGCTCCCTACCACATACTACCTTCCATACTAGCTCCCTACCACATCTCTCCTTCCATACTACCTCCCTACCATATACTACCTTCCATACTAGCTCCCTACCGCATCTCTCCTTCCATACTACCTCCCTACCACATACTACCTTCCATACTAGCTCCCTACCGCATCTCTCCTTCCATACTAGCTCCCTACCACATACTACCTTCCATACTAGCTCCCTACCGCATCTCTCCTTCCATACTAGCTCCCTACCACATACTACCTTCCATACTAGCTCCCTACCACATCTCTCCTTCCATACTAGCTCCCTACCACATACTACCTTCCATACTAGCTCCCTACCGCATCTCTCCTTCCATACTAGCTCCCTACCACATACTACCTTCCATACTAGCTCCCTACCACATACTACCTTCCATACTAGCTCCCTATCACATACTACCTTCCATACTAGCTCCCTACCACATACTACCTTCCATACTAGCTCCCTACCACATACTACCTTCCATACTAGCTCCCTACCACATACTACCTTCCATACTAGTTCCCTACCGCATCTCTCCTTCCATACTAGCTCCCTACCACATACTACCTTCCATACTAGCTCCCTACCACATCTCTCCTTCCATACTAGCTCCCTACCACATACTACCTTCCATACTAGCTCCCTACCACATACTACCTTCCATACTAGCTCCCTACCACATACTACCTTCCATACTAGCTCCCTACCACATACTACCTTCCATACTAGCTCCCTACCACATACTACCTTCCATACTAGCTCCCTACCACATCTCTCCTTCCATACTAGCTCCCTACCACATACTACCTTCCATACTAGCTCCCTACCACATCTCTCCTTCCATACTAGCTCCCTACTACATACTACCTTCCATACTAGCTCCCTACCACATACTACCTTCCATACTAGCTCCCTACCACATACTACCTTCCATACTAGCTCCCTACCACATACTACCTTCCATACTAGCTCCCTACCACATACTACCTTCCATACTAGCTCCCTACCACATCTCTCCTTCCATACTAGCTCCCTACCACATACTACCTTCCATACTAGCTCCCTACCGCATCTCTCCTTCCATACTAGCTCCCTACTACATACTACCTTCCATACTAGCTCCCTACCACATACTACCTTCCATACTTGCTCCCTACCGCATCTCTCCTTCCATACTAGCTCCCTACCACATCCCTCCTTCCATACTAGCTCCCTACCACATCCCTCCATCCATACTAGTTCCCTACCACATACTACATTCCATACTAGCTCCCTACCACATCCCTCCTTCCATACTAGTTCCCTACCACATCCCTCCATCCATACTAGCTCCCTACCACATCCCTCCTTCCATACTAGCTCCCTACCACATCCCACCATCCATACTAGTTCCCTACCACATCCCACCATCCATACTAGTTCCCTACCACATCCCTCCATCCATACTAGCTCCCTACCACATCCCACCATCCATACTAGTTCCCTACCACATCCCTCCATCCATACTAGCCTCCTACCATATCCTTCCATCCATACTAGCCACCTACCACATCCCACCATCCATACTAGCTCCCTACCACATCCCTCCATCCATACTAGCTCCCTACCACATACTACCTTCCATACTAGCTCCCTACCACATCCCTCCTTCCATACTAGCTCCCTACCACATACTACCTTCCATACTAGCTCCCTACCGCATCCCTCCTTCCATACTAGCTCCCTACCACATCTCTCCATCCATACTAGCTCCCTACCACATCCCTCCATCCATACTAGCTCCCTACCACATCCCACCATCCATACTAGCCCCCTACCACATCCCTCCATCCATACTAGCCACCTACCACATCCCACCATCCATACTAGCTCCCTACCACATCCCTCCATCCATACTAGCCTCCTACCACATCCCACCATCCATACTAGCCCCCTACCACATCCCTCCATCCATACTAGCTCCCTACCACATCCCACCATCCATACTAGCCCCCTACCACATTGCTCCCACGCTTGTAGTTCCCTTCGAAAGCCACTCTCCAATTTCAGCCCCCTGCCTTACCATCTCTACTTTTCCAACCCCCTAGGCCTCCTACACTAACACATTCCTCTGCACCAACATCTCCTTCCACTTCCTTGCTACAGCCCCCTATTCTACTACAGCCCCCCTACCCCACCACCCTCTTATCCCCATCACGGCCCCCTATTACACCTCCCCCACCCCCTACTCTACTCTGTGTCAGCTTCATTCTAAAGACCCCCTACTTTATAACAGCTCCTTACCCCACTACAGTCACCTTTACTCTACCACAGCCCCCTGCTACAGCCCCCCTATTTTAGCCCAGCCCCCTTACACCTCTACCGGCCGCCACCACAGCGTCACGACTGCCCCTCCCCTGCGGTCGTCACCAGATGTGTCGGAATGCCGCACCTCTCCAACATACACCAGTAAAGGCGGAGGTAACCCTTTCAAACCTTGGGGCATTTTATAGTTTACTTTATATATTTATTATATTTCATGTTTATTTGTATTTATTTGTATTATCACAATCAACTGCAAATCTTTACTGTTAGTCAGAATACTGGATATGGCCACATATCTAAGGAAAGTAACATCCCACCCATAAAGTGTTGGGGAGCTCTGGGCACACTGAGAAACTCTGGTTGACAAATTGGGGTCCTTGTCTCCTCAACAAAATGCCAGAGAACGTCAGAAACCTGATGGATGGGCCAGCAGAAGTCTTCAAGTCTTGGACAACCATCTCAAAACGGTGCCTGATCAGCCATGCTTTACGGGGGAAAGAGCTACTCACTCGCATAGTCCGATCCATTAAGCACCGGCAGTAAACAGACTCGAGGGGAGCACCTTTCCCTGTGGCCGATAACGGGCGACCGACTCTCCTTAAGAATCCTCAATTAAGTAATGGTATAGAAAGGATATGAACAAGGTATATACACTCTTTGAGTATATCGATAGTAATTTACCTTTCTAACCATATATTTAATGGGATTATTACCATCAATATACCTTTAAATGCGTAGATTAACATGGACACTTTAATTGCCTTTTCCATACCCATTATTCTTATACAGTGTACTAAACCAAAATCAAGGATGTGCTGATCGATTATAGATGATGATGTGAATGATAAAGATGAAGACGATAATGATGATAAAGTCACTAATAATATTGATAATGATGGCGGTAATGATGAACGATAAAGTCGATAATATTGAGGGTGACGACGATTGGCCTAATATATTTATGATGGAGGGAGGAAAAGAGAGAAGGAAGAGGAGGAGGAGAAGAGAGAAGTAAGAGGAGAAGAGAGAAGGATGAGGAGGAGAAGAGAGAAGGATGAGGAGGAGGAGAAGAGAGAAGGAAGAGAAAGAGAAGGAAGAGGAGGAGGAGAAGAGAGAAGGATGGGGAGAAGAGAGAAGGAAGAGGAAGAGAAGGAGAAGAGGAGAAGAGAGAAGGAAGAGGGAGAGGAGGAGAAGACGGAAGGAAGAGGAGGAGAAGACGGAAGGGAGAGGAGGAGAAGACGGAAGGAAGAGGAGGAGAAGACGGAAGGGAGAGGAGGAGGAAAGAGAAGGAAGAGGAGGAGGAGAAGAGAGAAGGAAGAGGAGGAGCAGAGAGAAGGAAGAGGAGGAGGAGAAGAGAGAAGGAAGAGGAGGAGGAGAAGAGAGAAGGAAGAAGAGGAGGAGAAGAGAGAAGGAAGAGGAGAAGAGAGAAGGAAGAGGAGGAAGAGGAGAAGAGAGAAGTAAGAGGAGGAGGAGGAGAAGAGAGAGGAAGAGGAGGAGGAGAAGAGAGAAGGAAGAGGAGGAGGAGGAGAAGAGAGAAGGAAGAGGAGGAGGAGGAGAAGAAGAGAAGTAAGAGGAGGAGAAGAAGAGAAGTAAGAGGAGGAGAAGAAGAGAAGTAAGAGGAGGAGGAGGAGAAGAGAGAAGGAAGAGGAGGAGGAGAAGAGAGAAGTAAGAGGAGGACAAGAGAGGAGGAGAAGAGAGAAGGAAGAGGAGGAGGAGGAGAAGAGAGAAGGAAGAGGAGAAGAGAGGAGGAGGAGGAGAAGAGAGAAGTAAGAGGAGGAGGAGAAGATAGAAGATAGAAGGAAGAGGAGGAGGAGGAGAAAGAGAAGGAAGAGGAGGAGGAGGAGGAAGAGAAGAAAAAGGAGGAGGAGGAGAAAGAGAAGGAAGAGGAGGAGGAGGAGAAGAGAGAAGGAAGAGGAGGAGGAGAAGAGAGAAGGAAGAGGAGGAGGAGAAGAGAGAAGGAAGAGGAGGAGGAGAAGAGAGACTGAAGAAGAGGAGGAGGAGAAAAGAGAAGGAAGAGGAGGAGGTAGAGAAGAGAAGGAAGAGGAGGAGGAGGAGAGAAGGAAGGAAGAGGAGGAGTGGAGAGAAGGAAGAGGAGGAGAAGAGAGAAGGAAGAGAAGAGAGAAGGAAGAGGAGGAGGAGGAGAAGAGAGAAGGAAGAGCGAGAAGGAAGAGTAGGAGGAGAAGAGAGAAGGAAGAGGAGGAGGAGGAGAAGAGAGAAGGAAGAGGAGGAGGAGGAGAAGAGAGAAGGAAGAGGAGGAGGAGGAGAAGAGAGAAGGAAGAGGAGGAGAAGGAGGAGGAGAAGAGAGAAGGAAGAGGAGGAGGAGGAGAAGAGAGAAGGAAGAGCGAGAAGGAAGAGTAGGAGGAGAAGAGAGAAGGAAGAGTAGGAGGAGAAGAGAGAAGGAAGAGGAGGAGGAGGAGAAGAGAGAAGGAAGAGGAGGAGGAGGAGAAGAGAGAATGAAGAGGAGGAGGAGAAGAGAGAATGAAGAGGAGGAGGAGAAGAGAGAAGGAAGAGGAGGAGAAGAGAGAAGGAAGAGGAGGAAGAGGAGGAGGAGGAGAAGAGAGAAGGAAGAGGAGGAGAGAAGAGAGAGAAGGAAGGGAAGGAGAGAAGAGAGAGAAGGAAGAGGAGGAGGAGGAGAAGAGAGAATGAAGAAGAGGAGGAAGAGAAGAGAGAATGAAGAAGAGGAGGAGGAGAAGAGAGAAGGAAGAGGAGAAGAGCTAAGGAAGAGGAGGAGGAGGAGAAGAGAGAAGGAAGAGGAGGAGGAGGAGAAGAGATAAGGAAGAGAGGAGGAGATAGAAGGTGTAAATGTAGTAGGTACAACACAACTATTGGCTCCGACTGTATAATCTGGCGGGGATAACTTGTGGTCGGGGAATCAACCGCAAATTCTTCTTTTTCCTGCATCTTCCTGGCCACCGTCCACGAGAAATGTATTCCGCAAAATGTTGAATACGAATTTTCAATTAAACATTATGTTGATATTAAATTATTAATCTATGCAATGAGTAAAGGCTACATCTCATAGAAACTTAAGACAAATCTTAGCTTTGAATGTTAACAAAATGTGACATGTTTCATAAAATAAATATTATGGAGACACCGCCGCCATACGAGAACGTGGGTTACTACCGGTACCTCAATTATATATATGTATATGGAAAGAGTTATACTAACCAACTGCCTTACCTCCATATTGTCCTTCAACTCCGTTTGCTTGGACAACAAGACCAACGTACCTGGAAAAGAGAGAAGAAATTAAGTTCATACTTCATACAAATAATCAGTACCGGTAACGGAAATTACATACCGGTACATAATAGCTAAACTTATATACGGTACTAGAGCTTGATGATAAGGGGAGGCATTTGTTTTTTCGGGACCTCCTTCTCCCTCATGTTTATCCCTATTAATTTTGAGATTTTAAGACGTTCGCCCCATTAGTTTGGCGTTTTTCAGACCTTTTGTCCCATTTATTTGCCAATATTAAGACCTTTCGTGCCATTTAGGTGTAATTTTTTTCATGGCGAACGATAGCGAGCCTGTATTTAAGAGGAATCGGCCTTTGGCCGGGAATTTTTTCTACCGAAAAATGTACGAATATATATCGAAGGGGGGCCTTGGGGGTGTTTTCTTTAAGCTTGATAGAGGTTTAGAGACCAAACTAAACCATTGAGCCGAACCAGTAATTCATGCTGCACAATACCGTCTGGGTCCCCTTAAAATACAATAACCAAGAACAATGTGCAATTGGTCCAATTGTCAACGAATCCGCCCTGGCAATACACAGGAAGTTAGGCGGTCCACATTACACATTACATATTTACATATTGTATTTTCCTAGGTATTTTCATATATATTTAACAGGGTGGTGTCGTTGGAATTTGAATGAAGTATACCTGTAAACAAATAGGTATAATGTTTGATTAATCTATATATAAAAAAAAAAAAAAAAAAAAATGTATACTGTGTTACCATATGCATTATAGGGTGCATACAATGCTTTCAAGATTCACAACTGAATTAGGGCACGGATGTAACACCAGAGAAGATCGTGAGTTATATTTTTACTATGTGAAAACCCAATCTCCTCCTCCTTCTCCAATTCCATTTCTCTTTTACTCAAATTTGTTAAGGTATCTCCTTTATTCCCTGTGGTTCCCTAGTCTCCTAGTTCCTACCACTCAACTCGGCCATCTCCATTTCTTCGTGGTTTTCAACTCCAGTTTCCTGTTGTATGGCCCTCCACTCAGCATTCACCAATCTTTGATCGCCTCTCCCAGTCACTCTAATATCCTCCAATCACCCATGTACTTACAATCTTTCAACTTCATTCCTATTTCAACTCCTCCACTTCTCTCCTCCTCTCTCCCCTTCCACTCATGTCTCCCTCCACTCTCCCATGTTCTTCCAATCTCCTCTCCACCACTCTCCTTCACTCAACTACTCCAGTCTCTCATATACTTCCCATCACCATCCACTCGTTTCATCTCCCTCTCTTCCACTCAACTCCTGCACTCTCCCATGTCTCCCACTCCACTCTCCACTCTCCACCACTTCCTCGACTGTCTGGCCACCTCCCTCTTGGCAGATATAAGTGGCGAGTGTGTAACATAAATTGACCATTGGCCAGTGGTGTGCATCCGTCCGTTGCTTGCCTTTCCTTCCCTTCCTTCGATACACTACTGCTCCTTTTCCTCTCTCTGTCCCTTTATCTTCTTCCTATTCTAATCCTACCTTCTCTCCATTCCTTTCAATCTACCACTTCCCTTCCCTAGATATGCTACTGGTCCTCTTCCTCTCTCTCTCTCTCTGTCTATTTTCTTCCTTCCTCTGTCTATTTATCTCCATTCCATTCTAATCCCACTGTCTATCCATTTCCTTTTCCTTCCCTTCCGTTGATACACTACTACTACTACTCTTCCTCTTTGTGTCCCTTTTCTTCCTTCCTCTGTCTACTTATCTTCTTCTCATTCTAATCACACCTCTCCATTCCTTTCAGTCTATTCATTTCCCTTCCTTCTTCTTCCCCTGTTCCCTCCCTCTTCTCTCTATTCCTCTGACTTCCATTATAATCTCGTTTTATCCCTACTTTACATTATTTATTATTTCCAATTTGCTTCGCTTCCCTTCTCCTCTTCCTGTCCCTTCTAATGCAATCCTTTCTTTTCCTTCAGCTTCTCTCGCTATAATGTATGCCTAGGCTTTTAATATTCACTCCCATTGCTATATCCCCATTGACTCTTATGTTTCTCTGTTCTCCTATTCTCATCTTTATATGTCTTCCATTCTAAGCCCATCTTCTCTTTTTCCTTTCGTCATTTACTTCTCCATTTTTGTTCCCTCATATCACTGCATTCTCTCCTGTGTTTTCTGTTCTCCTAGCTTCACTCTCAATCATACTTTATCTCATGCCATTCTCTCCTATGTTTTCTGTTCTCCTAGCTTCACTCTCAATCATACTTTATCTCATGCCATTCCATTCTCATCCCATTTTCTCTTCTCTTTAAGGGGAGGTTTTTAGTGTGTTTCCTAGACTTCCATCAAGCTTGAAATTACACCCCCTTGACCCCCTTTCAAGATAAATTTGTACATTTTTCGGTAGAAATATGTCCTGGCCGAAGGCCGGTTCCTCTTAAATTGCAGGTTCGCTATCGCTCGCCAGGATAAAATCGACACCTAAATGGCACGAAAGGTCTTAAAAGTTACATAAATGGGGTGAAACTTCTTAAAATCGCCAAACTAATGGGGCGAACGTCTTAAAATTTCAAAATCAATGGGGCTAAACATGAGGGAGAAAGGGGCAAAGAAAAAAATCCCTCAAGTGGAAATCTCCCCTTAACACCATTGCTGTGTTGCTCTTATTTACTTAAGGGGAGATTGGTCGTTTTTTTTGGTTCCCTTTCTCCCTCGTGTTAAGCCCCATTTGTTATGAGATTATAAGACGTTCGGTCCATTACTTTGGCGATTTTAACACCTTTCGACCCATTTTCTCGTCAATTGTAAGACCTTTCGTGCCATTCAGGTGTCGATTTTTTCCTGGCGAGCCTGAAATTTTAAGATAAATCAGCCTTCGGCCGGGACATTTTTCTACCGAAAAATGTACATATTTGTCTAGAAGGGGGGTCTAGGGGGTGTTTTTCTAAGTTTGATGGAGGCCTAGCGAGGAAACTAAGAAATAAAGGAGTAAATTAATTAATAGACTAAAAAAATCGGTCCATCTCCCCTTAACTTACTACATCAACTTTACTTCCTTCCAATCCTCCTCCAAAATGTTCACACTTATTCTCAATCCATGACTTGCATTCCCACTCTTTCTTCTCATGCTTCTAAATCATAATCATTTCTGACTTCTGATTCATTATATTCAGGATTAATTTGACTTCTATTGCGACATCCTTCATCTCTTTCTCTTATATTTTCTGTGTTCCATGTTTTTATCTTAATGTTCTTACTGCATTGTTGCTATTTTGTCTTCCTTCCTCCATGGTCTTTATCGTTTACTTTATTCTTTGCTAACCTGTGTTACTATATCAGCAATATATATCTTACCAAATATGTTCTCCTATCGTCCATCTCAATCTCACTACATCTCAGTTAGTCTGTGTGTGTGTGTGTGTAAATAAATAATAATTGTCTGTGTGTGTGTGTGTGTGTGTGTGTGTGTGTGTGTGTGTGTGTGTGTGTGTGTGTGTGTGTGTGTGTGTGTCTGTCTGTCTATTTGTGTGTGTGTGTGTGTGTGTGTTTATAATTATTGTATTGTATTGTTTTGTGTGTGTGTGTGTGTGTGTGTGTGTGTGTTTATGTGTGTGTTTATGTGTGTGTTTATAATTATTGTATGAAGGCCTATCGCAAGGGTGGAGTGGGTGGAGCTGGGACCAAACAAAAGTGGAAGGGGTAATTGTTTATATTACATAGGCCTAATATCGTTCACATAAATGTACCTTTCAGAGTACGGTCGCGCTAATAAGTCATGTCCCAGCTGTCATTACGTTTGGCTTACTCTGTGCTGTATTACTGTCTGTCAGATGTTGAATAGGGTGGGTAAGTGTAGGAACATGTTTGCATATTTCACTCGAAATGAAGAAATGAAGCTTTGATATTGCTGATACCAATTATTGATCAAAACATACTTGGTGCCGAGACATCACTTATTAGCGCGATTGTACACAGTTTGTCCTTATTGCCAAATTATCCTAAACAGTTAATAAGTGTTTTGGATTTATAAACAACAAAAGGAATGAGGCTACTATTTATTTCTATATATTTTTTTAACTATGGATGACCGAGAACTGCACGCTGCGTTAGGACTATCTGTTACGACGTTTTGGGTTTATTATGATTTCGTTTGATTATAATTGTGTGGGTGTATTTTTGTTTTCATTTTCGAAAAACGTAGATTCAGTTTTCTCCCTAGACTAATAAAAACAAACCCCTCCCCAACCCCCCACCCCCTTGATACAAAAACACGCCCCTCAGACCACTTTCAAGCTAAATATGTAGTGTACATATTCGATATTCAAATGGCCCAGTCTAAGGCCGGTTTCTCGTAAACTGCAGGCTCGCTATCGCTCAACCAGAACAAAATCGACACCGTAATGGAGTGAAATGTCTTATAATCGGCAAATTGATAAGGTGATAAGTCTTGAAATCTCCAAACAACAGGAGTGAGACAGGGAGGGTCCAAAAATCCCCTCCCGCACACCAGCTTCGAGTTAAGGGGAGATGGGCTATTTACTCTGGCCACCCTTCTCCTTCGTGTTTAGTCCCATTAGTTTTCAGATTTTATGACGTTCGGCTCATTAGTTTGGCAATTTTAAGACCATTCGCCCCATTTCTTTGTCAATATTAAAACTTTTCGTGTAATTTAGGTGTCGATTTTTTCCTGGCGAGCGATAGCGAACCTGTAATTTAAGAGGAATCGGCCTTCGACCGGAACATATTTCTATCGAAAAATGTACAAATATAACCTGAAAAAGGGCCTTGGGTGTGAGTTTTTAAAGCTTGTTGGAGGTCTAGGGAGGACACTAAAAAAAAAAAAAAAAAAAAAAAAAAAAAAATATATATATATATATATATATATATATATATATATATATATATATATATATATATATATATATATATATATATATATATATATATATATATATATATATATATATATATATATACCGTAAAGAGATGTAGAAATTAGTAAATAAATACAGCCATCTCCCCTTAAGGTACGAGTGACACAGTATCTCCGTGTTGAGAGACACACCAGCATCAACCAGTCATAACACCGCTTTGTTTATATGCCGCACACCACGATACATCACCATCACCACGTAAGGTCACACTATCATACAGCCACGCAGGTCAGTGGTAATGGAAGGGTAGCTGACAAGATAACACTATATCCTGGTGGTACTGGAGTTATGGGGTGTTTATATAAATGTTCTAAACTAGTGGAGAGAAACAGGACCAGCATCTACCAGTCATAACACCTCCTTGTTTACATGCCGCACACCACGATACATCACCATCACCACGTAAGGTGAACTAAGGTCACACTATATATACATACCGGCAGGTGAGTAGTAATGGGAAGGGTAGCTGGCAGGGTAACACTGTGTATATCTTGGTGGTACTACAATGAGAAGGTGTTTATATATATATTCCAATGGAGTGAAACAGGACCAGCATCTTTCAATCATAACACCGCCTTGTTTACGTGCCGCACACCACGATACATCACCATCACCACGTAAGGTCATACTAGCATACAGCCACGCAGGTCACTAGTAATGGGAAGGGTAGCTGGCAGGGTAACACTATTGATACCCTGGTGATACTGTAGTTACAAGGTTTGTATATATATTTCAATGGAGTTAAGGGAAGATGGGTAGTTTTCCTGGACCCCCTCCTCCCTCATGCTTAGCCCCTATAGTTTTCAGATTTTAAGACGTTCGGCCCCTTAATTCGGCGTTTTTAAGACCTTCCGCCTCTTTTCTTTGTCAACATTAAGACCTTTCGTGCTATTTAGTTGTCGATTTTTGTTTTCCTGGCGAACGATAGTGAGCCTGTAATTTTGGAAGAACCGGCCTTTGGCCGGGAAACTTTTCTACCGAAAAATGTACAAATTAACCAAGAATGGGGATCTAATGGATGTTATTTTAAGTTTGATGAAGGTCAAGGGAGGACACTAAAATAATAATATAGCTATCTATCTATCAATTGCCCGACGCCGTGATCCCCGAAGGGGTGGCCACGAACGAACCGCCTCCATGCACCTGTGTCCCCAGTCAGTCGACGCCCCTCCCCCCAACCAGCACCGCCTTCGTTCATATACTTCCTCACTCCATCCTTCCACCTCTCCTTCGGTCTACATCTCCCTCTCTGTCTCTCCACCTCGCTCTCGTATACTATATATAGGCTATAAATATATACCGGTATATGAAATAATCGACCAAAAATTAAACCCTTCACCCCTTAAACAGGACCAGCATAATTCAATCATAACACCGCCTTGTTTACGTGACACACACCACGATCCATCACCATCACCACAAAAGGTCACACTATATACATCCAAGCAGGTGGGTAGTGATGGGATGGATAGCTGACAGTAAACACTCTTTATATCCTGGTGGTACAGCAGTGAGAAGGTGATGACAATAGAGAGGACACAGGATTCCATATCCCAGAATTTAAGAGTAAGTAAAGGGCAATTTAGGCAATCATTATACACTGGTTTAACAAATCAAATCCTGAATGGGGCGAAACTTCTTATAATCACCAAACCAATAGGTCAAAATATCTTGAAATCGCAGAACGAATGAGTGGAAACAGGGGTTATCTACATAAAACCCCGACGGAGTTCTGTACCCCGTGAGTTAGTAGCAGTGGGCAGGTGATGTGGTTATTGGAGGCAGAAGGACCTTGAATGTTACAGCAGCAGGACACTTGTTTCGCTTGTGACAGTTTGTGGCCTAGGGTGTTGGTCGTCTGGAGAATTAATGAGTTTGGACTGTAGCATGATGGCTTGTTGGAGAGAAGGGAGAGTGGGATTTGCTTGGACAGTAAAGACAAATTATCTCTCGTGTCTGAGTGTGTGCGTGTCTGAGTCTGAGTCTGTGTCTGTGAGTGAGTGTGTGTGTGTCTGTGAGTGAGTGAGTGTGTGTGTGTCTGTGAGTGAGTGAGTGTGTGTGTGTGTGTGTGTGTGTGTGTGTGTGTGCATGTGTGTGTGTGTGTGTGTGTGTGTGTGTGTGTGTGTGTGTGTGTGTGTGTGTGTGTGTGTGTTTTCCGCTTATTTCGACCAGCAACTTTATCCTAGCACTATATAAAAGGGCTATTTTCACATTGGTGTCTGCAAGTAGATTATGAAAGTTGGCTGAAATCTGATAAAACTTTGGTTCAGAATATTATAAGGCAAATTTGCCAAGACAAATATACTGGGAAACCCGTTCATCTCAAGTAATAATGACTACCAAACGTTTTTTGTTTGCACTAATCTGAGCGGGTGTGGTTGTGAATATAATTAATACGGGTGTGTTGATCGTTACTGAAACTTTACTCGGTGTTGCATGTCGGGGGTTTGTGAGTGTGCCTCAGTGTACGTATGGTGGCTTGGCGGGATGATGCAAGTGTATTAAGTTGGTTACTGCCCGAATATAATTACCGGTAGCCCAAGTAAAACATTAGGTACAGTCGCTGCTTCATTACGCTTCGACCAGTATAATAGATCTTCGCATTTTGTTTTTGTTTACTAAACAACACATTTGTTCTGTAAGGTTCCAAACAGTGCGCTTATAGGCCTATGTTGTTTTGGTGCAGGACTAACTATACTATATGCAATACATCACTAACTAAGTGTTTAAGGAATTCTAAAAACACCTTTGAGTTCATGGATTTGTATTTAATTCGATTCTTTTCCTTTCATTCTTCTTCTTATGGTAGTAAACATTAAAACATAACAGTATTTTAACGTATATAAATACAGATGGTATCGTTTTTTGTTTTGTTTATTTTTTATTCATTTTTTTCTATAGCGTCTTTCATAATTACATACATTTCAAATATATTTTCTTTCAAAAGATCTTTCCAATTTGTCCGATACAAGAAAATGAAAACATGTGAGCGGAGGGAGATACTACAAATTTATGTTTTCTCTTCTCTCAGTCCCTCTCTTTCCTTTCTTTGTACTCTACATATTCCCTTCCTTCCCTCTCTTTCCTTATAAAAGTAAACTTATTAACTACCTAACAATATAAATAAGCAAATATATAAATAAATACATAAATATAATACCTGGTACTACCACCCTATTATTTCCCTCCTCCTCCTCCTCCTCCTCCTACAGTATCTTCTTTCGTCCCTCCCCTCTTCCTTCCTCCCCTTCCTTTCTTCTCATCACGCTCCATCCTTCTCCTTCCCTCTATCACTTCCTCTGTCTTCACTTATTGCTTGCTTGTCAAAAATGTTACCGATCAATTATCTTTGCAGTCAGTGTGTGTGTGTGTGTGTGTGTGTGTGTGTGTGTGTGTGTGTGTGTGTGTGTGTGTGTGTGTGTGTGTGTGTGTGTGTGTGTGTGTGTGTGTGTGTGTGTGTGTGTGTGTACCTATTTGTTTTCAAACTTAACCATCCATTCATCAATATATTGTCATCATGATTGAATGTTCAGTACTAGCCACCTTATAACAATAGAACATATAATAACAAAATATACATACATATCAGTATTTAAAGTAAGTTCTACCACCATGTTTCATCCATCAATACCACCAAGCATAATTATATAGTTCATAAAACGACCTACCCAATCACTTTTTAATCCATCTACCAACAGAACCAACATGTTTTTTTATCAACCAACCACCCAACCACCTTCCAATTTAACTATCCATACACCAATCAATCCATCTATTCATTCACCAATCATCCACGCCGTTATTCATTCATCCGGCACCAGCCACACCATCTATTTATTCACCATTCATCCACGTCTAATCAATCCATTTATCCATCCATCCAATCAACCAACCAATCCACTCATCCATGCCACGAAACACCCTCCAATCCATCTATCCGTTCATCAATCATCCACGCTACCACTCTCCATCCATCATCCATGCCAAATTGCAAGTGGCACCGATGAGCGCACCACCCTTCGGTATTTTGTATAAGGTTTATTCCCTTAGACAGGTTGCCGACCATGGCTGACGAGTCCCATTCACCCGGATCTTCGTAAGGTTGTCTCCCCTAGATGGGTTTCCGACCAAGGCTGACGAATCCGATCTACCCTATCCATCTATCCCGTTCACCAACCCCCAACCCCCTCATCTACTCTCCAATCTATCTATCCGTTCACCATTCATCCAAATCACCCTTTATCCATCATACACTAACTAATCCATCCATCCACCCATTCATCCATGCCACCAATCACTCCCAATCTCACCGCTCCTGGGCCCAACCCCCTAATTTGGACCCAACCCCCCTTTCCCCCCTATTGGCAAGACACCACACAAAGTGTCTCGAATGGTTTAACACACCCACTTCGCCACCGAATCCGCCCACGCACCACCCACCACCCACCACCCACCACCCACCACTGGTCAGAGAAATAGATAGATGATACACACTCTATTCTATTAACCCCTTCATTACCGCTGACGTCCTTTTCATTATATTCTGGTAAATATTAGACGATATTATTCAGCTTACGAAGGACGTCTACCAATTAGAAGCCTACAAACTATCTCAATTAATCCTTTTAGCTACCATATATCCTTCCAAAGCTTCCTAAAATTGTCTTAATGTAGCTAAGATAAAATACAAAAGACGTGTGCGGTAATAAAGGGGTTAATCGATGTAAACAGATACATTAGTTTATTGACCCTCGTAAATGTATAGGATCCATTTCATAAGCTCAAGATTTGATGCACCTGAAATTATCATAAACAATTGAAACACAAACATAGTATAATATATAAATATTTAAAATACAGGTAATGAAAAGCAATACAATTTGCTATAGCTAGTTACAGGTCTGGTTAAAATTAGTAAGTACCTCAAAACAAATATGGAAGACCTTATCATTATATATTATTATAGTTGCATACAAGCAACTTTGCTTACCTTTAACAATGTCCTCCCGTTGCCATATGGTTGAAATCTGACCCCCCCCCCCCCACCCACCCCTCCACTCACACTCTCTCTCTCTCTCTCTCTCTCACACACACACACACACACACAGTAATTGCACCCACTTCCACGCGAACCCAAATTAAGAAAATCCACCTAAAACCACTGACAAGTTTTCTCGAGGGGGGGGGGGGCCTCGACCCCTTGTACACACTGGTCCATTACAACCCAAACATGGAGGGTGGAAAGCGTTGGAGATGACTGGTTGGGAAGTCACTAAAACCCACCCTGCACAAATTGGTCAAACCTCCTCCAATGCAACCTTCCTTCTGTTCTGTACAACACGAAACTAACCTATTATCGTCTATCCTAGCCTTATCATCTGTACTAAATCAATCTAACCTATACTTGTCTATCCTAGCCTTATAATCTGGGCTAACCTAACCTATGCTAATCTAACCTAGCCTTAAAATCTGGACTAAACCAACCTAACCTAGTATAATTGAACCTAGCCTTAACTTCTGGACTAACACAACCGAACCTATGTTAATCTATCCTAGTCTTACAATCTGGACTAACCCAACCTAACCTATTATAATCTATCCTAGTCTTAAAATCTGGATTAAACCAACCTGACCTATTCTTATCTATCCTAGCCTTACAATCTGGACTAATCCACCCACTATGCTAATCTAACCTAGCTTTAATATCTCTGAACTGAACTGAACCAACCAACCAAACATATTCGAATATAAGTTATAATACAATTTTAACATACTCTAGTCTAAAATACAAAGTACAAAGGAAGGAGTACAAAGGAAATCAAGCAACAACAGATCTAGTGACCCTTCTAGGTTGCTTGTCCTCCAAAACACTGAGGATCAAGTGTCCAAACAGTGGTTTAGAGTGGGTAAGGGAACATTGGAAAGGGAACTACTGCCCTGCCACTAACGTGGCAGGACTAGGAAGTTAGTAGGGAACATATGGGTTAGTAACTGAGGGGAGGATAAAGTTATTCATTTACAAACGCAGTCAGTCGCGGGTTTGATGCGAGATATTTGTCTAGGCGGAATTTAAATGAATCAACGGTGCTGCAGTCTATAATACCCTTTCCTATAAGCACGGGTCGATTACAGCCCAAAAGTGGAGGGCGGAAAGTATTGAAAATGACTGGTTGGGGGAGTCACTAAAACCATCCAGCACAAATAACCTAAACCTCCTTCCAACGTCAATCAATTCAATCCCATGTTATGCCCGGTTGTAGAGTAAAAAATATAGCATCAATCAATCAGTCATATCAACTAACATAGCAATCGAATACAACCAATTTTAACATAGATTATCCCTAATCAAGTTGGCATAATTCATACCCAACGTGGGCCAGTTATGCCATATAGCCTACAGTATTTTGGCTAGACTGTTCCTTGTTCCCTGGCACTCTTTCAACTCTGGGGGAGGCACTCGTCACAGGCAGTTTTGCCTTTTGTCTCCCTCATCCACATAGAAGAAAAAAACCTGGCCTTCACGAAGCTTATCCCAAGTTACTTTAATCCAACCAATCGAACTGCAACGTTAGTTAAAAGAATTCTTCCTAAAGCCAAAGGTCGATTACAACCCAAACTTGGATGGAGGAATGTTTAGGATTGTTGTTAACCCTTTGAGTACCAGCGACGTGTGTTATATTTTATTCTAGCTATATTTAGACGATATTATGCGGCTTAGGAAGGATCTGTTGTAGTTAAAAAGGTTGGTTGAGATAGTTTGAAGCCTTCCGAAGCTGAATAAAATCATCTAAAATTGTCAGCATATGATACAAAGGAAGTCCCTGGTATTGAGTGGGTATTAAGGATTCACCGCAACCACTCCTTACTAATTGGTCAAACTTTCTTACAACATCGGTCAATTCAATCAACCCCATCTGGTCTGGTGTGAATATCCTAGGTTCGAGTCCTTGGAGTGCCACATGTATTTGTTGATTTCATTAATTGGTTTTAGAAATAAAGTTGGTTGGTGAAAACAAATATGAACTAAACTGATCTCGTCTAACCTCATCTAATCGAACCTAACCCAGTTTTCATATAGATACCGTACTCTCTAATCAAATTGGGAGACTTCATACCCAACGTGAGCCAGTTAAATCATATATTATCATGGCATTGAAGAAGCTAGGCCTAATCTAAGTTACTCTACACTAAACTACTTAAGGGGGGATGGGCCGGTTTTCTGGACCACTTTCTCCCTCATGTTTAGCCCCATTAGTTTTCAGATGTTAAGATGTTTGCCCCATTATGTAGTCGATTTTAAGACCTTTCGCCCCATTTCTTTGTCAATATTTAGATCTTTCATGCTATTTAGGTGTCGATTTTTTCCCTGGCGAACGATAGTGAGCCTGTAATGTTGGAAGATCCGGCCTTAGGCCGGAAATTTTTTCTGCCGAAAAATGTACAAATTAATCTAGAAGGGGGATCTAATGGATTTTTTTTTTTTTTATGGAGGTCTAGGGAGCAAACTAGAAAAATAACGAATACATGCAAAAATCGCCCAAAAAGTGAACCATCACCCCTTAAACATTGGCAAAATCCTTCTAATGTCGGTCAATTGAATCAACCCCATCTGGCCTGAACTAAGCTAATCTTACCTAACCTCATCTAAGTTCACCTAATTGAGCCTAACCTACCCTCAGCTGCCGGGCACTAAACCCTGGAGGTCACGATCAACACGGGAACTTATACTCACCTATTTCTAGTTATGGAAGTATATGACTGGAAACGAATTTATGAACATATTTGCTTTATATACCAATTACAAAAATATATATAACATTTATTTTAAAGCAAGTTATATCCTAAAACCAATCTAGCTAGTTATAATTCCATAAAGAAAAACATAAGGGGCCCACGAATTTTTATGAGTGACTGTACCACCAGCTTCGTCACCACAGCTGTAGTCTATTCGCTGTAAGTGGGCGAGAAATGATGATCTTTAACCTCTATAACTACAAAACGACTAGAGTAATCGAGCTAATACTTCTACCATTTCGGAAGAGTCAGTCGAGGAATAGATGTGGAAATTTACAGCCAATTTGCTCTAGCCCTTTTTGAGTTACAGAGGATAGAAGTCATGATTTCTCGCCTACTTACAGCGAATAAACTATACCATCTTGTTCACCACCAGGCTGGCAAACGAGATACTATTCTAAACCAGTCCTAAAATTGAGACCCATTTCAAGGCATTTTATATACAAAGTTAATGTTAAGTTGTACAGCTTTTAATATGGGCAGGGGGGGGGGGGGGGTGCTCGTTATAAATGTTCGTATGCAATTGTGACAATTTTTTGTTTTGTTTTTTAATGTTTGAAATATTATTGTATGCTTGACCTCTCTCTCTCTCTGGTATAATAACATCAGTGGTGACCGCCGTAAAGTGTGTTAATAGCCAAGTTAACGCGATACCTGTCAGCTGATAGCATCTTACCCTCCGCCACTATACCTACATTATCACTATCTTCACTACCATTCCTATCAACACAGCTAATATCATCATCACTACCAGCACCACTACCATAATTATTACCAACACCATCGCTACCATCATCGCTACTACCAACACCATCACTAACATCATTGCTACTACCAACACCATCACTAACATCATCGCTACTACCACCACCATCACTACCATCATTGCTACTACCAACACCATCACTACCATTACCACATCTACCAAAACCACCACCACACCGTTTTCATTTCCACCATCAACCACACTACCACCCAATTTAAACTCCAACACCATATCTACCACCATCACCACCTCTACCTCACTTGAGTTATTCACTAATCTACAACTACCTGCTCAAATTACCTCAGTCACTACCAAATATTACAACTACCATCATCACCACCACCACAACCATTACCTCCCCTTCCCACCCACCACCACCACCAATAATATCTCCCCTTCCCATCCATCTCCACCACCACCAGTAGTGTCTCCCCTTCACTTATATACCTAATGTCACCTAAGGTTGTGTTCGCCACACTTCTAGTGTCACCGAGGAGCGCGCCGCCCCTCATTCTGGGTGTTGATTTGGTGCAGCAGACTGTTCGAAGGGGCAGCACGCTCCCCGGCGAAGATGAGCTCGTCTGGTACCTTATGCAGTTCGACATCGAGGGCTCTCTTGAAACTGTCTAACTGTCTCTTACTATATATAGCCGTGGGAGTTTGTTGAAGAGACGCGGCTTGTATGAGATAACCAACCCTCTCGCAGCGAGCCCATAGCACCTCGGTTTTTCATCCGGAGGATATCGCTTTCCCAGTTTCTCCTCGCCTTCCTCATCCCCATCCATTTATCACTGCTATGTTATCGTTAACTATAAACTATTATAATACCCACCAACACTATATGGCGTATCCACATTCGGTAACACCACCACCATCAACAAATATTTATCATCACCACCACTACCACCATCATCATCAACTACTATACCACCAGCACCATCGCTACCACCACACTTACTATAACCACCACTACCAAGACAATATCACGACTTATATCAGCACCACCACCACCTTACCGCTCTCACCATTACCTACCTAAGGTTACCTAAGGTTGTGTTCGCAGCACCGAGGAGCGCGTCGCCCCTCGTTGTGGGTTGTGTTTTGGTGCAGCAGACTGTTTGAAGAGACAGCACACTTACATAATCATCACCACCATCACTACGATACATCACTTATCATCACCACCACCACAATATCACCACTTACATAATCATCACCACCATCACTAAGATATATCACTTATCATCACCACCACTACCACCACCACCAATACCAAAGTCACTGCCAGAACCATAATGTCACCAATTATATGTCATCACCACCACCATGATAACTTCACCAATGTTATCACCACCACCACTACCACCACCACCAATACCAAAGTTACTGCCAGTACCATAATGTCACCAATTATATCGTCATCATCACCACCACCATGATAACATCACCAATGATATCATTACCAAGATAACATCACCATATAATCAACACCACCACAGGAAAGACTTCTTGGGTTTGCCAGTTAAGGGAGCCCACCTCGCTTTTCTTCTCTTTCTCTCCCTCTCTCTTTGGCTTGTATCCATTCGGCCCCATTCAGCCTACTGTTTTAAGACGTTTACCCCCATCCAGGTGTCAATATTTTCCTGGCGAGCGGTAGCGAGCCAGCATATACAGTATATATATATATTTTTTTTTACAGCAAGCTAAATTTGTAAATTTTTCGATAGAAAAATTTCTCCGGCGAAGCCGGATTTCTTCATACAATGCTGGATCGCTATCGCTCGCCAGAAAGAAATCGACACCTGGATGGGGATAAACGTCTTAAAACCGTTGGCTGAATGGGGCCGAATGGATACAAGCCAGGGAAAGAGAAAAAGCAGGTGACCCCCCTTAAGGGGAGAGTAACTGTTCTTTTGGTCTATTAATTAATTTATTCATAATGTTTTTAGTTTCCTCCCTAGACCTCCATCAACCTTCAAAAAACACTACCTAGATCCCCCTTCAAGATAAATTTGTAATTTTTTCTCTTAAAATTACAGGCTCGCTTTCGCTCGCCAGCAAAAAATCGACACCTAAATGGCACAAAAGGTCTTAATATTGACAAAGAAATGGGGCATACAGTCTTAAAATCGCCAAACAAGTGGGCCGAACGCGTTAAAATCTAAAAACAATGGGGCTAAACACGAAGGAGAAAGCGGTCCAGGAAAACGACCCATCATCCCTTAAGCACCACACCCAGTGAAGGTTTTATAAACCGTGTTAGTTGCAAAGCACGATAAATTCAAATACAATGTCAAAAGCACGATGTGGTTTAACATTACGCAATAACACGAAGAAAGCTCATGGTTATTATACTGTAGCTTTAAACACATAATTGCCTCTCTCTCTCTCTCTCTCTCTCTCTCTCTCTCTCTCTCTATTATTAAGACAACCATGTGTGCTTAGTCTGTTTGCTAGAGTGAACATATGCTTGAAGCAGGAAAACAATACAAAGGAGAAAGGTAAAACTAAAAAGAAAAGAGAGAGAGAGAGAGAATGAGTGAGAGTGTGTGTGTGTGTGAGAGAGAGTGAAAATGAGTGAGAGAGGGAGGGAGCGAGAGTTGGAGTGAGACTGAGAGTGAGAGAGGTCTAAAGCTATACTACTCTTTGAACCATTAAAGCTAAATTTTGAAGGATCTGGGATATCGTTAAGCATCGTCTTGTCTCGTTTCTGGTCGTTCCTGGCTGGAATGGGTACGTAGCTATTCACGTTCACGACTGTACTTCACAAATCATGATAACTATTTAATACCAGGTTGTTCACTTATGTCCCCCTGTTGAGGTGTGTGTGTGTCCTCTGCCCACACAATTTGTACTGTCAACCTCCTCCTCCTCCATTTCCTCCTCATCTCTCTCTCTCTCTCTCTCTCTCTCTCTCTCTCTCTCTCTCTCTCTCTCTCTCTCTCTCTCTCTCTCTCTCTCTCTCTCTCTCTCTCTCTCTCTCTCTCTCTCTCTGACGAAAAGTATGGATAGATTTCTTAGAATTAACAATTACATATACGATACTACGCACCAGCAACTATTTCTAATCAATACTTGTAAGCAATTACCAAAACATCCCAAAGAAAAATAAATCTACTCAGAAAGTAAACATACATACACACTTAAACGCACGAATCCCCTTATCTACATACACACACAATTACATATCCACTTCCATATACACACACGTCCCTCCCCTTCTTCACACACACACACACACACACACACACACACACACACACCTACACTACCGAGGATTAACCTCCCATTGTAGTACCCGCACCCTCTTTACCTGACCTTACCAAAACAGTTTCTGTATGTATGTATGTTTGTGTGCATACGTGAGCGTTTGTGTATACGGACATGTGCACACTTACTGCATGTTCTTATGTTCCTATATATGTATGTATATGTATGTGCGCACGTACATGTATATACGTATGTTCTGTATATGAGTAAGTAAATAAATGTGTATATGTACTGTATATCACTTACTCTCATAGTTATTTTATGATAATTTGTATTCTGCACATGCATCATTATTGTATTTATTTATTTTGTTTGTAAACTAACCTTACCATCCTCATATCTGTACATCTCATGTTCATCCACTAAATTGTAAAATGTGCATTTTCAGCTCATGAGGCTGCCATTCTTTAATAAACCGTTTATTATTATTATTATTATTATTATTATTATTATTATTATTATTATACACACACACCTCCCCTACCCCCTCCACAAACACATACCCACAGATAACAATAAGCCCTGACTGTCCATAATAAAGATTTAGTAGCCCAGATAACAGGCACTGCTGTGGGGTTCATAAGGTAAAGATCGTGATAAGACTCCTTCGTGAGTGCGGTGAGTGTGTGCGTGCGTGTGCGTGAGGATTACCTATAATAATACGGAGAAGAGAAGAGGTTGGTTAGGGTGTACTGCCTGTCTGGGTTTCTAGGTTTTTTCCCGTTAATTCTATAGTCGTGGTTCCCTATATACTGATTTTCTGTTATTTTCTCTGTTTATTTATTTCCTTTTATATTTTTTTCCTTTTCATTGTTTTGTTTTTATTTCGCTTCTCGATGTTCATACCTGGTTCAATTCTTGTTCCATAGTTTCTTTCCATTTTCCAGTTTTTATTTTCTGGTGGTATAATTAGCTTTTAATTTATGTGATTAATCTATCTTCGAGTGTGTGAGTGAGTGTGTGTGTGTGTGTGTGTGTGTGTGTTGTGTTGTGTTGTGTTGTGTTGTGTTGTGCTTGGTGTGAGTGTACGTGAGTTATAATAATAATTATACTAATAGTAATTGTCGGTTTATTGTTCACTTACAGCCGTGAGAGCTGAAAATCTACAGAATGTGTCTTAACCTAAGTACAGTGTGTGTGTGTGTGTGTGTGTGTGTGTGTGTGTGTGTGTGTGTGTGTGTGTGTGTGTGTGTGTGTGTGTGTGTGTGTGGCATGATGAAGTACGAGACATCACTGCACAAATACCTTACCTTATGATACCTTATGATGTGTTCGCCACTCTTCTAGCGGCACCAAGGAGCGCGACGCCCCTCGTTTTGGGTGGTGATTTGGTGCAGTAGACTGTTTGAAGCGACAGCTCGCTCCCTTGCGAGGATGGGCTCGTCTGGCACCTTTTGCAGTTCGACATCCAGGGCTCTCTTGAAGCTGTCTAACGAGACGTCCCTCATGTCTCTTACTCGCCGTGGGAGTTTGTTGAAGAGACGTGGGCCCTCTCGCAGAGAGCCCATAGCACCCCTGTTATTCATCCGGGGGATTTCGCATTCCCAGCCTCTCCTATCACTGAATTTCATGACTATCGGAGTATGTAGGTTTGGTACTAAACCCTCTGCGATTTTCCACGTGTATATTATTAGGTAACGTTCTCTTCTACGTTCCAGTGAGTACAGATTCAGTGCTCTTAAACGCTCCCAATAGGGTAGCTGTTTTATCGAACTTATATGCGAAGTGAAATTTCTTTGTACACTCTCTACGTCATTTATTTCACCTGCTTTGTATGGGGATGTTAATACGCTGCTGGACGAGGTGTGCCATGATGTCAGAATTGAACCGGAACTTCTGCCAATGGACGGACAGCGCTTGGCCCACAATACTGCAAATACTTCAAATGAAGCAAGAGTGGACGTAAGTGCTCGAGGTTTTTGGACGAGGGGACAACGGGCTTTTTTCGATATTAGAATCTTCAACCCAAGAGCACAAACATATCGTGAGCGAGGACACAAGGCGGCATACTTGAGAAACGAAAGTGAGAAAGAACGCGTTTATGAAGAAAGAATTTTGAACAGGGATCATGGAAGCTTTACTCCTCTGGTCTTCTCATCGTCGGGAGGAATGGGACCTTCTGCAAGTGTCTTCTATGCCAGATTAGCTGAACAAATATCGGAGAAAAAGCACCAGCATAGAAGCCAAGTCATAACTTGGATTAGATGCCGGCTCTCTTTCTCTCTTCTCAGGTCTGCACTCCTATGTCTCAGGGGTACAAGGTCCTCCCCGCTACAGAGGACAAGAGTGAGATATTTGGACTTTGAAATGGTCGTGGCAGAGGGCCGAATTGGGGAACAACTAGGTTGATTGTAGGGAGGTACTGGTACAATAAGAAAAACTATAATGTAACTAGAATAAGATAGATTGTATACCACATTGTAACTGTCACCTTAATAAAAACAAAAAGTTACTGTGTGTGTGTGTGTGTGTGTGTGTGTGTGCTTGAGAATTACCTATAATAACACAGAACTGGGAGGAGGTTGTTTGGGGTGTCATGTTTACCAGCGTTTCAATCTATACTTTTCCTATCTGTTATATAGGTATTGTCCTTTCAATTTCTAGGTACCATAATCATCTAGTAGGGTTTGTCTCGTAGCTTTCTAGTTGTGTTTGGGATGCCATGTCTAAAAGAGCCTTGAACAACCATCTCAAAACCGTGCATGATCAACCATGCTTGCGGGGGAGAGAGCTGCTCCCTCGAATTGTCTATCAAGCACTGGCAGTAAACAGGCTCGGGGGGAGCAGCTATCGCCGAGACCTTTAACCCTTAACTGGCGGCGCGCAACATATGTCGAGTGAAATAAATTTGGACTAAGTGGCGGTGCACAACAGCTGTCGAGCGCCATTATCAGCACATAATGTTGCTGAGAGAGAGAGCTGAGCGGTGGGACGAGCGTAGTAACCTTATGACCGCTCCCCACGACCACCGTGGATGTACTGTACTGTATACCACCTTCCTCCCCCCTTTCTCACTCGCTACACAGGGAATTATGTACGGAAATTACCTTATTTTAGGGTTTTTGCACTCGTGTTGCACGATCGTTGCAAGAGAACCAGTGGTCGTACAAGGATGGTTCGAGTGTCATTGGAAAGCTCTGTTTATGCCCTTTCAGGGATAGATACTTGTTTTACGCTCTGGGTCTTGTTTATGCATGAAAATGAGCACGGAAACAACCCTATTTAGGGTTAAAAAAAAACGCTGGGCGGTACATATAAATTACCGCCTAGGCCGCTCGAAAGGGGTTAAGGGGCCAAAATATCTCAAAGTAAAATATTTCTATCTTACATGTTACAATATAATTTTATTTTCATTTTTATTTAATTAAATCCAGGTGTCTCGTCCAGGAGTGGTTCTCTCTAAAGCTTTCAATATTATTGTTTTTTTCATTATTTTCATTTATCATTCAATTGTTTTCTTCCAATTCATGCCCAGCTCAAATGTTTCCTTTCATATTGCAGTCTTCCTTTCAGTTATTATTTTTCAATTTATCTTCTACTATTTATCGACTAGGCCTAATTTAGTTTATTTTCAAGGATGCTCAACTCTCGCTCAACTCTCACTCTCACTCTCTCTCTCTCTCTCTCTCTCTCTCTCTCTCGTGCCTCCGTTGACCATCTGCTCAAGTGTCCTTATGAATGTTAATATGCTCACTCGCTGCAGTCCATTCAGGGAAGAGAGAGAGAGAGAGAGAGAGAGAGAGAGAGAGAGAGAGAGAGAGAGAGAGAGAGAGAGAGAGAGAGAGAGAGAGAGAGAGAGAGAGAGAGAGAGATAATCAAGCATGCATGTAAAGAAGAATAGACATAGTAAGTGCAGTGGTAGCTAGATATGCCAACAACACGATAACAGGAAAACAGAAAATGATGATTGATGATGATGATGACGATGATAATTATAGTAAACCTAGTGATGGTGAGAGACTGTTATGGGGGTCTTCTAGATCATTAAGGGGGTATTGTTCATTTTTTGGTCGATTTTTAAATGTATGTATTATTTAAATCTCCACCAAATTTAACAAAAACAACCCCAGGATCCCCTTCAAGATATATTTGTACTTGTTTCGGTAGATAAATGGTTCCTCCTAAATTACAGGCTCGCTATCGCTCGCCAGGAAAACATCAACACCTAAATGACACGAACACTCTTATTATTGACAAAGAAAAGGGTCGAAAAGTCTTAAAATCGTCAAACTAATGGGCAGAACGTCTTAAAATCGGCAGTCAAATGGGTGTGCACGACTGTGCAATAGGTGCAAGCGAAGTAGAATTATGTAAGACCAACCCCCCACCATAACTAAAAACCATAATGAAAGGTAATTTAGACTCGTGAACTCACAATGCCAGAGCAAAAAAAAAAAAAAAAAAAAAACTCCCATTCCAGCATGAAGATGAGCGTGGGAGCGTGACAATCAGTGTAAACACCGTAAAGAGCGTGAAGATGTGAGCATAATAAACGTGATGTCAGGGGTAGGCTACTGGAGCATGGTGGTACAGGGGGAAATGAGAACAACAGAATTTACTTGTTGAACTTGCGATATTGTAGTTTAGAGCTAGTCTTCCATGCCTCCTCTAAAAAGTACTCTGATGATGATGATGATGATGATGATAAAAACGAACAAGTTGATTATGATGATGATGAGTGAAGACAAACAAGTTGATGATGATGATGGCGATGAAGATGATGATGATGATGATGAAAATGTAGATGCACGATATGATGATGAAGATGTCATGATTTGCATATTTGTTATAAGGTTTTTAAGACGTTCGCTCCGTTAGTATGGCGATTTTCAGACCTTTCGCCTATTTTTGTTGTCAATATTAAGACCTTTCGTGCACTTTAGGAGTCGATTTTTTACTGGCGAGCGAAAGCAAGCCTTTATTTTTAGATGGAACCAGCTTTTGGCCGGCACATTTTTATACCGAAAAATTAACAAATTTATCTTGAAAGGGGGTTTAGTTTTTTTTCTTTTTCTAAGATTGATGGAGGTCT
>CM064513.1:16172003-16189503 GCA_032716605.1 Paralithodes platypus
AGAGAGCGAGAGCGCTTAATGTGGTACGTTTCAACGTGTGTGTGTGCAACCCCAATATTATTAATACTGTACCGGTATCTATAATAATAATGGTGATAATGAGATAAGTGCACCTTTAATCGGCGGATACAATTATTATGTTGTAGCCTTACTTCTTATGCGCAGGAAGTATCATAATTACTTCTTATGCGCAGGAAGTATCATAATTATATTTTCTTTACACATTGTTCCACATTTTAAGGGGAGATGGGTCGTTTTTCTTGACCCCTTTCTCCCTCGTGTTTTGCCCCATTAGTTTTCAGATTTTAAGACGTTCGGCCATTAGTTTGGCGATTTTAGCACCTTTCGCCCCATTTCGTTGTCATCCTTAAGACCATTCGTGCCATTTATGTGTCGAATTTTTCCTGGCGAGCGAAAGCGAGCCTGTATTTTTAAGAGCAATCGGCCTTCGGCCGGGACATTTTTCTACCGAAAAACGTACAAATTTATCTTGAATGGGGGTCTAGGGGATGTTTTTCTTAGCTTTATGGAGGTCTAGCGAGGAAACTAAAAAATAAATTACTAAATGAATTAATAGACCAAAAAACCAGCCACTGTCCCCTTAAGTGTAGATTTAGGTCAGTTTTGAACACCTTTTACTGGTTTACAACATGGCAGATAGGAAAACAAACATGATATAAGATTCCTGTTTTTTTTCCCCTGTAACTATTTTTTATTTACCTCTCAGTTCAAGCCCCAACACTCGAGGGAACATTGTGGTAAAAAAAAAACACACACACACACACACACACACACTCACTCACACACTCACACACACACACGCATAAATTATAGAGTAACTAAATGCAATAATAATGATTGTAATAAGGACATTGAGGTAAAAATCAATATTGTGAAAACTGCATCGAACATGACAAAATACGAATATAAGATATAAAGGATAGTAGAGATTGAAAATGAAGGAGAAAAATGCTATAAAACCCCAAATTAACTTATAAATTGACCTCGAGAATTTTCCTGCTTTCGACATGGAGAATAAATACAATAAAACGAATTTCCACGAATAAACTATATAAACGTTTGTGTCTAAACTGGACTGCTATTTTGATGATTCTTTGTAATGCCTCTCTTTCTCTCTCTCTCTCTCTCTCTCTCTCTCTCTCTCTCTCTCTCTCTCTCTCTCTCTCTCTCTCTCTCTCTCTCTTTCTCTCTCTCATTCCTTTTTTGTATCGTTGTCTCTGTCACCCTGTTATCTCGTCCATCTATTGCTTTGTCGACGGTGGCTAAAGCTGGCTCTCTTTATTTTTATTAGCTTGCATGTTTGTAAGAAAAAAATATATAGCCTTGTTCTTTGCTATCTTTTTCTTCTACTCTCTCTCTCTCTCTCTCTCTCTCTCTCTCTCTCTCATGCCCTTACACATTAACTGGGTGACAAAGCGTTTTCAGATAATTTACGGGTGTCGACTACATTCCTTCACCACGGGCACTAAACTCTGACATTAACCATTCTCTCCACCTCTTCACCCAGGGAGACTGGGTTTATAATATGCAGCACAAGTGGGGTTGTCTTAAGGGGGGTCACCGGTTTTATTTTATCTCTCTCTCCTTGCTCTCTTTCCCTAACTTGTATCCATTCGGCTCTATTCAGCCAACTGTTTTAAGACGTCTATCCCCATACAGGTGTCGATTTCTTTCTGGCGAGCGATAGCGAGCCAGCATTGTATAGAGAAAGCCGGCTTCGCCGGAGAAATTTTTCTATCGAAAAATTTACAAATTTAGCTTGCTGTCAAAACAAATATATATATGCTGACTCGCTAACGCTCGCCAGGAAAATATTGACACCTGGATGGGGGTAAACGTCTTAAAACAGTACCGTAGGCTGAATGGGGCCGAATGGATACAAGCCAAAGAGAGAGGGAGAGAAAGAGACAAAAAAAGCGAGGTGGGCTTCCTTAACAGCCTTGATCAGGAGTACCGGTATATAGAGAGGAGTAGATTAGAAACTGACTAAATGGTTAGAAAAAAACCCATTTGAGGATGGACCTATATATAGACAAAGTAAAGTATCTGTGAAGAGAAACGTGTATATAATAAAGGCTCATCCTCTAATGTGTTTTTCTAACCATATACATTTTTCATGGTTCAGGGGTACTGCATTCGTCTCTTGGCGTCACCCAATCGGTCCAGCGTAGATTCATGGCCTTCCATACCCGTAGCTGCAGTGTCGGACATTAGATGTGCGGTAGCCAGTGTAGCATGCACACAGGTATATACTAGCACCTGATCAGCATGGGTAAGCTGATTACAGACTACATTAACATTCACAGCCATTGCAACAGCACAATAACATGTCACATGCACCTCACACACCAAACACAACAATAGGCGGCAGGTCTACCAACCCTCACCCGAAAACAAGTTGTAGAATTAAGGGGGGTCACCGGCGTTTTTTATCTTTCTCTCCTTTTCTCTCTTTCCCTGGCTTGTATCCATTCGGCTCCATTCAGCCAACTGTTTTAAGGCGTTTATTCCCATCCAGGTGTCAATTTCTTCCTGGCGAGCGATAGCCAGCCAGCATTGTATGGAGAAATCCGGCTTTGCCGGAGAGATTTTTCTATCGAAAAATGTACAAATTTAGCTTGATGTCAAAACAAAAATATGTATATGCTGGCTTGCTACCGCTCGCCAGGAAAATATTGACACCTGGATGGGGGTAAACGTCTTAAAACAGTAAGCTGAATGGGGCCGAATGGATACAAGCCAAAGAGAGAAGGAGTGAAAGAGAAAACAAAAAAGCGAGGTGGTGTCCCTTAAATGATTTGCCTTGGAATAAGGAGGGGCGATTAATTTGGGGATATCTTCTCGGGGATAAAGGTGTCTGCCAATAGATATACATATATATTTGGAAGAGCAATTATGTTACACTGTTTATTATATGTAGCAGAAGTGGGATTTAGTTGTAACAGTCTTGGTCAGGAATATGTAGACTATGTGGAAGAAAAATGATGATACATTGGTGAAGCATTCATTGAACTTGATTAAACCATATTAGTTGGATTACTGGTCTCCGAAGCCATTTAGAGGCGTATGTGCTAGCTATGTGTAGCCTACTGTAGTAGTAGTAGTAGTAGTAGTAGTAGTAGTAGTAGTTGTAGTCATCTTCATCATTTCAGAATAATAATAATAATAATAATAATAATAATAATAATAATAATAATAAGAAGAAGAAGATCTGGCAAACACAAACTTTTCATTTATATTAATACTACTTGATTTGAGGATAAATGTTTGTCTTATAGATTAAAGCCAGTGTATTGCGTTGGTCCAGTCTTGTTCCCGTCGGTGTGTTTAGTGTAGCAACTTGGCAGTAGTGTGTGTGTGTGAGAGAGAGAGAGAGACTGTGTGTGTGTGGTCGTGTATGTGGGTGTGTGTATTTCTAGAGATATATTTCGTCTGTGTCTCCTCTTTCACTCGCCTCCCTTTTCCCTCTCTCTCCCCCCCCCTCTCTCTCTCTATCTCTCTCTCTCACGTTGTAGCCTATGTGTGTGTTTACTAAAGCGAGTCGGCATCAGCGCGTGTCGTTATCGTTAAATACTTCATACGTGTTCTTGTCTTCGCTCACTGTGTTGGCGATTATGGCCTCTGAGAGAGAGAGAGAGAGGAGAGGAGAGGAGAGGAGAGGAGAGGAGAGGAAAGGAGAGGAGAGAAAAACACGGATGAAGTATGTAACGATAACGACGCACACGATGATGTCGACTTACATAGTACACATACATACACAACACTCTCCTGCCCCCCCCCCCCCCTTCTCCTCTCTCTCTCTCTCTCTCTCTCTCTCTCTCTCTCTCTCTCTCTCTCTCTCTCTCTCTCTCTCTCTCTCTCTCACTCTCTCACACACACCATAATCGCGGAGACAAGTATTTACGGATGAAGTATTTAACGACAACGACACACAAGCTGATGTCGACTTGCTTTAGTAAACACACACAGGCCACAACATGAGAGAGAGAGAGAGAGAGAGAGAGAGAGAGAGAGAGAGAGAGATGGTAACTAGTAGATAGATAATGCGTTGAGGTAGGGATAGAGGGAGAGGAAATAGAGGATAGGAAGAAAGGGGAAGGTAAGTATATATATATGTTCTCTCTCTCTCTCTCTCTCTCTCTCTCTCTCTCTCTCTCTCTCTCTCTCTCTCTCTCTCTCTCTCTCTCTCTCTCTCTCTCTCTCTCTCTCTCTCTCTCTCTCAGCATGTTCCGCCGAGTTTGACTGCATTCCCCATTTATCTGCCTTTAAGCAAACACAAGTGAATTATCGTGTTTACTCGGCTCAACAATTGCAAAATCTGGCTATAAAAAATAACTTCACTATTTAAATGTCGTTTTCTGTCATAATACTTTTGGTTTATTGGAAGATAATGGAAAGTTACAGTGCATTCTCAAAATCTGCTCAAGGAATTATCTATAGATTAATTATTGAGGTACAATTTCTCCTAACCTCTTCTTATATAAGCAAATATTGAAGCTTTTGATTATGCCTTGTTAGGAGTACATTACTCTTATATTAAGTCGAGAAACAGCAGTAAATTGAAGTTATTTGACTACTGGACTTCTTATATGAGATCATACTTGATCAAAGTAAGTGGGTGATATCATCGACAGTAACATATTTTTTGGAAGAGAAAGAGGAGGATTAAAAAGAAGGAAATATAGCATCTGAGGTACAACAACAACAACAACAACAACAACAACTACTACTACTACTATTAATATTAATAATATTGATATAAATAGTATTTATACTAATAATAATGATATTCATAGGTAGAAGATAATGGGAGTAAAATGGAGGACAAAATAAAAGAAGACTAAAATGTGTAAACCTTGGGTGGGTATAACAAAAGAGGTGCCTTCCCAACTTGTGTTAGATGTGTCTCCTTGTTCCTGTTGATTGTAATACTTGTAGATCTTTGTCTCTGCTGGGGTTACAACATTTCTTAAACACCTCTCTCTCTCTCTCTCTCTCTCTCTCTCTCTCTCTCTCTCTCTCTCTCTCTCTCTCTCTCTCTCTCTCTCTCTCTCTCTCTCTCTCTCTCTCTCTCACACACACACTCGCATATCTAATAACTGGATTTCTACATCAATAACAATATTTATTGTTTCCATATAATATTTGATAATACATTATAATATAATGATGATTATTATTATTATTATTATTATTATTATTATTACCAGTAGTAGTAGTAGTAGTATATATTTCATTTTGATACATCTATGATGCATTCAATAGTAAATACAAATCAAGTGTGAATATTTTTGCATTCAGTCTGTTGATGTTCCAGCCATCTTAAGTCATGATCCATTATATTTCGATGCCAAGGTAAGTAGTGATCCATTATCATTGGCAGAGTAAGAACAGTCAATACAAGTGTAAGTACTGGGTAATGAATCAAACTGGGTAAACACACTGGGTTAGCTTAAGGGGGGATGATTGTTTTTGTTAGACCCCCTTCTACCTCATGCTTAGCCCGATTTGTTTTGAGGCTTTAAGACGTTCGGGGCGAATAGTTTGGCGATTTTAAGACCTGTCCCATTTATATGTCTAAGACCTATCGTACAATTTAGGTGTTGATATTTTCCTGACGAGCGATAGAGAGCCTGTAATATAATAGTAACCGGCCGAATTACTTTTATCGAAAAATGTACAAATTTATCTTGATGGGGGTGGTATTGGGGCAAGTTTTTAAACACTTGATGGAGATCTGGGGAGGAAACTAAAACAAAACTAATTGTAAAGCGACAAATATATAAGCAAATAAATACGCCCATTGATTTTAAGGAAGTAACTTTGTGAACCCTACTTTCTAACAATTTAGACATGTAGAATATTTGCCTTTTACAGCTAGTCGTGTTTTAAACTAGCTAATATACTAATACATGCAATATAATTGTATTGGATCCGGCATTATGAATTCATCAATAGATACTTAATGATGATAATAAATATTATTTAGATTAAAAGACCTTCAAATTAATTTTAAAGATAATAACCAACCCATGATTTGATTATAGAGTACGTGTATCACGAACGTTATAAGAATTGTAAATATCCGTTCCTAATTCAATCTCCACAAACCCACACACCATCCTGACCGACAAGAACTCCTTCGAATTTCCATACTAATTGAACAAAATTAATACAATTTCGATTAAAATTTCATACCGCTTTAAGTAGTGATGCAAGTTCCTCGAGACTCAAGAGATTTCGATGCCGCTGTAAATAATGATCCTGATGCCGATTCATACGTGGGATTTTCTCAGCATCTTTACTTGGTGATTCAAGTTTGGAAGCTTCTAGATTCAATGTTTATTAGAAGAGAGAGAGGGTGAGTGTGTGTGTGTTGGAGAGATAACGAGAGAGAGAGAGAGAAGAAGAAGAGAAGAGAAGAGAAGAGAGAGCGAGAGGGGGGGGGAGGGGTTAGTGATAAATAATGTATGTGTGTGCAGTGTGTAGGCCATTATAATTGCTAATACCGGTCATTAGGTGCCACAACCGACAGCCTTCAACAGTTCCAGGGGGAGGGAGGGGGGGGGGGGGGGGGGGGGCTCTTGGGGATGTAGCTTTGTCTGTGGTGGAGCCGAGACACTGACGACGCCTTTCTTTAGTTTAACCCATTCTGTACCGCGCCGATCGAGTGGAGAGCACGCTCACGTATGAATCTGTTTGACCTGGGTTCGATCCCAGCCAAGGCGGACATTTAGTGGGTGTGGTAGTACATCCTAGCATGTTTCACATGCTAGGATCCAGTCGAGGGACATCTCGACGACGTATACAGACTAATAACACACATACAAAAGCCACTACAACAGCTTCCTCTCTCTTCAACACCCCTTCTCCCCTTCCCCCCACCCCTTCCTTTCCCCCACCTCTTCCTCCCCAGTCTTCAGAAAATAGGAAGGATAGAAAGTAGGCTTATCCCTCAATACCTTCACCTGACCTGACCTGATCCTATTCTAGCAACTAGTATACGCCTTCATTCAGCTTAGGAAGGATCTGTGGCAGCTAAAAGGTTTAACTGAGAGAGTTTGTAGCCTTTTAAATTGCTAGAGGTCTTTCCTAAGCTGAATAAAATAATGTAATAGTTGCCAGAATATAACGAAAAGGACGTCGCTGGTACAGAAGGGGTTAACATGCATAATTATAGGCTATTCAGTATGATTAGGACTTAACATCTTGACCACTAACCTCTATTATAACTAAACACAACGACTAGAGTAATTTGGAAAGGGTCAGCCAGGGAATAGGTGTAGACATTGACAGCCCATTTGCTCTAGCCCTTTTTTAGTTATATAGGATGGAGTTCAAAATTTCGGGTCTACTTATAATGATAAATAATATATATTATATAACCCTTATGTGATAATATTTAATTTAGGAAGGACCTGTGTTAAAAAGTAAATTGAGAGATTGTTTACCCTAATATCGTTCAATGTTAGCTTAAGTTTATTGGAAAATTGTGTCAGTAACGATCGATAAACTGGATACCAATTATTTTATATATATTTCTTAGTTTATCTCTCCGACATATGACGCGATTTTGAGCCTATTGGGGATACTTTAAAGCCTTTGTTACCATCAGGGGCATTTAGAAACCTTTAGTTTAGTTACTTCAACCTCTGCAGTTGTCTGAGTTAGCTGTGGGCAGAAAGCTAATTTCGGAGAGGTAATTATAAGAGTGAGAGAACTCTATTTCTTATTGCTAATCTGGCAACCTCTGCGTCATAAATGCGTGAAAGGGGTAAGTGAACATACAGTAAGTTATTGTATCTTGTATTCCTATCCTGTGTGTTATTCGAGTTATATAGTAGTGTTTTATTTCATTCCTAATTACTCCTTTGTATCTGACACAGTCGGAGAGAGAGAGAGAGAGAGAAAGAGAGAGAGAGAGAGAGAGAGAGAGAGAGAGGGGGGGGGGGGAGGGAGGGAGGGGAGACTATTTACGAGAGAGCCAGTTTCACAGCGATGATGGGTCAACATTCTTCAACAACCCGTGGTTGGACTACACGGAGAGGGCAGATTTTCACAGTGATGGCATTTTATATCATTTTGTATTATTTATTTATTTGTCTGAGGAGGTGAGCTTACGGTTTTGTCGGCCACTTCCTCGGGGGACCCACCATTCCACTTATCCTAACCTGACTGTACCAAATCGAACCAATCCTTTCCTACCAATACTATAATATAACCTGACTGTACCAAATCAAACCAATCCTTTCCTACCAATACTATAATATAACCTCTAGCTTAAGGGGAGGTTTCCACTTGAGGGATATTTTTCTTGACCGCTTTCTCCCTCATGTTTAACCCCATTGCTTTTGAGATTTTAAGACGTTCGCCCCATTAGTTTGGCGATTTTAAGAACTTTCACCCCATTTATATAACTTTTAAGACCTTTCGTCCCATTTAAGTGTCGATTTTTCCATGGCGAGCGATAACGAGCTTGTAATTTAAGAGGAACCGGCTTTTTCTACCGAAAAATGTACAAATTTATCTTGAAAGGGGGTTAATTTCAAGTTGGATGGAAGTCTAGGAAACACTAAAACCCTCCCCTTAACCTAGCAGTATAATTTTTTTTTTTGTAGTAATGAAGACAATCGGATGGTATCATGGTACTATTTTGTGTTATAGGATTTTTTTTTTTTTTTTTTTTTTAAGAAATTATGATGCCATTCTTTATAGATGAGCTGTTTAATTTCGCTTGGTTAAACTAATGTGATATAAAAATGAATGTTAACATCAGATACCGCCTCATTAAGTGAACTTGGCGCCTGTGGTCGGGATGCACAATTTAAAACTATCTGGAACTTGTTTTTGAGTTTCTCTGGGAGTGAACAAATGCAAGGGAATTATTCTTAACACAGGTCCTTCATAAGCTAAATAAAGGCGCACAATGTTAGTCATGCGTGATGAAATAGAGAAAGTCGTAATCGTACTAAATGGATTCAACTTAGGGGTACTTATAGAGGCCGTGTAGTTGAGTCTGTATTTGGTATTGGCTTATGGTGGGTCACCTGCTTTTTTCTCTCCTTTTCTCTCTTTCTCTGGCTTATATCCATTCGGCCCCATTTAGACTACTGTTTTAAGACGTTTATCCCCATCCAAATGTCGATTTCGTCCTGGCGAGCTATAGCGAGCCAGCATTTTATGGAGAAATCCGGCTTCGCCGGAGATATTTTTCTATCGAAAAATGTAAAAATTTAGCCTACTGTCAAAAACATATTTTAAAATATGCCGCTTGCCAGGAAAAAAATCGACACCTGGATAGGGTTAAACAGTAGGCTGAATGGGGCCAAATGGATACAAGCCAGAGAAAGAGCGAAAAGGAGAGAAACAAAAAAGGTGACCCCCCTTAAAGCAGTTGAGCGGCTAAGGAAGTACTTAACTTTGAGAATGGAATCCAAGGTATCCCAAATTGAACGGGGCTCCATAGAACATCTGGGTATTAGAAGGTGTGTGTGTGTGTGTGTGTGTGTGTGTGTGTGTGTGTGTGTGTGTGTGTGTGTGTGTTATTTATCGTTTACTTTGATTACGTTGCTTGCGGTACAAATGTGGTGTTTATTTTTGCCTGGTACTTCGGCATTAATTACATGGGTTCTTTTCGTCGGGATATTCAGGAATTTGCAACATCTCCCGGCCAAGATAGTAGCACTAATTAGTCTGCGACTCGCGCTGGTTGATTATCAAACAAAGGATTTTCTTCTCTTTACATCATCATCGTTTTAACAATTGAATTATTTAATCCGATAAAGATTTTTGTTTTCAGTTATCATCTAGTATCTGTCAGACATTTAGGTTAACGATTGACCTTTGTCTGTCTAAATGCATACTTTTGGGAGGTGTTTGGTGTTGGAGTTAAATTAATAATAGATTAATATATCGAGGGGTGACAACCAGAATTGGTTATGTCCAATTTAGCCTTTTTTGACCAACTTTTTCAGTTTAGGAATTTGTTTATTCTCCAGTCTCATAGACTGGACATTTCCAGCAAAAAATTCAAATATTGATTCAATTTTCGATATTTCATGAAGATTTTAAATCTTTAAGTGTGATTATCTACAAACTGCATTTGTGGACATAACCACTTCTGGTTGTCACCCCTCGATATGCACTACAAATGGAACCCAAAGTCTTAATATTATATCAGTTGAAAGAGGATTTGAGAATGGCATACAAATCCTTATGATATCATCGAGAGGAGTATGTTTTTGTAAAGTACCGTACCCTAATTCATACGCCCACTGATATAGATTTTCAGTTTCCCTTTTCTTGTCTACAATGAATACATGTGATTTTATTGATACATACACAATATCTAATTATCCAATGTGTTTTGTCTTATTACAATACCGTACCATTTATGTTCTTAGTTTGTCTGAAGATTGGACTTCACCGATGAAGTCATGAAGCCAGGACACTCAAAAGGAAGAGCAAGCTTGTAATTCTTGATGTTACCCAATATATATTTTGGTTGTATTGATCTTTCTGAGATGTTTAAGTTTGAAAGGATCGTTGTTAGTATTAACAAAACATATTGTGTATCATACAAAATCTCCATTGATGATGACAAAGCTAAGATTGCTACTAGAGCAATAGTGTGTGCCATATATCTGTCTACGAAATAAACAAGTAGTCAGCTGTAAAATAAATATATGAATAAACTTATTTGCTAGATAACTTAAAAATAACAGGTTCTTTTGTTAGTTGCCAGTCCTCCTGTAAGGCTGGAATTCCAGATATGATTGGACTTATAATGACCCGTACGTAAATATAAATGACGAGAGAATGATGTCACACAACCGGGGTCCGTGTTTACAGATGCCCGTTTTTTGTTCGTCCAATTTTCTGTGTCGTTTTACTGGGGGTGACTTAAGCTGTGTGGAATTTCGACGTTTTGCTGCAGTGAATACCAGATAATTTATTTCGCATTATTTGATTTATAAATACCTAGTGGTTGGCATGTATTATTTTATGTTTTAATAAATTTAATTAGTTTTCAATTTACCAGTAATGATTTACATGTTTGCCTTGTCTTTAAAATTATACGGTAAATGTTATGTTATTCGAATTATTGTGATTAATTTGCTTATTAATTTGTTAACAGTAGTTTGTTATGCTTAATCGCTATTATTTACTGTTTGTATGTTGGATATAATTATGTATTATAATTATCTTTAATTAACAAATATTTGTTTTTATTGAAACATTGAAACCCGATTATTCTTAAGGGGAGGTTTTTAGTTTGTTTCCTACGCCTCCAGCAATCTTAAAATTTCACCCCCTCGAACCCCTTTCAAGATAAATTTGTACATTTTTCGGTAGAAAAATTTCCCGGCCGAAGGCCGGTTACTCTTAAATTACAGACTCGCTATCGCTCGCCAGGATAAAATCGACACCTAAATGGCACAAAAGGTCTTAACATTGACAGAATGGGGCGGAAATTCTTAAAATCACCCAACAAATGGGGCAAACGTCTTAAAATCTCAGGAGCAATGGGGCTAGATATGAGGGAGAAAGGGGTCAAGAAAAAAGTCCCTCAAGTGGAAATCTCCCCTTAAGAGCTCTGGCAGATGGCGATAGGAATCCTAGTAGGGTGAAATAGCTCCTATAATATTATAAGGGGAATCGCTTTTTTTGCAACATGGGCTCTATCAAAACAAGGAAGGGGTGGTAGCTCCCGATAGAAGAGTCCGAATCACATCGGTCACAGTATAAAATTTAGGGTTACAGGAGAGGCTTTTTTTTTTTATATATATTTTCTCCTATCATTTCATGTAGCTCAAACGCTAGTGTGTGCACGTGCATAAAGCAGCTGTCACACGAGCGATTTTTCCATCAATTTTCCATGAGCAAGTTTTTCTCGTTGTATTTAGGGACTTTTTTGCACTGGTATCGGTAAGTAGACTGAAGGTAGACTATGTTAGGCAGCTGAATTCTGATAAAGTGTAATATTTGAAGCTGCCAAACCATAATTGCCCGTAACAATTGCTCGAGAAACGGCTCGTGTGACTCCGGCTTTAACCAACTTCTTACTGTAAGACTCCAAAGATATATGACCATTTTTCCAGACAATTGCTTCCATGTTAAGTCCTATAATGAAAATGTAAAATGTATTGTTTAATTTATTATATATACAATTACCAATACGTATATATATATACAGATGTGAGTGTGTATTAGCTGTGGTGGACAAGGATTAATGTATCCTACGTGTTGCTAATATGTTAAGGGGAGGTTTTTAGTTCGTTCCCTAGAATTCCGTCAAGCTTAAAATTACACCCCCTAGACTCCCTTTCAATATAAATTTGTACATTTTTCGGTAGAAAAATTTCCCGGCCAAAGGCCGTTTCCTCTTAAAATACAGGCTCGCTATCGCTCGCCAGGATAAAATCGACACCTAAATGGCACGAAAGGTCTTAAAATTGACAGAAATGGGGCGAAACTTCTTAAAATCACCAAACTAATGGGGCGAACATCTTAAAATCTCAAAAGCAATGTGGTTAAAGACGAGGGAGAAAGGGGTGAAGAAAAAAATCCCTCAAGTGAAAATCTCCCCTTAACGTCCACACGTTCCCACGTTCAATGCTCGCTCTTCTCTCACGACAAATACCGTCTACACAGACTACACTTCATGAAATTCCTTATGTATAGACTTACCATCAGCATTTGGTATTGGCTGTTGGTTCATTAGGGAATATAGGGTGCAGACTACAAATGTTAGTACCCTGAGAGAGAGAGAGAGAGAGAGAGAGAGAGAGAGAGAGAGAGAGAGAGAGAGAGAGAGAGAGAGAGAGAGAGAGAGAGAGAGAGAGAGAAAAAAAAGAGAGAGAGAGAGAGAGAGAGAGAGGTGCGGGTAGAACACAAGTGATTATAAATGGTGTACGGAGAAAGTTAAGATTGTTATTGAACCTTGTCAAAATAGAGGTTTTTGCGTGGACTATATTTATATATTAATTATTTGTGTTTAGTTAAGGGGAGGTTTCCACTTGAGGGATTTTTTTCTTGACTCCTTTCTCCCTCATGTATAGCCCCATTGCTTTTCTATTTTTAAGACGTTCGCCCCATTATTTTGACGATTTTAAGAACTTTCGACCCATTTCTGTCAATTTTAAGACCTTTCGTGCCATTTAGGTGTCGATTTTATCCTGGCGAGCGATAGCGAGCCTGTAATTTAAGAGGAACCGGCTTTGAGCCGGGACATTTTTCTACCGAAAAATGTACAAATTTATCTTGAAAGGGGCTCAAGGGGGTGTAATCTTAAGCTTGATGGATATCTAGAGACCAAACTAAAAACCTCCCCTTAATGTATTCATTTATATATTTATTTACTTATTTATTAGATGCTTATATGATGCTTACAGTAGCGGACATTGTGTGTGAACCAAGTGATTTGTAGGATACATACATATCAAGGCCTTCCAAAAAACATATATTTGCTAATCGAGACCATCCAAAGTTCAACAACAATAAATAGATACGATAAGGATTTTCGATGACCCTGATGAACCCTGGCAACGAGTTGATTGGCCACGATGTCCCATTTCTAGCCATTAATAACACGATTTGAAAAAAATGGCGGGCAACTTGAGCGCCCCTATTAATAATGGCTATCAGCTCATTCTAGTGCTGGTACTGTACAGTTAAGGGGAGACTGGCCGTTTGTTTGGTCTATTAATTCATTTATTCATATATTTGTTTAGTTTCCTCCCGAGACCTCCATCAAGCTTAGAAAAACACCCCCTAGACCCCCCTTCAAGATAGATTTGTACACTTTTCGGTAGAAAAATGTGCCGGTCAAAGGCCGGTTCCTCTTACAATTGCAGGTTCGCTATCGCTCGCCAGGAAATAATCGACACCTAAATGGCACGAAAGGTCTTAAAATTGACAACGAAATGGGGCGAAAGGTCTTAAAATCGCCAAACTAATGGGCCGAACGTCTTATAATCTCATAACTAGTGGGGCTAAACATCAGGGAGAAGGGGGTCCAGAAAAACGGTCTTCCTCCCCTTAAGACGAAGATGCTGAGAGTTGTGCTTATCTACATGTCAGGGACTTAAAGCTACACAATTGGGCAGTTGGTCTAAATTGAACAAGATAAATTTTAAGTAATTTCAGGGAGTAGAAGCTGTAAAATTGGGCAGTTTTCGTTGTTGTAATTAAACTATACACCTTATTAAACTATACACCTATTAAACTATACACCTATTAAACTATACACCTATTAAACTATACACCTATTAAACTATACACCTATTAAACTATACACCTATTAAACTATACACCTATCACCTATTAAACTATACACCTATTAAACTATACACCTATTAAACTATACACCTATTAAACTACTATACACCTATTAAACTATAAACTATTAAACTAAAACTATACACCTATTAAACTATACACCTATTAAACTATACACCTATTAAACTATACACCTATTAAACTATACACCTATTAAACTATACACCTATTAAACTATACACCTATTAAACTATACACCTATTAAACTATACACCTATTAAACTATACACCTATTAAACTATACACCTATTAAACTATACACCTATTCAGTATTTATTAGCAAACTGTTCTGTGTGCGTTTAACTGTTGTACATGTGGATGTGTGAGGATAGAGAGTTGTGGGGTCCATGTGCGTATATCAGAGTTCATTGAAAATATAGTCCACGATAATGTTTACAAAGTCTCTCCAGCATAATATACTTGAGCCCCAATTACCCCAGCGAGGGTCCAATTGGCCCATCACACACACTATGAGGTTCAGGTACACAGCAAGAACACCAACCCCTGCTGCTTGGTTTTATATCAACGCGTACAGTCAGGTTAAGGGGAGATCTCCACTTGAGGGTTTTTTTTCTTGACCCCCTTTCTCCCTCATGTTTAGCCCCATTGCTTTTGATATTATAAAACGTTTGCCCTATTAATTTGGCGATTTTAAGAACTTTCACCCCATATTAAGACCTTTCGTGCAATTCAGGTGTCAATTTTATCCTGGCGAGCGATAGCGAGCCTGTAATTTAAGAGGAACCGGCCTTCGGCCGGGACATTTTTCTACCGAAAAATGTACAAATTTATCTTGAAAGAGACTCAAGGGGGTGTAATTTTAAACTTGATGGAGGTCTAGGGAACAAATTAAATACCACCCCTTAAGGGGGTAGTGCTTGGTTTTTAGTCTACAGTATGTATTTTATACATTCATATGTGTTTTAGTTTCCTCGCTTGACCTCCAGCAAGTTTAAAATAGCACCCCCTAGACCCCCTTTCAAGGTAAATTTGTACATTTTTCGGTAGAACATTTTTCCGGCCAAAGGCCGGTTCCTTCAAAAATTACAAGCTCGCGTTCGCTCGCCAGGAAAATATCGACACCTAAGTGGAACGAAATGTCTAAATATGGACAAAGAAATTGGGTGAAAGGTCGCAATATCGACAAACTAATGGAACGAGCATGCCTGTTGACTGTGACTGTAGCTGGTGGTGTGTCTGTTTCATTAAGTAGCCTACATCCATTACTAAGGTATATTAAGCCCACCACCCCATTCAATTAACTATACTCACTTAAGCCAATTTAAATCCAACACGGGCAATTAGATAAACTCATTTCCCCCGCAGTCTAAGGGGGGGATGGTTCACTTTTTGGTAGATGTTTTCAATTATTACTTATTTTTCTAGTTTTCTCCCTAGACCTCATCAAACTTAAAACAAATCCATTAGATCCCCCTTCTAGATTTATTTGTAAATTTTTCGCTAGAAAAATGTCCCGGCCGAAGGCCGAATCTTCCAAAATTACAGGCTCACTATCGTTCGCCAGAACAAAATCGACACCTAAACAGCACAAAAGGTCTTAATATTGACAAGGAAATGGGGTGGAAGATCTTAAAATCGACAAACTAATGGGGCGAACGTTTTATAAACTCAAAATAAATGGGGCTTTACACGAGATAGAAAGGGGACCAGAAAAACGACCCATCGTAATATAACCCGTCCAGCATCAGTCAAGAGTTAGTCGGCCCCTTCACTGCCGGATCCTTTCTTTAAGGGGGCCCACCTCGCTTTTTTTCTCTTTCTCTCCCTCTCTCTTTGGCTTGTATCCATTCGGCCCCATTCAGCCTACTGTTTTAAGACGTTTACCCCCATCCAGGTGTCAATATTTTCCTGGCGAGCGGTAGCGAGCCAGCATATATATATATATAATTATATATATATATATATATATACTTTTGTTTTAACAGCAAGCTTAATTTGTACATTTTTCGATAGAGAAATGTCTCCGGCAAAGCCGGATTTCTCCATACAATGCTGGCTCGCTAGGAAAAAATCGACACCTGGATGGGGATAAACGTCTTAAAACAGTTGGCTGAATTTGGCCGAATGGATACAAGCCAGGGAAAGAGAGAATATGAGAAAAAGATAAAAACAGCCGGTGACCCCCCTTAATGAGTGAAAACATATGACGGCGAACAGAACAAACAAATATATAATCGTATTCGTATTATTATGGTCGACAGAGTTACTTTTTAATGATTTTAAGTAATTGATGTTTAGCTACTACTTATTATTCGGTGAAAAGTTTCTCAGATTGGTAGAGTTTTAAGTGAGGGATATTCACCCGGGAATTTTGTGTGTATTTCTTCCTAAGTTTATTATTGTACAATTAAGGGTCTAATGCAAAATAATTATAGCGTAACTGTTAATGTAATGGTTATTCTAATATATTCATATAACACAAATTGTATTGATTAATCATTGGAGTTAGAGGGTTAAATGAAATTATATCAACCATTGATTCCAAAAGCTCCTCCTCCAATTGCATATAATATTCTGGCAGTAGCTAGATAGCAACCATCAATTCCAAAAGCTTTTCCTCAATTTGTATACAACTTTTTTGCAATAGTTAGATATCAACTACCAATTCCAATACATTTTCCTCAATTGGCATATAATTTTCTGTTCGTATATTCTTGGCTGATAAGAGGTGAAGTGTGTGAGAGAACAGGTGGGGGGCAGCAAGAACTGTAGTAAGTGTCGGGTGGGTGGATATACCTTTACCAGATGAGAGAGAGGGCTTGTAATATATTGGGTGGACCAGCTGTGTACTACAATGGCTGCTACCCTAAACTTAACACTACCTGGTGCGACGTCTTGGAGGCTAGTCTGATATTGTGTTTAACTAGTCTATTAGGCTATTGAGGCTTTTGATTGCTGCTGCCTTTTTCGAACAATTTATGTTTAGTTTGCCACCTAGACTAAGAAAAAAACCTCTCCAGACCCTCTTCAAACTAAATAACACCACCCAGATCCCCTTCAAGCTAAATATGTACATGTTTTACCAGAAAAATCAACACCTGAATGGGGTGAGGCGTCTTATAATCGCCAAACTAATGAGGTGAAACGTCTTAAAATCGCCAAACGAAGGGAGTGAAAC
>CM064513.1:16199503-16207003 GCA_032716605.1 Paralithodes platypus
GGACGGTGGCACGTTTTTAATATTTACCTCTTCTGTACCAGCGACGTTTTTTTTTTTTTTTTATTCTAGCTATATTTAGACCTTTCTGTGCGGCTTAAGAAGCATCTTTGGCAGTAAAAAGAGTTAAGTAAGATTGTTCGAAGCTTGTTAATTGCTGGAGGCCCTTAGTTCGAAGCTTGTTAATTGCTGGAGGCCCTTAGTTCGAAGCTTGTTAATTGCTGGAGGCCCTTAGTTCGAAGCTTGTTAATTGCTGGAGGCCCTTAGTTCGAAGCTTGTTAATTGCTGGAGGCCCTTAGTTCGAAGCTTGTTAATTGCTGGAGGCCCTTAGTTCGAAGCTTGTTAATTGCTGGAGGCCCTTAGTTCGAAGCTTGTTAATTGCTGGAGGCCCTTAGTTCGAAGCCTGTTAATTAATGGAGGCCCTTCTTAAGCTGAAAAAAATCGCCTAATAGTTGCCTGAATATAATTATAAGGATATCACCGGTACTGAATGGGTTAATGTCCGTAAACAGACTGGTATCACTCACACAGATCCCGAACGTTACAGTACACCGCCAGCCAGCTGATCCTTCCGTCCGTCAATGTGTCTGTTAAAAAACAGTCTTGGAACTTCATTAAATATATCTGGTACATCTGCTTTTGGTATATAAAGGTCACCCAGATTTGTTTATAAATTATAATTGTCAATAACAAATGTTAAAAGAACCGTGATGGGTATATGCACTTGGTAGCGTAATTAAAGTAGTAAAAGTCAGCAAACTTGAGGTGACAATATAACAGGTTGTTTTTATTTATAGTAGCAAGTTCATAGTTGACGGTGGTTTAATGCAGCAGACAGTAATACTACGAACAGATATAGGTGGAAATATGTGGCGGGTGGTTTAATCCAACAGATGGTTTGAATTAATTGACTAGTAGCGTTAGAAGACCGGTGTTTTGGAGTGAGAGATCAATAACATGGTGTACTAAGACAGACTATTACATTTAGTAACGTTTGGTATTAGCTAATTGATGGCATAAGGTGACAGATGGCATAAGGTGAGGTGAAAAGATGCATAAGATGACGGGATAAAAATGCATTAGTTGATAATACGTAAGGTAACAAATTACATGAAGTGACAGACGACTTAGATTGACAGGTGCCATAGATTGACAGGTGGCATAGGACGACAGGTGTGCTTATTAAGGTGACACATGCAGGTGCAGTAAGCCGGTCACCTGGTTCTCCTGGTTTTTAAGGGGATCAGGTAGGTTGGTTGGGTGGTAGGTAGGTTGGTTCTTCTGAGGGTCTCGTTATTTGGCCTCAAGTATGTGGTTTTTGTATGTGTGATGGTGGTTGTGGGGATCTTATGGTAGTCCATCATAGTCCGATGATGACGTTCCCTTCCTGCAAAGCAGGAAGAGAAAACCTGCGCATAGAAGAGTTTAGAGTGCCGAGGGAGGTGCGCAGTTCCAACTTCACTATCTTGATACTGAACAGGGGTTGCTGATGGCAAGGGAATGACCCAAGACGACCAGCTCCTGCTCAATACTGCAGGGGACTGCCGGGATTCCAGTTTGTCGGAAACCGCCAGGACGTGACCCCGTCTGCTTTTCTCTCAGGGTGTGCTCCCCTAGCCTTTGTCTTACTAGACTAAACCACAAGGCAGTGGGTGTGTGCAGTTGTTGGTAGATGACAAGGATGCACATCATCCCTCTGGGGGCCACCGCATGCCCCGAGATCTCCTATTGATTTAGCCTGGGGTCGCAAGACACCCAGTTACCGTGTGTGGCCCCGGGGAGGCACAATAGGAGTCTTGGTGATGGAGAGGCTATGTACTGGCAGAGGGAGACTTACGCACTCGGCTCCCCTTTTCACCACAAGGGTTAGCCAGCGGCAGCAGCTGAAAGCGAGAATTGCGTGCAAGCAAGCAGCACTACACCAACATGCTACTGCACTAGTTGCATCACATCACCCTGTGTGATAACACCTTCCCTACCTCCCCGTCCTCATTCAGACTCCCCTCCTGCCCTCACCACTGCCCGCTAACCTTTCCTACCTCCCCGTCCTCATTCAGACTCCCCTCCCGCCCTCGCCACTGCCCGCTAAAGCTCGGGTCACACATACACGTTCTAACGTCCCGTCCGTCCCCGACCAAGAAAACAACTTCTGTGTGTGTCCGTGTTATGTCCTGGCATAACACGTTTGCTGGTAGTTGCCCCGACCCACACGGACCATTTTATGCATGCATAAAAAGGACGCCGCCTAGGCGCTTTTTATTAAGAGGTCGGGGCCGGACGGGACGTTAGAACGTGTATGTGTGAACCGAGCTTAACCTTTCCTACCTATATGAAAGTGTCCTACCCTGAGCCAGGTGCAAGGGCTAACCTAATAATCCACAGGCTTATCTGCCCTCTTAATCTACATAGATCTGAGCTGACCTAATTGGTGTATTTGTAATTACAGCTTAGGAATTGTGGTCCGTCACACCTGGTCTGAATACACAACTAACAACTGTATGTCTACTGTATGTAACACTAAATTATGTATTATGTATTAGTATTGTAACTACTTTGAAAACACTAAACCCCCAACTGTATATAATTATATTTGTAAATACTATGTAAGAAGAATAACCACTGTCGGTGGAAATAAACTTTATTATTATTATTATATTACCTCCCCGTCCTCATTCAGACTCCCCTCCCGCCCTCGCCACTGCCCGCTAACCTTTCCTACCTCCCCGTCCTCATTCAGACTCATTGGTGATTATGTGTGGTGGTGATGGGGATAACGAGTGGTGGTGGGGATGGAAATAACGAGTGGTGGTGATTGTGTGGTGGTGATGGGGATAACGAGTGGTGGTGATTATGTGTGGTGATGATAGGGATAACGAGTGGTGGTGATGGGGATAACGAGTGGTGGTGATTATGTGTGGTGATGATAGGGTTAATGAGTGCTGGTGATTAAGGGAAGATTTCCACTTGAGATAAAACAAATCTGGGCCCCTTTCTCCCTCTTGTTTAGCCCCATTGTTTTTGAGATTTTAAGACGTTCGCCCCATTAGTTTGGCGATTTTAAGAACTTTCGACCCATTTCTGTCAATTTTATGACCTTTCATACTATTTAGGTGTCGATTTTGTATATAGATGTGGTGGTGATAGTGCTATAGGTGTGGTGGTGATAGTGATGGTGATATACAGTAGGTGTGGTGGTCTTCTTCTATTATTTTGTCATTATTGTTATTATTATTATTACTGTATGTTATAGTTTCAGTGAAAGTTTGCTTGAGAGTAAAGGCAAGTTTTTCGTGCTGTAATTATTAGAAGTGAACTTTTAATCTGCAGGGTAAATGTTAAGATAACAAACGTCTGTTGAGCAGAATGTGGTGAGTCTTTCGGAGCTGCTGGTGGGTTTTTGTTCATAGGTTGGGTTGTAGTTCATGTTGTTGTTGTCTTAGTAGTAGTAGTAGATGTTGTTGTAGTCGTAGATGATGTTGCAGTTGTAGTTGTTGGTTTAGTAGTAGTAGTAGGTGTTGTAGTCGTAGATGATGTTGCAGTTGTAGTTGTTGTTGTTGGTTTAGTAGTAGTAGGTGTTGTTGTTGTAGTCGTAGATGATGTTGTAGTTGTTGTTGTTGTTGGTTTAGTAGTAGTAGGTGTTGTTGTAGTCGTAGATGATGTTGCAGTTGTAGTTGTTGGTGTTTTGTGCGTTATAGTAGCGGTAGCGGTGTTGGTGAAAGTATTGATGGTGATATAATAGATGGCATCCTCGAATAGCGAGAGAGTTAAAGGGGGTCACCGGCTTTTTTTTTTATCTTTCTCTCCTTTTCTCTCTTTCCCTGGCTTGTATCCATTCGGCCCCATTCAGCCAACTGTGTTAAGACGTTTATCCCCATCCAGGTGTCGATTTCTTTCTGGCGAGCGATAGCGAGTCAGCATTGTATGGAGAAATCCGGCTTCGCCGGAGACATTTTTCCATCGAAAAATGTACAAATTTAGCTTGCGGTCAAAAAAAAAAAAATATATACTGGCTCGCTACCGCTCGTCAGGAAAATATTGACACCTGGATGGGGGTAAACGCCTTAAAACAGTAGGCTGAATAGGACCGAATGGATACAAGCCAAAGAGAGAGGGAGAGAAAGAGAAAATAAGCTAGGTGGGCTCCCTTAACTTCAATAAATTAGCCACATCGATCCTTCCATTGTTGTCGTCGAGAGGTGTTGTAAGGTCTATATTATATACAACTTGGGTGGTGATAACTGTCTCGTCCATTCCCCCTTCCCCTCTCTCTCTCTCTCTCTCGCTCTCTCGCTCTCGCTCTCGCTCATGCTCTCGCTCTCGCTCTCGCTCTCGCTCTCGCTCTCGCTCTCTCTCTCTCTCTCTCTCTCTCTCTCTCTCTCTCTCTCTCTCTCTCTCTCATTGTCATGTTGGGCCCAAATTTGGCAAATGAGTTTCAATGCGAATAAATGTAAAGTACTACATATCGGATACCTAAATGAGAAAGTAAACTATTCGATGAATGGCACTGAGCTTAAGTATGTAAACAGAGACACCGATCTGGGAGTAACAATATCGAGTAACCTAAAACCGAGTCAACAATGTTCAGAAGTTGTTAAGAAGGCAAACAAAATAATTGGCAGGTCATTTGAGCATAAATCCAAAGAAGTTATCCTAACCCTTTACAATTCCTTAGTCCGCCCTCTTCTGGAATGCTGGTTCAATCCTGGTGCCCTTATTAAGCTCGGTTCACACGTACCCGTCCTGAGCTCCCGTCCTTCCCCGACCACCAAAAACTGTTGGACGGCATCAAACGGATGACCTTGTGTCCCGAGTGGGCCCGAGTGGCCACGTGTGGCCCTGATGCCCGACCTCAACACGTCACCGCCCCGGAAGACGGCGCATGCACGGCTAGTGGACGGAGATCTCAACACGTGACCGCCCCGGCAGCCGGATCATGGGCGGCGACTTGGTGCCACGACCAGTCAGTCCCTTTGGAAGGCGACCTAATAAGTCTGAATACGACCTGTCTGAGACGCACTGTGACGGCACTGCGACGACACTGCGACCACAATATGATGGACGCAGTGTCGTCGGCGATGGCCCCCATCATGCATATATAGTGGGGCGTGGCACAGAGACACCTCAGTCTCAACCAGCCCGCTGAGTGCCAGCCAATTTTGACCAGTGCCAGATTTTTTTTTTTTTTTTTTTTGGCTAAATCTATCAAGTTGGGAGAGAAAGGAAGGATAATGGTAAAAAAAACACTCCCCTTGTCCATTTTCGCCAGAAATCAGGTCCCCGATGGTCCCGAAAGTAGCTGAAAAGACACTAGACTACAGAGACTTTTATGGTATCGGAATGTATGGGTAGGAGGGTCGTGGGAGGGTGGTTTGGGGGATGGTGGGGGGAAGGTAGAAGCGTAATTGACTCATGTTACAAATATGAAGCCGATTAGTGAGGTAGTTTCGCCACCACGGATTTTCCTTTTTTTCCTTATCTTCGTACGGATACGCTGGAAGTGGGTGGTTGGAGGCGGTTGGGGGTGTGGTGGGGGGAAGGCAGAAGGGTAGGGGACTTGTCACACAAATATGGAACCGATTGGTGCTGTCGTTTCGCCGCCACAGATTTTCCTTTTTTTTCCTTCTGACGGGACCGACAGTCAGCGAGTGGGTGGGAGGAGGGATTTGAGATTTTTGTGGTGGGTAGCCAAAAGGGTAAGGTACATGTGGTAAAAATATGAAAGCCATAGGTGCAGTCGTTTCGCTGCTACGATTTTTTTTCGGCGAGGACGTATATATACGTCCCTGGCACTCAGCGGGTTAAAATTTCAATTTTTCTACCAACAAATGTACAAATTAACAATTAAACCTACGAAGATGCAAGCCAACTGCATGCTACTATACAGTATTAATAAGGGCAGATTTCCACTTGAGTTTTTTTTTTATTTTGACGCGGCTTGGGAACTGAGATAGGACCACACGCGGCTGGCTCTTTTATGGACGCTTGGTGGGCAGGGACTAGCGGGGACGCGCGGGGTGATCACGTGAGGCGACGTTGGCGCGTGGCAGTCTCAACTTTCAAATATTTTGGTCGGGGCATAGACTACGTCTGGTAGCGTCTAGGCGGTGCATAGACGATTATACACGGCGCCTATGCGCTGACCAGTCACGTGGGTGACCCACCCTTGAACCGATTATGGCGGTTGGTCCGTCCTGATCCGTTTATTTTAGGTATGTCAATAATGTTCGGCTCCCTCGCTGCCGCGGCTCGTGTTGTGGCGTCACTGTACTTTCATGAACAGACCATACCCGTTTATGTCGGAGTCCTTGCACGATTGCATACGTTTTCAGTGGTCGGGGAAGGACGGGAGCTCAGGACGGGTATGTGTGAACCAGAGCTTTACCAAAAAGATATAAACAAGCTAGAACGAGTTCAACGTAGTTACCAAAATGATACCTAGCCTAAAGAACAAACCATACGAAGAGCGAAGAGCGTCTTAGAGAATTAAAATATTTCCTTTAACCCAGCGCAGATTAAGAGGTGACTTAATTCAAGTGTTCAAAATCATCAAAGGCATTGACAATATGAACTGTAGTAAGTACTTCACTATTTACCAATCTAATTACACGCAGGGAAACGGTTGCAAAATTATTGGTACATATTTTAACTCACACGAATCTAAGAATTTCTTCTTCAATCGAGTTGTCAACTTGTGGAATGGGCTTCCCCGAGACGTTATAGACTGCAGCACCGTTGATTCATTTAAACTCCGCCTAGACAAATATCTCGCATCAAACCCGCGACTGACTGCGTTTGTAAATGAATAACTTTATTTTATCCTCCCCTCAGTTACTAACCCATCTGTCCCCAACTAACTTCCTAATCCTGCCATGGACATTAGTTCCAGGGCAGTAGTTCCCTTTCCAATGTTCCCTTACCCACTCTAAACCACTGTTTGGACACTTGATCCTCAGTGTTTTGGAGGACAAGCAGCCTAGAAGGGTCACTAGACCTCTTGTTGCTTGATTTCCTTTGTACTCCTTTGTACTCCCTTCGGCGACTGTTTGTGACATGGCGACCACTAAGGCTCATTATCTCCCTTTTAGTAGCAATTCATTCACCTAACCCGGCCGTAAGTGAGGCCGGCTGATCCTTGCAAAAAGTTTAAGAGACAAAGAGCGGAGGGGTTTGTTTGTTAGGTGGATGTGGTTCATTAGTGAGTGTGTGTATGTGGTGTGTGTGTGTGTGTGTGTGTGTGTGTGTGTGTGTGTGTGTGTTTTTTTTTTTTTTTTTTTTTTTTTTTTTTCTATATTCCAACTTACTTCCTCTCGGGCATAGGCTGAGAGCCTTAACATTCACCGCTTTACAATGAACAGTGAAGCCCGTGAGGTCTTGTTCCAGTCTAGGGAGTGAGACATGTGAAGCACGTAGAGTACAACGTGCACCTGCCATCTTGCCTTCACATGAGGCACGGTGCTCACTCATTGCCCGAAACGACCCCATCTCTGAAGCCACCTCGTTCCC
>CM064513.1:16209503-16288525 GCA_032716605.1 Paralithodes platypus
AACACACACACACACACACACACACACACACACACACACACACACACACACACACACACACACACACACCCACACCCACACCCACACCCACACACACACACTGGAGTTATGCCAATGCATTTGCACTCTGTACACCTTTTACAGTATCAAAATTGTAATGGAAGAAAAGGGGTTATTGTTTTTTATGAGTCGTTAATTCCTTCATTATTAGGGACATTATTTTCCGAAAGTGATATATAATTGTTGTTTATATATATATATATATATATATATATATATATATATATATATATATGTATATATAACAGAGAGAGAGAGAGAGAGAGAGAGAGAGTGAGTGAGTGAAGTGGGAGGGAGTAGAGAGAATGTAATCATCAAACATTTAACCGAACTCTGGAGTCAACCATTTTCCCCCGCAAACCGCCTGACAGCGTGGCGAATTTCCTGACTGACGTAAATATGTGAGCGCAGGGGTGGGGTGGGGGGATCTCGTGACTGGAGGCTGTTCGGTAAGAGGAGGTGGGGGGGCGGGGGGGGGGGGAGGGGGGCGCATTGGTGGTGTTGTGGTCAGTTGAGTCCTTCTTCCCGTCTTGTTTTTTTTCCTTCCTTCCTTCCTTCCTTCCTTCCTTCTTTCCTTTCTACCTTCTTTCCTTTCTACCTTCTTTCCTTTCTACCTTCCTTCCTTCCTACCTTCCTTCCTTCCTACTTTTCTACCTCCCTTTCTATATTCCTTACTTCAATTTTCCCTGCCTTACTCCCTTTCTTCCTTCATTCCTTAATTACATTCTTCCTTTCTTCCTTCTCTTTGATTCTACATCAGAACACAATAGCGTGTCAGAAAAGTCTGCTAGCTTCCAGTGGGGATTGGAACCGAGCTCAGGGCGCTACCTCTGGTCCACTCTGGTTTAAAGAACTCATAGCCTTGCAACAATTCCTGCATTATGACTTAATCTCCACTAAATCATTCGCTCTTAGACCAATTTATGCAAGGCTCTGGTTTCCCATTACCTTACCTTTACCTTTTGATACCTTTTGATGTGTTCGCCGCTCTTCTAGCGGCACCAAGGAGCGTGACGCCCCTCGTTATGGGTGGTGATTTGGTGCAGTAGACTGTTTGAAGCGACAGCTCGCTCCCTTGCGAGGATGGGCTCGTCTGGCACTTTTTGAAGTTCGACATCTAGGGCTCTCTTGAAGTTGTCTAACGAGATGTCCCTCATGTCTCTTACTCGCCGTGGGAGTTTGTTGAAGAGACATGGGCCTCTGTGTGATAACCAGCCCTCTCGCAGAGAGCCCATAGCACCCCTGTTATTCATCCGGGGGATTTCGCATTCCCAGCCTCTCCTATCACTGAATTTCATGACTATCGGAGTATGTAGGTTTGGTACTAAACCCTCTGCGATTTTCCACGTGTATATTATTAGGTAACGTTCTCTTCTAAGTTCCAGTGAGTACAGATTCAGTGCTCTTAAACGCTCCCAATAGTGTAGATGTTTTATCGAACTTATATGCGAAGTGAAATTTCTTTGTACACTCTCTACGTCATTTATTTCACCTGCTTTGTATGGGGATGTTAATACGCTACAGTATTCAAGCCGCGGTAGCGCTAGAGATTTGAAGAGCGTTATCATAGGCAATTCACCGCGTGTTTTAAAAGTACGCAGAATCCAACCCGTTAGACGTTTCGCAGCCGTGGCGCCACTTTGACCTGGTTATGTACTTTGAAACCCATATTTTCAGACATTAATACCCCAAGGTCTTTCACACTGTCTTTCCGTTCTATTATGTGGTTAGATTCTGTTAAGTAATTTGTAATTTCTTTAACACCATTATTATCTCCGTACCGTATTAATTGGAATTTTTCCTCATTGAATTGCATGTTGTTTTCCCTGGTCCACTGGAACACTACATTCATGTCTTCCTGCAGTCGGCCCGTGTCCTCTTGTGTGTTTACTATCTTGCTTAATTTTGTGTCATCAGCAAAAGACGACACCGTACTGTGTCTGGTGTTGGTATCTATGTCTCAAATTAGTATGAGGAACAGAAGGGGCGCTAGCACTGTTCCTTGGGGCACTGAGCTTTTGACATCCGAAGGCTCAGAAGTGACTTGGTTTACTGCTACCGATTGTTTTCGGTTTACGAGGAAATTGTATATCCACCGTCCGATTTTCCCAGTTATACCTTTTGCTTTCAGTTTGTGGGCTATTATACCATGGTCACATTTATCAAATGCCTTAGCAAAATCGGTGTAAATGACATCCACGTTTTTCTTTTCTTCTAGCGCTTTAAGAATTTTGTCATAGTGTTCCAAAAGTTGTGAGAGACATGATCTTCCCGCTCTGAACCCATGTTGACCGGTGTTGTGTAGTTCATTTGTCTCCATGAATGTTGAAATTTTGCTTCGCAGGACTCGCTCGAAAACTTTAATGATGTGAGAGGTTAGAGCTACCGGGCGGTAGTTTTTTGGTAGTGCTTTAAAATCAATATCCAGCATCTGAGGGGTTTCCGTGGGGGAGGTTTCCATGAAAAATATATTTTGGTCTCTGATGACTTTTGTTTCATCAGGCTCACTGAATGCCATTTCATACTGCCTGCTTAAGAGTTCGCTCATTTCCTTTTTGTACCCTGTGAAAGAGCCGTCCCCTTTGCTCAGTGGGCCGATGTTTGATGTGTATTAGCCTGTTGTTTGGCGTATGAAAAGAAGTATTTGGAATTTTCCTTATACCTGCAATAGCTTTCCTCTCCTCTTCCATATGTTGTAGTTCATATGATATTCTTAGCCTTTGTTCAATTTCCACAATTTCTCTATCTATCTCGACCTTTTGCCTATCCTGTAGATTTTGATGTGTGCGTCTTTGTGTGAGTAATTTTTCTTCTTCTGTACAGCCTCCTCCTTTCCCGATCTTGTTTGCTTCTTCGTTTTGTTTGTCTTGCAGGTATATGGTGGCTACAGATTTGGGTCATGGTTTCTGTTATTAAGACTAGACATTCTGCTGGTGTCAGGTTATCCATTAAATCTTCCCAGTCTATTTCCTCCATTTCTTGATTTACCTCTTCCCACCTAATGTTTTTGTTATCGAAGTTAAATTTACTGAAGGGGCCGGTTTTTGTTCTCGATTCTGAGGTTGTCTGTACACTTTCTAAGGTTGTTTTGATCTCAATTAATTTATGATCTGAGTATGTTGTGTCCGATATGTTAATGCTGTGTACTAGAGAGTCGTTGTTAGTGAAGACCAGGTCTAAGATATTGTTTTCCCGTGTGGGTTCAGCAATATGTTGGGTAAGACTAAAAAAATCACAAAGTTCAAAAAGCTCTCTCGTATTAGTATTTGCTTCTCGGGTGTTATTTGCCACTACTTGGTTTTCTAGTTGTCTCCATTTAATGTTTGGTAGGTTAAAGTCTCCTAGCCATATAATATTTGGTGTTGGGTTCCCCAGGGTTTCCACTTCTGATTTTATTTTGTTGAGCTGGGTTTTGAATTCTTCTCGGGATGAGTCTGGAGGCCTGTATGTAACAATAACTGCTAAATTTAGGGATTCTATTTTAACTCCCAAGTATTTCCACCACTTCATTACTGTTATTTAGGAATTCAGTACATATCAGTGAGTCATGTATGTACAAGGCTACACCTCCATGTGATCTATGCGTTCTATCCGCCCTATGTAGGTTGTAACCAGGAATCCATACCTCACTATCTTCCTGATCTTTAATGTGAGTTTCTGTGAGAGCCGCAAATATAGCGTTTCCTTCTTCTAGCAGGCCCCTAATAAATGGTACTTTGTTCGTGGTTCTATTTTTTAGGCCTTGGATATTTGCAAACAAGATTGGGGAGGGATTGTTTGGAGTACTATGTGTACCTAATAGTCTTCGGGATGTATTGGCCACTCTTGGGAGGCCAGGAGGTGCTCGAGGTGTTCTATGTGCTCTTCCATCTCCCTCAGTCTCTTCATCTTCATCTGCCCTTTCCCTCCTTGCCTTTTTCCTCTGTCTCGTCCTCGCATAGCTAGAGAGTTTTTTGGGCTACCATTCGTGTTAGGTCTAGCATATCTCCAAGTCCCTTTAATATGAAAAGCTGGGCATTTCATATTGTAGCAGGTCTTGTTCTCAAGTGATGTCTTGCAAAGGGATGGGTGGTGGTATTTGCAGGTGTCACCAAATCTACATTTTCCATGACTGGTTATGTTGTTGCAAATTTTGGGATGAGCAAATCTACATGAATTCCCATTATATTCGTCCTTTTGACCAAAGTAGCACCTTCTTTCCAGATAATATCTGCACACTGGTGTAGACAACCCCAGTAGGTGTGGCTGGGGCTGCAAGGGGTTATGTGGTGAGCTAAGTGTGGTTGTGGGTGATAGTGGGCTTGGTGTATGGGTGGGTGAGGCCCGCAGGGGGGTGGAGTTACGGGTCGGTTGTAGGTGGGCAGGTGGCAGTGGTGATGGGGGAGACGATGTGGAAGGGGAGCCTGATATGGGGCTTGTTGCATCCTACGTTCATCCTGCAAATGTATTTGATCAACAGCAGTAGGGTGGTCAATGGCCATAGATGGGATTAATGTGGGTGTTTTCTGGGTCTGGGGAGGTGTGGGGAGATGTGCGGCAGGGTTTGTGGATATGTAGGGTGCGAAAGGTTGTTGTTCGGCAGGCGATGTGTGTTGATGTGCAGGAGGCAATGTGGGCATTTGCGTGTGTGGGTTGTGATATTAGTATGGGCCCTGAGGCCCCAATAGTTCCCCATTTTCTGTGAAAGGTAGCTATGTCTTGGCTATATTTCAGTCTATCTTGTACTTCTGTATTTTCTACAGTCTGTATGACTTGCCATGTGATATCGAAACAACTATCGCAGAAATGGAGGTTCTTCCCTCTTGTATTGTACGCCTCATTTATTGGTGTCAATCCTATGCAAATCCAGTGGTATGGTTGCTTGCATATCCGACATGCGGTGCCTTTATGCATGTGTATATTCATCTTACAACTCGTACAGTTGTCTCTGGTAAAAAAATTTGTTTGTTTTTTGTGTTTGTTTATGTTTTTCCACCCGCCCTTACATGGGGGAGAGAGAGAGAGAGAGAGAGGGGGGGGGGGGGGGCTTGGAGGACAAGGAGGTGTTTGTTATGCGGTGTGTTGGGGGGGGGGGGGGGGGGGGGGAGTGCCACTTGTTTACACTCATTATGTTTAAACTTTAAGTAACTTTAAGTAACACTTTCAATAATTATCTTATGAAACAGAATTCTCACTGCCCTAACCACTTTTCCCGTTTTTGGTCGACTGTTTAGCGGAATATACGGCACTCTAGGAAAATAACGAACTTTCCAGGCTACCTATATATAGTATCTATTTTAATTTTCATATTTTACCTATCAACTTGATTCAACACTGCTCAGGTTCGAATTTTCACCACATTTGGTTGCGTGGGAGATCTTTCTCTCCAATAACGTCACTACTAACCTGCGATATGGTCGAGAAATAATCTGCACTGATTTAATTTGTTTATATATTGTTTTTCTCTGTTTGCTATTATTTACGATATTTGTTTTGTCGGTACCCTTTCCTGTCGAGGTTAAGTTTCGCTTTTGGTAAAATCGTATAGGGGTCAAGTTCAGGGGTTCAAATCCCCCTATGGTAGCCAGAGGAGTTTTCCAAGCAACAAGTGGACATAAATAAGTAAAGAAATACATCACTAAATCCATAACTAAAACTATAATGATTAAATTAATACAACTTATTATTAAAAATAATACCGTTAACGATAAATAATGCCAGACTACCATCACAATCGGTTACAGCCTAGTCTTTACTTCCGTATAGGCCTAGCCATGTTGGTCCGGTTTTCATTCGGCTTTGGGTCATATATAAAATATTAATTGTGTAACCTGTAAGGGACAAGTAGTCTAATTAATTCTGAATCTATTTGTACCCAAGGTTGAATTTTACTGATCTTCCTTACCATTATATTTCTCTTAGCCTCTGAGGGATAATCGACCTTATTAATGATACCCTAATGGTTAAATTTGCTTAATGGGACATTGGATATTTTTGGGGGCCTATTTATATATATATATATATATATATATATATATATATATATATATATATATATATATTTTCATATATTTTTAGTTTCCTCGCTAGACCTTAATCAAGCTGTAAAAAAAAAAAAAAAAAAACAATCTTCAAAATAAATTTTTACAATTTTTGGTAGGAAATTGTGGCGGCCGAAGGCCGGGGACTCTTAAAATTACAGGCTCGCTATCGCTCGCCAGGTAAAAATCGACACCTAAATGGAACGAAAGGTCTTAATATTGACAAAGAAATGGGGCGTAAATTCTTAAAATCGCCAAACTAATGGGCCATACGTCTTACAATCTAAAATAACCCCAATGGAGCTAAACACGAGGGAGAAGGGGGGCCAGAAAACCGACCCATCCCCCCTTAATATGTGCCCTTCTGTACATTCCACTACCTGGTGAAGAATGTCCGTCCGTATTCTGCTTGACCATAAAGATTATTTTAGACTTTTTGTTTTCCCATCTATGTTCTCTGCTACTTCACTGGGATATTCAAACGTAATCTATAAATTCTCTAAGTTGATTCTGGCCTGTCCCGTTTATTTTATATTCTATGGTACTTCACTATGGATATTCACCCTTAATCTACATATCCTTAAAGTTGTTTCTGCCTTGTTTTGGTTATTTTATATGTTGTGCTACTTTAATTACGACCTTCACCCTTAATCTACAAATCCCTAAGGTTGTGTCTGGCTTGGCCTGTGGCTAACCCAGCACTCTCAGAGGAACAATCACCCGTATTGCTTCTGTCCATAAGGTCTTGTGTTGCTGGTCACTTAAAGGTCAAGTTAGCCACGCCCACCTTTTTAAAAGCTCGAACAATACGAACTGAGCCGTAAATCTTGGTGTATTCCTGACGTCCTTTATATATATTTAGTTTGGTTCTGTTCTCCTTTCTTTGGCTTTTGTATGTAATGTGATTTTCTTTTATATTCCTTTTGTGTTTATTGATATACCTTTGTCTGTGTTCCATATTATTCGTTTGTTTGTTTATCTGAATATTTTATTAAATTTTACTTATGAAGCGTACTGTGATTTACTTCAGTATTGTGTTTATGTATTATATACATGTATATTTTAATGTTTAAGGTGAAGTGGATACTACTTTAATCATTGTGTATATTTTATATTATACTGTAGGTTAGATGTTTTTAAATTATCCACTCATATATAATAATCCCCCCCCCCCTCTCTCTCTCTCTCTCACACACACACACACACACACACACACACACACACACACAGACTCTCTCTCTCTCCTTCCCCCCCCCCCTCTCTCTCTCTCTCTCTCTCTCTCTCTCTCTCTCTCTCTCTCTCTCTCTCTCTCTCTCTCTCTCTCTCTCTCTCTCTCTCACAACTTTCCTTTTCACATACCTCTTCCACTTGACTGACTACCATTATTCCTTTCTCTCCCTACACAGGTATTCCATCACTGGTCTTCTTTCCCCTCCTCCTCCCTCTGTTCCTCTGTTCCTCTTCATTCTTCTCCTTATTCCTTGTTTTTCTCTTCCTTCTCCTCCTCTTCTTCTTCCTTTTTTTCTCCTTCTTCTCTTCCTTTTCCTCCTCCATCTTCTCCTCTTCCTTTTCCTCCTCCGTCTTCTCTTCTCTTTCCTCCTCCTCTTCTTCTTCCTCCACCTCCTCCTCTTTCTTTTCCTCCTCCTCCTTCTCTTCCTCCATTCTCCTTCTGTTTCCTTTTTTCTCCTCATTTCCCCCCTCCTTTACTATCCCCTTCTTTTCTCTCCACTTTCTTCCTATTTTCCTCCCTCTCGATGTCCTTATTCTCTTTCTTCCCCTTCCTTCTCCTCTTCATTCTCTTGTTGCTTCATACCGGTACCTGCTTCATACCGGTACCTGCTTCATACCGGTACCTGCTTCATACCGGTACCTGCTTCATACCGGTACCTGCTTCATACCGGTACCTGCTTCATACCGGTACCTGCTTCATACCGGTACCTGCTTCATACCGGTACCTGCTCTTCTATATCTTCTTCATCTCTTCCTTTTCCTCTTAACTCCTGTCGTCCCCATTCTATTCTTCTTCTGTCTTCTCGCTCCCCCCCTTACTATTCCATCAAGTACCCATTTTTCTTCTGTTCCCATTTCCTCCCTTATTGATTTTTATTCCCTTGCCTTTCTTTTACATTTCCTCTCCAGTTCCCAATTCGTTGTCCTCCCTTTCCCCTCAACCCACGTAATAGAGAGAATGATCAAACTTGCTGTACCGATAAATAATATGGACGCTTGCCACTTGGTCTGCGAGATATACCCATATACGGAACCCCCAAAAGAATTACATAGAACAAAATATAGTTCTCTCCCCCCCCCCATTAATTCGTTCTACATACAAACAGTATACTTTGTAAATAAGCATACACACGCACGGGAGCGCTAGCAATACCTTTTGTGCTCTGCACACCACTGACGTGCTTACAGGTTAATATGTACAGTATTGTAACCAATATGGAACAATCTACACTAACATAAAGCTTAAATCTAGTGTTAACATTGTTTGATACCTTTCAGTAGTACCTGTAACATTGTCCGTGACTGTACCTCAACCACTATTGTCAATCCGGTCCACGGGTTTCGGCTTACCATTAGACCAAGGTGGAGCTCCCCACTTTTGGATGGCACATCACTTAAGTGTCGCCTTTACCGGACAGAGTTTACGGATTCCGGGCGGATTTTGTGAGTATCCTGGGTGGGCGGTGTGAGTGAACCAAACCGTTCCGCCGGTCAGTCAAGCTGGCCAGTCAATGATAGACAAATGAAGGCAAGAATGGCCGCCTTTTAAAACCCGTCAAGAGAGGCCCATTTCTTCCGTGCTGTGTCCCTTTTAGATTCTTGAGAGGGAGAGTTGGATAATCTAAAGAGGTTAGAGGTTGCGATGTCTGCCCAACCTAGAATGAACAGATTAACAATAAATCTCAATCAGTACCGGTACATGCTCAACCAATACAGTTTGTTAGGTTAGGTTAAAAGTTTTTGGTTAGGTAAAGACACTCTGCTAAGCTAACACTGTAGGTTGGCTCTGGTTTACTTAAAGGGGGGATGCATCTATTAATAATTTGTTTAAGTTTCTTCCCTAGACCTCCATCAAAAATTAAACAACAAAATCCAGTAGATCCCCCTTTTAGATTAATGTGTACATTTTTCGGTAGGTAGAAACATTTCCAAAATTACAGGCTCACTATCGTTCGCCAGGAAAAAAACAACACCTAAATTGCACGAAAGGTTTTAATATTGACAAGGAAATGGGGCGGAAGGTCTTAAAATCGACAAACTAATGGGGCAAACGTCTTAAAATATCAAAACTGATATGCTAAACATGAGGGAGAAGGGGGCCCAGAATCAGTCTTTCCCGCTTTCTATGACTTAGATTGCTTCAAACTCCGTGTGTCCAGGCATTTTAGCTCGAACGTCCCTTGATTTCGGCCCTGTCACTCTTTGAAATCTGGGGGGAGGCACTCGCTGCAGGCAGTTATGCCTTTTGTCTCCCTCATTCACATTGAAAAAAAAAAAAAAGATAAACGAACCATCTCCCCTTAAGAGTTTTGGTTAGGGCAAGACACTCTGCTGAGCTAAAACTGTAGGTTGGTCCTACTTGACGATGGTAGAAATATATAAGTTAAAATGGTTGAGTTGTCCGTGATTCTCCCTACAGACGGTCGGCGGTGTTCGAACTCCCTATATACCTGAAGGGCGCCTCTCTTTCTCCTCGCTACTTTAAGACCTGACACATAATATACCTCCCCCCCTCCCCCCCTCCCCCATCTGCTGCTGCCTTCTTTCCTTCTTCCAATTCAGTATAGGCCTACTTTATTTTATTTCCGTCTTCCTACTCTTTCCTTCATTTTCCTCCTCCCTTGGCAAATTTAACCCCTTCTGTACCAGCGACGTCAACAAATTTCTGCGCCACATTTTAAGCCACTTATCATACGAATCGAATACAAAATCCGCCATTATGAGCTCGCCCATTGTAAGGGTTAGAGTACAAACGAGAGTGCAGCTAAGCGGGGAGTACTTTGGATTGAGGATGCTCTACGGTTAGAACAGGGTTGACTAGGGGGACTTTGCCATACAGAGAGTGGTTAAAGTTTATCCCTTGCTCGTGTACAGTCATTCTAACTCCGGACCAAAGCGGCCGCGTATTCCCGAAGTTTGGAAAAGTGTATACTATCGCACGAATTGTTGTTTACCTGAAACATCCCGGGATTTTATATTAACCCAACACAACATATCCTTCTCTAACGCTTATGAGGAGGCGGGAGTCGAATTGACCAGGCACGGTAATAGGAATCTACAGTACCGGTATTGTACGTGATATTTTGCAACACTATTAATCCCTGAAAGTGAATGTTATAGCTGGACTAGCACCCAATGTCACACACATTATCGCTTGCTGTCCACCCTCTGTGTTTACTGATGGGTCTGCGGGGGGTCAGGGGTCAAGGTCAAGGTGAAGAAAAAGCGGAGTCACATAAGGCGACTTGGGTTTGGTAGCTTGGGATTAAAAAGTTATATTAGATTCCCGCCGCCTATAATAATCTGTTTGTAGATGTAGATAATGATGATAATGTACATACCCATGAAGGTGGTGGATTGGCAGTTAAGGAGAGGGTTGGGGGTAGGTAGGTAGGAGCGTAGCTAGAGACGACAGACATACCGGTAGATAGGTAAGCAGGTATATATGGGTAGGTAAATAGGTACAAAGGGGTAGGTTAGTAGTTGGTAAATAGCCAAGCCGGCAGGTAGGTTGATAGGTGGGTGGGTAGGTAGGTAAGTAGGTAGGTACAGTCGGTAGGTAGGTAGATAGATAGGTAACAAGGCCGGCAAATCGGGTGATAGGTGGGTAGATAGATACATACAGTAGGTAGGTGGACACAGTAGGTAGGTAGATGCTGTAAGTAGATAGCTAGGCCGGCAGATAGGTTGCTTGGTGGTTAGGTAGATTGGTAGGTAGGAAGGTTAATTAGTTAGGACGGCAGATAGGTTGATAGGTGGTTAGATAGATAGGTAGGTAGAGAAGTTAATATACTAGGCCTACAGGTCGATTGATAGGTGGATAGGTAGATACTCTGAAAAGACTGCAACACTGGTTATAAAATACGGTATGTAAGTTAACAAGTAGGCATGTAGGCTATATAACAAAAACATGTAGGCAGATATGTGGACAGTGTGTATGTCGACCAGGTAGTAGGTAATTAGCCAGATATGTTGGTAGGTAGGTAAGATGGAATGTTGGTAGTTAGTTAGTAAGGAATGTTGGTAGGTAATTATAAAGGGCTGTTGATAGGCAGATACGATAGAATGTTGGAATGTTGGTAGGTACTAGGTAGTTAGTAAGTAATGTTGGTAGGCAGGTAAGATGGAATGTTGGTAGGTAATAAGTAAGGGATGTTGTTAGTTAGTAGCCTAAGGAATGTTGGTAGGTAGGTAGGATGGAATGTTGGTAGGCAGATAAGATGGAATGTTGGTAGGTACTAGGTAGTTAGTAAGTAATGTTGGTAGGCAGGTAAGATGGAATGTTGGTACCGGTAGGTAATTAGTAAGGGATGTTGGTAGTTAGTAAGGAATGTTGGTAGGTAGGTAGGATGGAATGTTGGTAGGCAGATAAGATGGAATGTTGGTAGGTACTAGGTAGTTAGTAAGTAATGTTGGTAGGCAGGTAAGATGGAATGTTGGTAGGTAATTAGTAAGGGATGTTGGTAGTTAATAATGAGTGTTGGTAAGTAGGTAAGATGGAATGTTGGTAAGTAGGTAAAATGGAATGTTGATAGGTAATTAGCAAGGGAACATCCCTGGTATGTAGGTAAGATGGAATGTTGATAGGTAATTAGCAAGGGAACATCCCTGGTATGTAGGTAAAATGGAATGTTGATAGGTAATTAGCAAGGGAACATCCCTGGTATGTAGGTAAGATGGAATACCTGAGATAGGAGGGTGGAGAAGGTGGCAGGTGGCAGGATACCTAGTAGGCTGGGTGAATAGTAGTAGTATGTAGTAGTACCGGTAATAGCAAACTGTTAAATAAATATATGGATATATAAATATATACCGTATATATATATATATATATATATATATATATATATATATATATATATATATATACACACACACACACACACATACACACACACACACACACACACACACAGTACATATGGGATGTTGTGTGAACTATACTGGCAGATGTGCTAACCTGTGCGGTCTGTACCCAAGACACCTCAATGTTGCTAACTTGCTAGACAACTCGCTACCTCACCACCTCACTTCCAACTACAATCATTCCGTTTACAATTTTTCGTTATAGAATGCAACTAGCTTAACTTAGCCTACTTAGTCATTACCTATCGTAACCAAAATATATTCAGGTGTGTTGCGTTGGAGTTCTGTCATATTTGTTTAGCTTTTAAAATGGTAAAAATACTGTACACTGTAAACATTGAACATTGAATTGCAACATAAACGATGCACATAAACAGTGTTCCTCGCTTTATATGTTCAATTTAGAACACGTAAACGATTGGCACACTAACTATGTGTATACATTTTGTTGCAGTACAATTAAGGGGAGGTTTTTAGTTTGTTTCCTACTCCTCCAGCAATCTTAAAATGTCACTCCCTTGACCCCCTTTCAAGATAAATTTGTACATTTTTCGATAGAAAAATGTCCCGGCCGAAGGCCGGTTACTCTTATATTACAGGCTCGCTATCGCTCGCCAGGATAAAATCGACGCCTAAATGGCACGAAAGGTCTTAAAATTGACAGAATGGGGCGGAAATTCTTAAAATCACCACACTAATGGGGCGAACGTCTTAAAATATCAAAAGCGATGGGGCTAGACATGAGGGAGAAAGGGGTCAAGAAAAAAGTCCTTCAAGTGGAAAGCTCCCCTTAAACATTGTAGACGAAAAAAGATATGTGACGTTGAAATAGCTATCCCCCATTGTGTGTGTGTGGGTGTGGGTGTGTGTGTGGGTGTGTGTGTGTGTGGGTGTGTGGGTGGGTGTGTGGGTGTAAAAAAAAAAAACTCCCGGTGATAATAGAGTACGTAACTAAGTTTACCTAATCTAACCTAATTTAGTTATGATTTGTTTACCGTCTGTTATGTTATTTAAGTTATTTAGAGTGTTTTTGTTTGTTTTACTTTTCCCCGTGTTTGGAAGCGAGGTGGTGATGTAGCGAACTGTTTTGAAATCCTCCTCCTGCTACACACACTGCATTCCGAACCAGACACTCTAACTCTTAAGGGGGGATGTGCCTATTTAGGGGGGATGTGCCTATTTAGGGGGGATGTGCCTATTTAGGGGGGATGTGCCTATTTAGGGGGGGATGTGCCTATTTAGGGGGGATGTGCCTATTTAGGGGGGATGTGCCTATTTAGGGGGGGATGTGCCTATTTAGGGGGGATGTGCCTATTTAGGGGGGATGTGCCTATTTAGGGGGGATGTGCCTATTTAGGGGGGGATGTGCCTATTTAGGGGGGATGTGCCTATTTAGGGGGGATGTGCCTATTTTTTCCTTATTTATATTATTATTTATATTTTTTGTTAGTTTCCTCCCTAGACCTCCATCAAACTTTAAAAAAAAACATCCATTAGATCCCCCTTGTACATTAATTTGTACATTTTCGGTAGAAAAATTTGCCGGCCAAAGGCCGGTTCTAACAAAATTACAGGCTCACTATCGTTCGCCAGGAAAACAATCGACACCTAAATAGCACGAAAGGTCTTAATATTGACAAAGAAATGGGGCGAAAGGTCTTAAAATCGACAAACTAATGAGCCGAACGTCTTAAAACCTGAACACTAATGGGGCTAAACATGAGGGAGAAGGGGGACCAGAAAAACAACCCATCTCCCCTTAACCCCTTCAGTATTTTATTCTTGCTAATACTGGACGATTTTAGTATTGGAAATGTTAAGGCCGATTCACACTAGTGCTTTTTCTCGCAACTTTTGATTTGAGTATAGATGGTTGTAGTTGCTTAACATCTTATATACCGGTACCTCTTATTCATAGGTTTCCTGACGAGTAAACATACCGGTAAAACTGCCCGTGTGACTTGCGTTGGTTACCTCCGTGAAGCACACACACACACACACACACACACACACACACACACACACACACACACACACACTCTACTAATGTCCTAGCTCCCTCTCCTTTTCCTTCACCTTTCCATCCTTCCCCTCTTTCCCTTCCTACCCTCCAATCCCCCTTTCCCCCCTCCTCCATTCCCCCTTTCGCCCCTCCTCCATTCCCCATCTCCCTCCCTTTATTCCTCTCTCCACCACCTTCCTATCCCTCCAAGCACAACCAACTGTGTCCGCGCTAATGTCTCCCCAGCTAGTAATGATAACACCTGTTCACACTTTACACATGGATTTGGTATATTGTCATTCACATATTATTTATTTCATGTACTTAATACTCGCCCTTCCCTCCAATCCCTCTTCTCCTCCCTCCCATACCTTTTCCTCTCCCTCCATACCCTCTCCTCCCTCCCCAATCCCTCTCCCCTATCTCCAAAGCCTCTCTTCCCCTCCCCAAACCCTCTCTCCCTATCTCCATAAACTCTCTTCCCCCTCCCCAAATCCCTCTCCCCCCACCACCATTCCTTCTCTGCAAAACCCCTCTCCTACCACCCCAATCCCTCTCTCCCTAGCTCCAAAAACCCTCTCCCCCCTCCCCAATCTCCCAATCCCTCTCCAAAAACCCTCTCCCCCTCCCCAATCCCTCTCTCCATATCTCCAAAACCCCTCTTCCCCTACCAATCCCTCTCTCCCTATCTCCAAAAACCCTCACCCCCCTCCCAAATCCCTCTCTCCCTTTCTCCCAAACCCCCTCCCCCACTTCCCAATCCCTCTCCCCCTCCTCTCCTCCCCCTATCTCCAAAACCCCTCTTCCCCTCCCCAATCCCTCTCTCCCTATCTCCAAAACCCCTCTTCCCTCCCCAATCCCTCTCTCCATATCTCCAAAACCCTCTCCTCCCTCCCCAATCCCTCTCCCCCTCTCTCCAAAACCCCTTCCCCCCTCCCCTCCAACATCTCTCCCTCTACCTTCCTATCCCTCCCAGCACAGCCAATTAGAGGATACCACACCAACCAACCACGTCCTCGCTAATATCTCCCCACCTGATAAGTCGTCTTGATAACACATAATTATACGTACCGTTCACACTTATACCGTTCACACATATACCGTTCACACTCTATACAGGCATCTGCTCTATTGTATTTTCATTAACTTATAATTTATGGCTTGATTTTAATTGACTTATCACTTATTTATATGCCTGGTTAGTTTTGACATTTGAAGACGTTCGTCCCACTAGGGGTACTCTTTAGGTAAGGCTATTATTAGAGAAGATTAAACAGTTTATAAAAATACTTATTTACGTTCAAGGTTTCACTAAGATGGGTAGTAATTCTTTTATTCCCAGAAATCTGTCGTAAGAGGGCACTACTCGGGTTTTTGGGCTATAAATTAATTTATTTATTTATTGTTTAGTTTCATCGCTAGACCTCCATCAAGTTTAAAAAAAAAACACACACTCTTTAGACCCCCCCCCCCCTTCAAGATAAATTTGTACATTTTTCGATATAAAAATATCCCGGCCGAAGGCCGATTTCTCTTAAAATTACAGGCTCGCTATCGCTTGCCAGGAAAAAATCGACACCTAAATGTCACGAAAGGTCTTGAAATTGACAACAAAATGTTGCGAAAGGCATTAAAATCGCCAAACTAATGAAAGGAACGTCTTAAAATGTTAAGACTAATATGCTAAACATGAGGGAGAAGGGGGTCCAGAAAAAGCGAGTAGTACCCTTAAGCTAAAGATATTCGTCTACGGTACTGTTAAGCAGAGGAAATTTAAATGATATACTTATAATAACAGAGTACAGGTGTTTGTTCGCGAGCCTTACCTGGTGTATATATTTGTCCTGTGTGTACGTGTGTTTGACTCTGCTGGAGGGATTATGTCTTTAGAATATGCATGTTCATGATAGTGTGTGTGTGTGTGTGTGAACAATTTTAAGTAACTGCATCCTTGTCTAACAGGTTGTTCGAACATTTAATGACCTGTGTGTGTGGGGGGTGCTCGAGTCAAACCTGTGGGCAACGCATTATTGAATATAATCCCCAAACTATCTAGCCCCAAAAGTACATCGGGATAGAGACCACCGACCTGTTTATGTATCTACTGTAACCACTCATCTATCACTAATCCCACCCTTCCATCCACTTATCCATCCACATACATATTCATCCACTTATTCATTTTGCAATATATCCACCCACCCACCCACTCTTTCACGTGACCCTTTTATCACCTATCCATTTATCCATCTACCCATCCATTCACTGCAATTTATCCATCCATCCACCCACTCATTCATTCTTCGCCCTTTTATCAACTATCCATTTACCCATTCATTCACTTATGCATCCAGATATACAGTATGGATGGGACTCGTCAGCCTTGGTCGGCAACCCATATAGGGGACACAACCTTACAATAATCCGGGTGGATAGGACTCGTTAGCTTTGGTCGGCAACCTGTCTAGGGTAATAAACCTTATACAAAATACCGAAGGGCGGCGCGCTCATTGATGCCACTTGCAGGTGGCGCATTCTACAATAGATAGATACAATAGATAGATATATCTATATATCTTTCCATCCATCCATTAATCCGTCCCTACATCTACCTACCTCATCACCATCTATCCATTAATCAATCGTTCCCCTCCCATTATGTGCTTCGGTCTATATATGTCCGTCTATCCATCACCTTATCAGAGCACCATTGTCTCTGTCTCTCACCTCTTTATCTACCTGGTCGTCAAACATTAATTATCGATGGATTTTTTCGCGACTAGCCTATACGGTATATAATGTTTAAGGGTTCTTCTGTCCTAACCTGTGTGTGTGTGTGTTTTTTTTTTTGTTTTTTTTTTTTTTTTTTTTTTTGTTGGTGTGCGTGTTGTGTGTGTGTGTGTGTGTGTGTGTGTGTGTGTGTGTGTGTGTGTGTGTGTGTGTGTGTGTGTGTGTGTGTGTGTGTGTGTGTGTATTTTTATGGATCGTATTAATTGGGTTTTTTTTTTCCTGGACCCCCTTCTCCCTCATGCTTAGCTTACATTACACACCCTATATACACCCTACCATACCATCACACCGTCATTACCTTTTCATCACTCTTCATACCATCACCCTCATCACACACTCTTCATACCATCACCCTCATCACGCACTCTTCATGCCATCACCCTCATCATATTCTCACTACACTCCCATTACACCATCACCCTCATCACGCACTCTTCATACCATCACCCTTATCATATTCTCACTACACTCCCATTATACCATCACCCTCATCACACACTCTTCATACCATCACCCTCATCTTATTCTCACTACACTCCCATTATACCATCACCCTCATCACGCACTCTTCATAATATTATCCTCACCACACTCTTCAAACCTTCATCCTCATTATACTCTCAACACACCCTCATCACACTTCCATTACCCTCATCACACCATCATCAAACTCTCACCTCACACCATCACCCTCATCACACCTTCACCACACTCATTACACCATCACTCACATCACACTTCCATCACCCTCATTACATCACACCCTCACTACTAGTGGAGCAGATAACTGCAAATTTCAGGAGAATCGTTCATTTCCGGCAACAAGCACCAAATTTGGCACACATACTCCTTGGGGATTGCTCTTTTGATAAAACCCGTTAGCCACCTAAAAATTCAAGATGGCGGCCATTTTTCAAGATGGCCGCCATTGAATATACAGAAATATTGCATTTCGCAATAAAATCGCAAAGACTTGTCCTATTTGAATGATCTTGGTGTCAAATCATACATTTTTCACTATGTAGAATCCGAATTTGGAACCATGGACTTACTCACTAGCTTCCTTGTACCAAAATATCAGTCCCGGAATCCTAATATTCTGCTAAATTAGAGGTTCATGTTACGTCTGACTCGGCTAAAATGCATGGTAGTGTATATCGTAGTAGTGTTAGAGGTTTAGTATGTGTAGCATCTTCCTGTACAAGGCTTCCAAACTGGACATGACACGATGCGGTGGGGGGGGGGGGGGGGGGGACGTTGAGAGACTTGCAGCGGAAGGTGTAGAGTAGTAGCTCAACAGAGCAGATGTCAACGCACAGCCAGGGCACACTGGTGGCACCGCTGCTGTGAAACTCAGCATGGGGTTCAGTATCAGCTGAATAATTAGTTTAGTGTAGCTAAATAATTAGTTTAGTGTCCCAAATGCTGTCTAATAAGCCCCGCATCAGTTAGCTACTGTAGATTACATGTAGTTTAACATAGATGTTTAGTTAGATAGCCGCGCCTGAATTGACAGGGTGTGCCAGCGCGGGAGATCCGAGCCAAGGGTAACAGGGCTTTACATTGCTTTGCATGTAGTTACCTGGATGGTGTACAGATCGCACGGGACTTAAATGATACTGGATGAACGATCGGGCTAGGTGTAGGTCATATATTTTTATTCCCGAACCTAGTCGTATCCCATACCTTATTGTGCATGATTGTGATCAAGGTGGTAAAAGGATAACCCCTCGGCCTTGATTCACTGAATACAGATAATTATCATACTGTGATTATCTGTTATCATATAACATACTGTGTTATATCATACTGTGATTATCTGTTATATCTGTTATCATATAACATACTGTGTTATATCATACTGTGATTATCTGTTATATACTGTGATTATCTGTTATCTATTATATCTGTGTTACAGATAATTATCATACTGTATTCACCAAGATGGCAAATACAGATCCAGGAACTCTAAATTCCGGACTGACTGGAGCAAGTGTTGTCTTTGCCAGAAGAAGAAGAGTGAAGAGCTCAAGTCACCACGTGCACAACAACCACAAGAACATGATGGCTACACTATGATTGCGACTACTATTCCCCTCTTTCACGCAATTAATGAGATGCCTATTGTTCTGGATCCAGCCAGACTTGATGATGGTGGTGGCATTGAAGAAACTCTGAGGAGGAACAAGGCGCAGTATCACCAAAGTTGTCGCCTTATGTTCAACAACACGAAACTGGAGAGAACCAGAAAAAGAAGAGCAGAGAGTGCTCAGCCAGTAGAATGCCAGACTAAGCTGTGTAGAACCAGCCTTGAAGGCCAAACGTGTTTCATATGTGAGAAGCCCCATCCTCTGAACTCAGACAAGTTATGACGATGAACCTCAATAACAGACTTAATGAATGTGCCCAAACTTTAAATGACGGAAAACTTCTTGCAAGACTCAGCGGTGGAGATGCTATTGCACAGGAGCTCAAATACCATTTTGCATGCTTGACAGACCTGTACAATAGAGAGAGGACGTACCTCAGAGCCACCAAGAGACTGGAACAGGAACGTGCACCCGAAGAGGATGCCCACCCACAGGCATTCTCAGAGCTAGTCACATATCTAGTGGAGACCACCAGATCTGGCGAGGGTCCTGCAGTCTTCCGACTTGCAGACATAGTTCACCTGTATGCCCAGCGCCTGAAACAGCTGGGTGTTGATGCACCTGCTGTCAACTCCACAAGACTGAAGGAAAAACTGCTGTCAGAAATACCTGAGTTGAAAGTGCACAAGCAGGGAAGGGATGTTCTTCGGGCATTCCAGAAAGATGTGGGCTTTGTCTTGTCAGAAGCCTCTGACTATTATAGTGAAGCTATTATCCTTGGCAAAGCAGCTAACATCTTGCGAAGACATATGCTGGACCACAAGTCCACATTTGATGGAACCTTCCATGAGGGGTGCATCGAGCAGGCCATTCCACTCACTCTTCTTCAGTTTGTGGCCATGCTTGAACACGGAGCGGACATCAAATCTCAACTGAAGTTTGGTGCATCAAAGACAGATCTAGTAATTGCTCAGCTGCTTCAGTACAACGGCTATGCAAGGTACAAAGAAGGAGCAGCAACTCACAGACACTCCAAAGACAGAGGGTCCCCATTCCCTGTTTACATGGGGATGTCCGTCTACACAAAGACCAGAAAGAGAAAGTTGGTGGAAATGCTTAACGAGCATGGCATCAGCATTTCATACGACAGGGTGCTACAGATATCTGCACAGCTGGGAGATGCAACAGTCAGCAAGTACGTGGAGGATGGGGTGGTCTGTCCACCAGTTCTGCGAAAAGGGCTGTTCACCACATCAGCCATGGACAACATAGACCACAATCCCACTGCAACGACCGCGACCACTTCTTTCCATGGAACCAGCGTCTCTGTTTTCCAGCACCCAACCAAAGAAGACAAAGGTGAAGAGCGTGGACAGCTGAAGTTCGGAGAGGAGAAAGTGAAGACAGTTCCAGAACTTCCAGACTCCTTCACCAATGTCCGGCCCGCCTTCTTCACCAAGAAGAAACCCTCTCCTCCCCAGACACCAGTCTGCTGAGGCCACAACTGGCAATGGAGTATGAGTGGCTGGAGAAGGTCACTGTGACAGATGGGCCAGTGGATGTGACTTGGTCAGCCCACCATGCTTCACAGAAGAGAGGAAAGCCATTTGAGGTCAGCATTACATCACTTTTGCCTCTGCTGCGAGATCAGGCCCACTCGGTTGCTACAGTCAAGCATGTGATGGACAAGATCAAGGAGATAGTGGCATTTCTGAACCCCGGTCAGGTGCCAGTCATTGCTGCTGACCAGCCAATATATTGAATATATGCAGTAGCCAAGCAGGTCCAGTGGCACTGGCCTGAAATCTACGGTGAGGACAAGTTCGTCATAATGTATAGTGCAGCAAGACAATAAGTGACAAACAAGTATATACATGTACATCCAATAATATATTGGACTGATGGTGCCTATGATATGGGCACTTTTTACCCTAATTATGATTCCGGGACTGATATTATGGTACAAGGAAGCTAGTGAGTAAGTCCATGGTTCCAAATTCGGATTCTACATAGTGAAAAATGTATGATTTGACACCAAGATCATTCAAATAGGACAAGTCTTTGCGATTTTATTGCGAAATGCAATGTTTCTGTTTATTCAATGGCGGCCATCTTGAAAAATGGCCGCCATCTTGAATTTTTAGGTGGCTAACGGGTTTTATCAAAAGAGCAATCCCCAAGGAGTATGTGTGCCAATTTTGGTGCTTGTTTCCAGAAATGAACGATTATTCCAGTTATCTGCCCCACTATACACTTCCATCACCTTCATCACACCATCATCATCCTCTCACCACACACTCACCACAACATCACCCTCATCACACCTTCACCACACTCATTACACCATCACTCTCTTCACGCCACCATCACCCTCATCACACTTCCATTACCCTCATCACACCATCATCATCCTCTCACCACACACCATAGCATCACCCTCACCACACTCATTACACCATCACTCTCATCACGCCACCATCACCCTCATCACACTGCCATTACCCTCATCACACCATCATCATCCTCTCACCACACACCATAGCATCACCCTCATCACACTTAAATTACACCATCACTCTCATCACACCCTCACCACACTTCCATCACCCTCATCACACCACACCATCACCACACATCCATTACACCTCTCTCAGCCTCATTATTATCAGCTCATCCATCACTACATCTTTCCCATTAGTCCACGAAAATATCCACTCCATCCTCTCTCTCTATCACACACACACACACACACACACACACACACACACACACACACACACACACACACACACACACACACACACACACACAGTATCACTCTCTCACTCTCACAGCTAGGGAGCTAGATAATTAATTTAGATAGTATTGACCCTTTCGATTCCTAGAGATCCTTCCTAAATTGCATAACATCGTCAAATATTAAAACCAGAAAAAAATGCGTCCTCAAATACTTAAGGGATTTTTTTCTGGACCCCTTTCTCCCTCATGTTTAGCCCCGTTGCTTTGCTTTTGATATTATAAAACGTTTGCCCCATTAGTTTAGCGATTTTAAGAACTTTCACCCCATATTAAGACCTTTCGTGCCATTCAGGTGTCAATTTTATCCTGGCGAGCGATAGCGAGCCTGTAATTTAAGAGGAACCGGCCTTCGGCCGGAACATTTTTCTACCGAAAAATGTACAAATATATCTTGAAAGGGACTCAAGGGGGTGTAATTTTAAGTTTGATGGAATTCTAGGGAACGAACTAAAAACCTTCCCTTAAAGAGATAAATTAAGAAACTTCCAGATTAAAGTTGCGGTAAAAAGATACCAGAAGAAATCTCTGGTGTGACTCTGCCTTTAGACAGATTCTTCGGCCGCCATTTTGGAGACCTTATAAACATAAAACTGGAGGATTCGGCTACGCTACACCTCGGCCTAATCACATACCTGGCTCATTTTGGCCCTTCTTTACGGCACCCGGCCATTCCAGTTCGGCCCCTAATTACCAGTTCGGCCCCGTGTTATTAATTGATCGCCGCGGCTATTTACGGAGAGAGGGTCTGAAAGGGGTAACACACTAGACCTTATGTCGTCAATTTTTAAAGGTCAACATTTTTCCAGCAACATTTCCAGGATCTTCTGCTCTGGTATTGGAAACTAGACTAAGATAGATTTGTTTGGGTGACAGAACTATTTTAAAAAGAGTACTACACAAGCTGTCAGACCAGTGTGGAGGATAAAAGTTGAAGGACATATGACTCGTGTGATACCGGCTTAAGGGGGTAGTACTCGCTTTTTCTGGACCCCCTTCTCCCTCATGTTTAGCATATTAGTTTTTGGATTTTAAGACGTTCGTTCCGTTAGTTTGGCGATTTTGAGACCTTTCGCCTCATTTTGTTGTCAATATTTTAAGACCTTTTGTGCCTTTTATGTGTCGATTTTTTCCTGGCGAGCGATAGCGAGCCTCTAATTTTAGGAGGAATTAGCCTACGGCCGGGACATTTTTCTACCGAAAAATGTACACATTTATCTTGAAAGGGGGTCTAGGGAGTGTTTTTGTAAGCTTGATGGAGGTCTAGCGAGGAAACTAAAAAATATGTTAATAAATAAATATATAGGCCAAAAACCAAGCTCTATCCCCTGTAATTCGACCCTGTAATTTAGAAAGATTAAAAGACCCACGGGATTCTAATTTCCGAGTTTTATGTAAGGGCATATTTCAACAGGGCGTAATTGGCTAGGAACATTTTGAGTTGCACGTCGTTTGTAAGATATTAGCCTTACACACGATCGAAATCCTTACCTTTAGGTCGTGGAGACGTTTTTGGCCTTATTATAAATTATATAGATGTATTTAGTATATGTTATTTATTAAATGGTTTGGTGACATTTTTTGGTATTGACTTTCACGATCGGAATATTTATCTTTGGCTCGGACAACATATATTAAATGGTTTGGTGACATTTTGGTATTGACTTTAAACACGATCGGAATATTTATCTTTGGCTCGGACAGACTATTGGAAATGTCATTTATTAATTTAACTATTATTATAAATGGGTTTGGTTATGTATTTGTTATGCTATACCTATCTTTTCTAACTATTTGAGAATTATGAACAGAGTTGGTTGCATTTTAATACCAGTCTCCGGTGATTCTAATATTAGCCTATCTTAAGGGGAGATTTCCACTTGAGGGATTTTTTTCGAACTTCTTTCTCCCTCATGTTTAGTCCCATTGGTTTTGAAATTTTTAAGACGTTTGCCCCATTAATTTGGCGATTGTAATAACTTTCGCCCCATTTCTGTCAATTTTAAGACCTTTCGTGCCATTTAGGTGTCGATTTTTTCCTGGCGAGCGATAGCGAGCCTGTAACTTAAATGGAATCGGCCTTTGGCCGGGATATTTTTCTACCGAAAAATGTACATATTTATCTTGAAAGGGGGTCTAGGGGATGTAATTTTAAGCTTAATGGAGGTCTAAGCAAAACACTAGAAACCTCCCCTTAACTTATGACACGTAGTGAAACTGAACATTTAAAAAAGGCATAGTTTTATTGTAATGTTCTGTGAAACTAAGCAGGTCAGTGTACCTTATGAATGTACTAAGCAGGTCAGTGTACCTTATGAATGTACTAAGCAAGTCAGTGTACCTTATGAATGTACTAAGCAGGTCAGTGTACCTTATGAATGTACTAAGCAGGTCAGTGTACCTTATGAATGTACTAAGCAGGTCAGTGTACCTTATGAATGTACTAAGCAGGTCAGTGTACCTTATGAATGTACTAAGCAGGTCAGTGTACCTTATGAATGTACTAAGCAGGTCAGTGTACCTTATGAATGTACTAAGCAGGTCAGTGTACCTTATGAATGTACTAAGCAGGTCAGTGTACCTTATGAATGTACTAAGTAGGTCAGTGTACCTTATGAATGTACTAAGCAGGTCAGTGTACCTTATGAATGTACTAAGCAGGTCAGTGTACCTTATGAATGTACTAAGCAGGTCAGTGTACCTTATGAATGTACTAAACAGGTCAGTGTACCTTATGAATGTACTAAGCAGGTCAGTGTACCTTATGAATGTACTAAGCAGGTCAGTGTACCTTATGAATGTACTAAACAGGTCAGTGTACCTTATGAATGTACTAAGCAGGTCAGTGTACCTTATGAATGTACTAAGCAGGTCAGTGTACCTTATGAATGTACTAAGCAGGTCAGTGTACCTTATGAATGTACTAAGCAGGTCAGTGTACCTTATGAATGTACTAAGCAGGTCAGTGTACCTTATGAATGTACTAAGCAGGTCAGTGTACCTTATGAATGTACTAAGCAGGTCAGTGTACCTTATGAATGTACTAAGCAGGTCAGTGTACCTTATGAATGTACTAAGCAGGTCAGTGTACCTTATGAATGTACTAAGCAGGTCAGTGTACCTTATGAATGTACTAAGCAGGTCAGTGTACCTTATGAATGTACTAAGCAGGTCAGTGTACCTTATGAATGTACTAAGCAGGTCAGTGTACCTTATGAATGTACTAAGCAGGTCAGTGTACCTTATGAATGTACTAAGCAGGTCAGTGTACCTTATGAATGTACTAAGCAGGTCAGTGTACCTTATGAATGTACTAAGCAGGTCAGTGTACCTTATGAATGTACTAAGCAGGTCAGTGTACCTTATGAATGTACTAAGCAGGTCAGTGTACCTTATGAATGTACTAAGCAGGTCAGTGTACCTTATGAATGTACTAAGCAGGTCAGTGTACCTTATGAATGTACTAAGCAGGTCAGTGTACCTTATGAATGTACTAAGCAGGTCAGTGTACCTTATGAATGTACTAAGCAGGTCAGTGTACCTTATGAATGTACTAAGCAGGTCAGTGTACCTTATGAATGTACTAAGCAGGTCAGTGTACCTTATGAATGTACTAAGCAGGTCAGTGTACCTTATGAATGTACTTAATAATATTATATTGGGATATTTTATAAAGTTGTATTGAAATTTAGGTGATACGTGAAATAAACATTGCATTTATTATATATTATGAAAGTACTACTTGTATATACCTTCATGTCCAACGAGGTATTCTTAGGGGAAAGTGGCTGTTTTTTTGGTCTATTAATTCATGTATTCATATATTGTTTAGTTTCCTCGCTAGACCTCCATCAAGCTTAGAAAAACACCCTTAGATCCTCCTTCAAGAAAAATGTCTCGGCCGCTAGAAGAGTGGCGAACACATCAAAAGGTAAGGTAAGGCCGGTTTCTCATAAGATTATAGGCTCGGTATCGCTCGTCAGGAAAAAATCGACACCTAAATGGCACGAAATGCCTTGAAATTGACAACGAAATGGGGCGGAAGGTCATAAAATCGCCAAACTAATAAGCCGAACGTCATACAATCTGAAAAATAATGGGGCTAAACATGAGGAAGAAGGGGGACCAGGAAAACGACCCATCTCCCCTTAAAACAACATATAGGAGGCAGAGAAATGCTTGACCTTGGCTATGTAATGGCCACTTGTGAATTATACCAAATCACGAGAGGAGCGACTCGAATACCATATTTTTTTTCTCCTCCTTCGCCATATTTTTAGAAGGGAATGTAATCGGGCCTGCATTTTGCCTGCTCTCGGCACGAATCTTCCCGCGAGTGCTTGTTTTCGTGAGCTTCAAAGGAGACCGCCACGAAAATTTGAGTTATTATTAGTGATGGGTCATGCCTTGTCTCGGGGGTGGGGCTGGGGGGGGGGCAGGGCGCTAGGAACACTGACCCTCACATACCTTACGTAGGCAGCAGGTATTCGCCATTTTGCTTCATATATCCTTTATAGCTATGTATATTAAGGCGGAGGTAGTCGCTTTTTCTAGACCCCCTTCTCCCTCGTGTTTAACATATTAGTTTTGAGGTGACGTTTGTTTAATTAGTTTGGCGATTTTTAGACCTTTCGCCTCATTTCTTTGTCAATATTAAGACCTTTCGTGCCATTTAGATCTCGATTTTTTCCTGGCGAGCGGAAGCGAGCCTGTATTATTAGAAGGAACCGGCCTTCGGCCGGATTTTTTTTTTACCGAAAAATTTACAAATTTATCTTGAAAGGCGGCCTAAGGGGTGTTTTTTTAAAGCTTGATGGAGGTCTAGCGAGGAGACTAAACATATATATAATTATATATATATAAATAGATATATATATATATATATAATATATATATATATATAATATATATATAATATATATATAATTATATATATATAAATAGATATATAGACCAAAATATAAGCACTACCCCCTTAACCCCTTCTGTACCGGAGACGTTCTTTTAACTTTATTCTGGCTATTATTAGACGATTTTATTCAGTTTTGAAAAGGCCTCCAGCGATTAACTGGCTTCGAACTCTCTCACTACACCATTTTTACCACCACAGATCCTTCCTTAACTGCTCAAAATCGTCAATATATAGCTAGAATAGGATTGAAAATACGTCGCCGGTAAAGAAGGGGTTAACCTTTTACATGACATATAATAGACAATAATACGACACTAAGAAAGAACAGTGACCCCCATAATTATGTAGGTACCGGTAGGTGATTTTCGCCATTTTCAGTTTTTTTATATCCTTTGTAGCTATCTGTATTAAGGGGAGATGGGCCGGTTTATATCCTTTGTAGCTATCTGTATTAAGGGGAGATGGGCCGGTTTATATCCTTTGTAGCTATCTGTATTAAGGGGAGATGGGCCGGTTTATATCCTTTGTAGCTATCTGTATTAAGGGGAGATGGGCCGGTTTATATCCTTTGTAGCTATCTGTATTAAGGGGAGATGGGCCGGTTTATATCCTTTGTAGCTATCTGTATTAAGGGGAGATGGGCCGGTTTTTCAGGACCCCCTTTTTCCCTCATGCTTAGCCCCTTTAGTTTTCAGGTTTTAAGACGTTCGTTCCATTAGTTTGTCGATTTTAAGATCTGTCTACCCCATTTCTTTGTCAATATTCAGACCTTGCGTGCCTTTTAGTTGTCGATCTTTTTCCTGACGAGCGATAGCGAGTCTGTAATTGTGGAGGAACTGGCCTTCGGCTGTGACATTTTTCTACCGAAAAATGTACAAATTAATCTCGAAGGGGGATCTAATGGATGTTTTTTTCAAAGTTTGATGGAGATCCAGGGAGGAAATTCATAAATATATTAATATATAAATAAATAGACCCCTATAAATAACCACTGTCCCCTTAACCTTGTATGTGAATGATATAAAGTAACAGTAATCATCGAAGATAAACATTCAGAAGTAACGAACATGAAGCGTAACCTAGCTTATCCTTCTATATCTTACCCTATCCTAACTTAGCCAAACTCGAACCTAACCTAAACATACCTTACCTTATTTTATCTTACCTTACTTTACCTTACCTTACTTTACTTTACCTTACCTTACTTTACCATACTTTACCTTACCTTACCATACTTTACCTTAGCTTTCCTTACCATACCTTAGTCTTACTTTACCTTACCTTACTTTACCTTACCTTACTTTACCTTACTTTACCTTACCTTACCTTACTTTACCTTACCTAACTTTACTTTACCTTACCATACCTTACTTTACCTTACCTTACTTTACCTTACCTTACCATACTTTACCTTAGCTTTCCTTACCATACCTTAGTCTTACTTTACCTTACCCTACCTTACTTTACTTTACCTTTCCTTACTTTACCATACTATACCTTTCCTTTCCTTTCCGTACCTTACCTTACTAAATAAAACTAAACCTTTGAAACATATTTTGTTTTACTTGAACATAACTTGGCAGCCACCGTTCTCCATTGCCTTCTTTTTATCTCTTCTGTTACCATGCCACCGAGACTATTAGCTACAACTATTATGCATTACACTTTGAACCTAAGGAAATGACTTAAGCCGGTATCACACGAGAGCTTTTATAGTCAACAGTCGATTATCAACAAAAATCTGACATTTCTGGAGTATTTTGCCCTGGTATCGGAAACTAAACTGATGATAGATGAATTTAGGTGACAACAATATTATAAATGTTGACCTCATAAGCAGCCAGACCAGTGTTGAGGATAAATGTTGAGGGAAAATGTGCTCCTGTGATACCGCCTTAAGGGGAGATCTCCACTTGAGGGATTTTTTTCTGGACTCCCTTCTCCCTCATGTTTAGCCTCATTGTTTTTCTAATTTTAAGACGTTTGCCCCATTATTTTGAAGATTTTAAGAACTTTCAACCCATTTCTGTCAATTTTAAGACTTTTCGTGCCACTTAGGTGTCGATTTTATCCTAGCGAGCGATAGCGGCCTTCGGCCAGGAAATTTTTCTACCGAAAAATGTACAAATTTATCTTGAAAGGGACTCAAGGGGGTGTAATTTTAAGCTTGATGGAGGTCTAGGGAACAAACTAAATACCTCCCCTTAAGGATATTAGTTTATTATTGGTCTGTGTTTCTGTCCATACATCACCACTTTCAGTAATCAAGAACGCGTTTCTGAGTATTTGTATGGCTGGTATTAGACCATTTTATTCAATGTTGACACCTTTTGTGGGCGTCAGAGGTTTACCCCTTTGAGTACCAGCGACGTGTGTTCTTTTTTTTAGTCTAGCTATATTTAGATGGCATTATGCAGCTTAAGAAGGATTTGTGGTAGTATAAAGGGTTAAGTGAGATAGTTCGGAGCCTGTTAATTGCTAGAAGCCCTTCCTAAGCTGAATCAAATTGTCTAATAGTTGCCAGAATATGTTACAAAAGACGTCCCTGGTACTGAACGGGTTAATTGAGAACATTATACACTCCTTTAATGCCTTGATATTCTTAATAAATTGTGTAAAATCGCCCTGTGGTAGCCAGAATAAGTGATAACGCGTCCTCGCATACTGAAAGGGTTAAATTATTGATCCCGACCTAAGCCTTTATTGAGAGGGAATGGACGTTTTTTTTTTATTCTCATTGATACAGTATATATATATTTTTTTTATTTATTTTAGTTCCCCCCCCCCCTTGACCTCCATCAAGCTTAAATATACACCCTACAAGACCCTCCTTCAAGATAGATTTGTACATTTGTTGATAGAAAAACAAAATAAGACGTATTTTTCGTCTTATTGTGGTTACCATTATACGATCATCTTTAGCTTTATAATTAATCTATCTCTGTGATTCAAAGGGGTAGCTCATCTCTCAATAAATCTTCTAAATACTATTGGCCCTTCTTAACCCATTCAGTACCAGGGACGTCCTTTTCACCATATTCTGGCAACTATTAGACGATTCTATCAAGCTTAGGAAGGACCACTAGCAAATATAAGACTTCAAACTATCTCAGCCAACATTTTTAACTACCACAGATCCTTCCTGAGCTGCGTAATATCGTCTAAATATAGCTAGAGTAAAATGAAAAAGACGTCGTCGGTACAGTATGGGTTAACTGCCTAAAGTCGTTTAAGGGGGGGATGGTTCACGTTTCGGGCGTTTTTTTGCATGTATTCATTAATTTTCTAGTTTCCTCCCTAGACCTCCATCAAATTAAAAAAAAACATCCATTAGATCCCCCTTTTAGATTAATTTGTACATTTTTCGGTAGAAAAATGTCCTGGCCGAAGGCCGGTTCTTCCAACATTACAGGCTCACTTTCGTTCGCCAGGGGAAAAAATCGACAACTAAATAGCGCGAAAGGTCTATATATTAACAAAGAAATGAGGCGAAAGGTCTTAAAATCAACTAACTAATGGGGCAAACATCTTAACATCTGAAAACTAATGGGGCTAAACATAAGGGAGAAAGTGGTCCCGAAAACCGGCCCATCCCCTCTTAATGGTAGACAGAATAAAAAGTAGAAATGGCGTCATCGTACTGAAGAGTTTAACAATACTTAGTTTTCCAAGAGGCTATTATTATTCCCTTATAATAATGTGAGTGTAAACTGTGTTTCTTCATATTTTATTCAACCCTTTACCTCCTAAACATTCACCCTTATCACCATTTTTTTTATCTCGGCGCTCGTCTGCAATAAAACGGGCTTTGGAAAGATAACTCCCTGGCAGGTATTAAAATTACATTAGGGGGGTATTTAAGATGGTATCGGCTGTGTGTGCTTTGTGTTGGGCTGCTCACGAGGGAAGACTGTGTGTTTAAGGTGGGGAGAGAGAGAGAGAGATTGATTTTGATTTTGCCCCGAGAGGCGAGTTTATTGAGCAGCGCCCCCCCCCCCCCCCCCCCCCCCCCCCCCCCCCCCCCCCCCCCCCCCCCCCCCCCCCCCCATCCTGTGAGGGGACAACCACTGGTAAGGCGATACATACTGCTCAAAGAGCCATTATTCCACTGAAACAACAGCATCGTCGTCTGGTTACATTCATATTTGTGTTTATAAATCAGGTTGACATTATTCAGATGTGTTATTATAGTTTCCTCATTTAACCCTGCTCAGGTAATGTTCCAGAAGTGTAATGAAATTAGCAATGTGGCCCCATATGGGGACCGGCACTTTAAATGGCTCTCACCCGAAAACTGTATGATGGATTTTAAATTTCTTGTTACCAATAGAAACTACAATTAATGCTTAATATTATGTTAAGAGCAAATTACACTACTGTAAATATTAAGTCTATTATATAAAAAAATAAAAAATAAAAGTAGTGAAAAAAAAGGGTCAACAAAAGTGAGGCATATCTCGTACATTACATAAGCTGGATTAATTTGGTTGCAGGGCTGTGGAGGGTATGGCTGAGGGTCTAGGGTGACAACAAGGCAGAACTCTGGGGCTAAAAAAAAGTTTGATAGGAATGGGAAATTTGTAGTACACATTTGGGATTATGGACCCCATATGGTGACCGGACAGGTTGGTACAGGAAAGGGGAGGAGAGAGAGAGCGGCGGCTCACACCCTCTCCCAGTTGTATGACGATGCGGACTGACTGCTCGTCTTCAAAATTTCTTGCCATCGGCCTCCGGCCGTGAAATATTCGCAAAAAACCTGTTTTACGCATATTTGTTGGCCCATATGGGGCCAATATGCCTGAGCAGGGTTTGTCACATGGTCTGTATGTACGTATCTCATTTAAAAAAAAAAAAAAAAGAGAGAGAGAGCAAGCAAGCTTGTAGTGACTGAATTATTAATTGACAGGTTGTAAATAATAGCACTACAGAACTAGTGCAATCGTATGAGGAGACTTCATATTTTCATTACATCAATGTTTATTGAGATCATAGTTAGCTGAATACAATTATTACAAAAATAGGCAATGGTATAAATCAACATAAAGAGAGAGAGAGAGCGAGAGCGAGCTAGAGCTAGTTAGTTTCGGAGGTTCACCCTTTTGCATCGCCAATTCCTTTTTAACGTGTATCCTGTCTATCATTAACGATTACATTTATGTTAGAAAGGACTCATGTCAATCAAATCTTAATTGGGATAGTTTTTTTATCTCCAGAAACACTTCCCAGGTTTTTAATGAATTGATAGAAGTTATGTAGTATCACAAAGCCTCATTTTATGCTAATTTTATAAAAGTAACACCACATCTGCCATAGCTCTCATATCACCATAATCTCCCCAGCTACTGATCTCATAAAATGTAACACGCCATCTCCATAGCATCCTCTTATCATACTATCTCTCCCTTTAACTCATCAATACACATACACCATCACATATATAGCCACTGATCTTCTATAAGTAACACGACATCTCCCATAGCACCATCATATCACAGCATTTATCCTTTTAGCACATCTATCAATACATACACCATCACATATATAGCTACTGATATTATAAAAGTAACACGGCATCCCCCATAGCACCATCATATCACAGCATCACATATTTAGCTGCTGAATTTATATAAATGACACGACCTATCTCATAGCGACCCCTCTAATCACACCATCACATATATATAACACAACATCTCCCATAGCAACCCCTTATCACACCATCACATAAATAGCTACTGATCTTATATAAGTAACACAACATCTCCCATAGCAACACCTCATATCACACCATCACATATATAGCTACTCATCTTATATAAGTAACACAACATCTCCCATAGCAACACCTCATATCACACCATCACATATATAGCTAGGCTACTCATCTTATATAAGTAACACAACATCTCCCATAGCAACACCTCATATCACACCATCACATATATAGCTACTCATCTTATATAAGTAACACAACATCTCCCATAGCAACACCTCATATCACACCATCACATATATACAGTAGCTACTGATCTTATATAAGTAACACAACATCTCCCATAGCAACACCTCTTATCACACCATCACATATATAGCTACTGATCTTATATAAGTAACATAGCATCTCCCATAGCAACACCTCATACCACACCATCACATATAGAGCTACTGATCTTATATAAGTAACACAACATCTCCCATAGCAACCCCTTATCACACCATCACATAAATAGCTACTGATCTTATATAAGTAACACAACATCTCCCATAGCAACACCTTATCTCACCATCACATAAATAGCTACTGATCTTGTATAAGTAACATATCTCCCATAGCAACACCTCATATCACACCATCACATATTGATACCTTTTGATGTGTTCGCCGCTCTTCTAGCGGCACCAAGGAGCGCGACGCCCCTCGTTATGGGTGGTGATTTGGTGCAGTAGACTGTTTGAAGCGACAGCTCGCTCCCTTGCGAGGATGGGCTCGTCTGGCACTTTTTGCAGTTCGACATCTAGGGCTCTCTTGAAGTTGTCTAACGAGATGTCCCTCATGTCTCTTACTCGCCGTGGGAGTTTGTTGAAGAGACGTGGGCCTCTGTGTGATAACCAGCCCTCTCGCAGAGAGCCCATAGCACCCCTGTTATTCATCCGGGGGATTTCGCATTCCCAGCCTCTCCTATCACTGAATTTCATGACTATCGGAGTATGTAGGTTTGGTACTAAACCCTCTGCGATTTTCCACGTGTATATTATTAGGTAACGTTCTCTTCTACGTTCCAGTGAGTACAGATTCAGTGCTCTTAAACGCTCCCAATAGTGTAGATGTTTTATCGAACTTATATGCGAAGTGAAATTTCTTTGTACACTCTCTACGTCATTTATTTCACCTGCTTTGTATGGGGATGTTAATACGCTACAGTATTCAAGCCACGGTAGCACTAGAGATTTGAAGAGCGTTATCATAGGCAATTCACCGCGTGTTTTTAAAGTACGCAGAATCCAACCCGTTAGACGTTTCGCAGCCGCCACTTTGACCTGGTTATGTACTTTGAAACCCATATTTTCAGACATTAATACCCCAAGGTCTTTCACATTGTCTTTCCGTTCTATTATGTGGTTAGATTCTGTTAAGTAATTTGTAATTTCTTTAACACCATTATTATCTCCGTACCGTATTAATTGGAATTTTTCCTCATTGAATTGCATGTTGTTTTCCCTGGTCAACTGGAACACTACATTCATGTCTTCCTGCAGTCGGCCCGTGTCCTCTTGTGTGTTTATTATCTTGCTTAATTTTGTGTCATCAGCAAAAGACGACACCGTATATATAGCTACTGATCTTATATAAGTAACACAACATCTCCCATAGCAACCCCTTATCACACCATCACATAAATAGCTACTGATCTTCTATAAGTAACACAACATCTCCTATAGCAACCCCTTATCACACCATCACATAAATAGCTACTGATCTTCTATACGTAACACAACATCTCCCATAGCAACCCCTTATCACACCATCACATAAATAGCTACTGATCTTATATAAGTAACACAACATCTCCCATAGCAACCCCTTATCACACCATCACATAAATAGCTACTGATCTTCTATAAGTAACACAACATCTCCCATAGCAACCCCTTATCACACCATCACATAAATAGCTACTGATCTTCTATAAGTAACACAACATCTCCCATAGCAACACCTCATATCACACCATCACATATATAGCTACTGATTTTATATAAGTAACACAACATCTCCCATAGCAACACCTCATATCACACTATCAGATATATACAGTAGCTACTGATCTTATATAAGTAACACAGCATCTCCCATAGCAACCCCTCTTATCACACCATCTCTCCCTTTAGCTCATCTGTCACTATTAGCCTACTCCCTGCACCCCCTTACCCATGCTAACATAACCCAACTGGACCATCCATCCTGCTCTACCCTGCCTTACTTTCTACCTCTATACTATCCATTTCGCAGTCTCCCCCCTCCCCTCTCACTCTCTCTCACACACACACACACACACACACACACACACACACACACACACACACACACACACACACACACTCTCTCTCTCTCTCTCAGTAGAGAACAAAGTTCATAAATTATTGGGCTATATTTAGAGGCAATGTAAGTATAAAAATAAGGAAATAGTCCTCACACTACAACGCTCTGATATGGCCTCTCCTCGAGTATTCTGTGTTTATTCTGGTCTCCTGCACTCAGGAAAAATATAGAGCGACCTAAAAGAGTACAAGCTAGGGCTACCAAGCTTATTGCATCGTTTAGAAGACTGAGCTATGAGGGCCGGTTGAGAGCTCTTGATCTCTTTCTGTTGGAAACATGCAGACTAAGAGGTCAGCTCATTGACATTTATAAAATACTTTAATGGCTTTGGCAATGTGAATCACATCAAAATGTTTAGCCTCAATATGAATATAACACGCAACCATGGCTGGAAGTTAAATTGAATATATTCACACTAGTATTTGTGGACACTTTTTCACATGTCTGATCTGTTCTACCTGGAAAAAAAATTCCCTCAGATGTTGTAAACAGTTCTTTAGTAGAGCAGTTCAAGAAGAGAATATATAGTATTTTGCACACTCTGTAAGGAGTGTAGTGCGCTAAACAATCTTTCTCCTTCCACTTCGAGTATCTCCCCGGAATGGACAACAAGGTCGTTGAGATATTAACTAATCCTTGTTCCCCCCCCCCCCTCTCTCTCTCTCTCTCTCTCTCTCTCTCTCTCTCTCTCTCCTTCTCTCTCTCTCTCTCTCCTCTCTTACTCTCTCACTCTCTCTCTCTCTCTCTCTTCTCTCTCTCTCCTCTCCTCTCTCTCTCTCCTCTCTATTTCTTCTCTCTCTCTCTCTCTCTCTCCTCCTCTCTCTCTTCTCTCTCTCCCTCTCTCTCCACTTACCTGACCCAAAACCGGAGAATTGTAACAAGCTGTACGTACCCCGATGAGGTCGTAAGATAGAAGATAAAAGAGATAAGGACCCAGCATCCACGATAAGAAATCTCGACCCAGATGAAGTGAAAAGGAAAAAAAATAATGGAGAACATGGATGGAGAGAGAGAAAGTTTAGTTGGAAGTTGAGGGGAAGACATTAGCTAAATTAATTTCTGCGTGAGATGTTGACTTTGGCTTGTTTTTTTTGTTTTTTTTTGTAACTGTTTTTACTCATTTACTTGTTTGTATTTCCTAAAAACGTGTGACTGAACAGCAAAGCAATTAAACCCCAACTGTATGGAGAGAAACATATTAGTAGAGACAATTGTTGGTTAATTTTGTACTTTTGAAGGTGGAGCAATTGCCTTGTTCTTGGCGAATAGAAAGAGATGTTGAATTTTGGTAAATATCTATTATAAATTGTCCTGACTACCGTACCTACTGTAGTACTGTAAAAAAGTACGTTTTTAAAGTATGTGTATTATCTTGCAATGAGTTTACCTTGAGCTGTTTCGGCCATCATTGATAACAAAACAATTTAAGATTTAAGAAATATTGAGGAGTATTTAAGAAATATTTAAGAAATATTAATCATGATATTGTCCAATGCCTTCTCTACTGGCATCTTGCGTAGGAAGGACTATCATTTTTGCAAGAGTCGCTAAGATTTTCAGATGGTGTCAAATGGGCACAACGAAATATGTTACTCCTTTATAAACCTAAATATACCTTTTGTGTTCACTCATCTACACTGTATATTATGTAGAACGAAAAGGGTCATATCAGGTTAAATTACAGTCTAAAATAGAACTCCTTTGTTTGGGATGTAAATTACATGTAAAAATGTATTTCATATATACTCAAAATCTAATTTATTATTTGTATTTTGATTTGTTAACCCTTTCAGTACCGATGACGTCTTAAATATATGATTGCAGTTACTTGTAGACGATTTTATGAATCTTAGGAAGGATACATGTTTGCTTAAAGAATTAATTTATATATTCCGTAGCCTTTTAATTGGTAGATGTAATTCCTAAGGTGAATAACATCATCTAATAGTTGCCAGAAAATAATGCTAAAGACGTCAACGTTACTGAATGGGTTAAAGTTTTGTCTTTTAAATGGACATTGCAAAATCTACACTAATATATTTAAATTTAAATATATATCGTATAATGTATTGAATTGTCCACTGTTACATCGATGCATTTTATTAGTTTTAATAACAAGGATTATCCTAGTATGACCAGTACTTGGTTTGAAAGTAAAAATGTTTGTGCAAAATATTGAGAAATTATTGTAAATAATTAATATACTGTATATATATATATATATATAAGTGAAAATTCAAAGTATAAACATTGCAATCATTGTATATTAATGGGGTAATTAGATAGCTAGCCGTCAAATTGGGTTGAAATATGTTACAAAGGTTAGTAATGGTAAATTGATAGAAAAATACTTATGGAAAAGATTAATCAATTAAGTCAAATTAGACGCATGAGGTAGATATATTAATACTTTCAGAGTAAACTAATGGTAAATAGAGTGAAAGTGAACAATAAGTAAATACAACTATATCATGTTTTTGAGAAAGGTGGTGAAAAGAACAGACACTGCTACTGATAAACCCTTAGATACGACCAAGACAAGATACAATGGTGATGATAGGCAGAGATAACACTAGATGATGGTGGTGATGGTGCGGGGATAAGGGAGGGAAGCTGATGATGGCATAGATTACTGGATAGGAAGGGGAAATATTCAGTAAGACTTGTGTTTATGCATAACTGATCCAAGGGGGGCTCCATTTGTTTGGCAATATTAAGACGTTGCACCCCATTAGTTTGGTGATTGCAAGACGTTTTGCCCCATTCAGGTGTCGATTTTTGGCGAGTGATAGCGAGTCTGCAATTTTAACAGCCTTTTGCTGGGACATTTTTCTACCGAATAATGTACAATTTTAGCTTGCAGAGGAGTCTGAGAAGCGTGTTTTTTTTGTTTAGTACAAACCAGAGAGAGAAGAAAATGCAGGTCACCCCCTTTAAGGGGAGGTATTTAGTTTGTTCCATAGACCTTCATCAAGCTTAAAATTACACCCCCTTGAGTCCCTTTCAAGATAAATTTGTACATTTTTCGGTAGAAAATTTTCCCGGCCAAAGGCCGGTTCTTCATAAATTACAGGCTCGCTATCGCTCGCCAGGATAACATCGACACCTGAATTGCACGAAAGGTCTTAATATGGGGGTGAAAGTTCTTAAAATCGCTAAACTAATGGGGCAAACGTTTTATAATATTAAAAGCAATGGGGCTAAACATGAGGGAGAAAGGGGTCAAGAAAAAAATTCCTCAAGTGGAGATCTCCCCTTAAGGCACGTGGAAGCATGTAGGAGGAATTAGGTATTTCAGTATCTTCCTATTAATCTATACCTATTTATCTAATAGATTTGAAGATGGTGTTGAATAAGGCGGAGAGGAGGACAATATTCAGTAGACTCGTGTTTAACACCTAACGAGCGGCCTAGGCGGTAATTAATATGTACCGCCCAGCGGGGTGTTTTTACCCAAAATAGGGTTGTTTACGTGATCATTTTCATGCCTAAATAAGATCCAGAGCATAAAACAAGTATCTATCCCTGAAAGGGCATAAACAGAGCTTTCCAATGACACCCCAACGATCCTTGTACGACCGCTGGTTTTCTTGCAACAATCGTGCAACACGAGTGCAAAAACCATGTAATTCGGTACTTTCCCTACATAATTCACTGTGTAGCGAGTGTGAGAGGGTGGAGGAGGGTGGGATTCATGTCAGTTGGTCCACCGCGGTGGTCTGGAGCAGTCATACGCTCGCTACTCTCCTGCCACCACTTATCTCTCTCTCTCAGCAACATTACGTGCTGAAAATGGCCCACGACTTATGTTGTGAGCCGCCACATAGTCCAAATTTCTTTCACTCGACATATGTTGCGCGCCGCCAGTTAAGGGTTAAAGAAAGAAATGAGAAAACATAAGCGAACAATGAGGCCTTGTTGAGTATTTACTGTATATATATTTAGCTACCCTTCTATGTATATACTTGTCAATAAGTATCAATCTGAATATGTATGGAGATGGCATAGATTAGAGGGTGATATTGCATAAGGTGGAGATAGCAGGGAGTGATTTTCAGTAGACTTGTGTTTGAGGAAAGGTGAAACACATGTATGAGGAGTGAGCTTGTATTGGAGTATGTACAGTATGTATCTATTTATCTTTCCATTTACTGCCTTGTCTATGGATCGGTCTTCAATCTGTCTATTTTATTGTGTATAGTTATATTTCTATTTACGGTCTTATTTTACGGTCTTATCCATCGATCGATCTAGCGAACAATCAACCTGTCATTCTATTTTGAATAATTATATACTAATTTTATGCATATTTGAAAGTGAAATCAGGAGCGAGTGGGTTCTGTATCTATCTTACTGTATAATAATAATAATAATAATAAGCTTCTGGTTACTTATATAGCGCCCGTATCTCCTCCGTCGAGGATTCACAAGCGCTTGGCTTTCTTTAGTCTACCAGAGACCATTACCCATCCCCCTTGCTCGTGGGGAGATGGTAACCGCCGGCTGTATCCTAGAAAAACTTTTCAATCTGAGCGGGGGTTGAACGTGAGACCTTCAAGATGGGAATCAGGCACGCTATCAACTGAGCCAGCCGGACGGCTGTAAATATGTATATATTCAATATATATACAGTATATATATATATATATATATATATATATATATATTGATATTTGGTCATTATTTTAAACTGCTAAACAGTTCGTGTAATATATTTTAAACGATATGAACTGGTACCTGGTAGTAATCAGTTTGCTCATTATTAATAAGAAGGACAAAAAACAGTTGATTAATAGTGGACGCTGACATAAAGTTATTTGCTAGAGTGACTGCCGAGATTAATAGTCTGGTTAGGGAGAGTTAAGGGAGGAGGACTCGCTTTTTATGACCCCTGTCTCCCTCATGTTTAGCATATTAGTTTTGAGGTTTTAAGACGTTCGTTTCGTTAGTTTGGCGATTTTGAGACCTTTCGCCTCATTTTTGTGTCAATATTAAGACCTTTCGTGCCCTTTAGGTGTCAATGTTTTCCTGGCGAGCGATAGCAAACCTCTAATTTTAGAAGAAACCGGCGTTCGGTCAGGAAATATTTCTACCGAAAAATATAGAAATTTATCTTGAAAGGGGATCTAAGGGGTATTTTTCTAAGCTTGATGGAAGGTCTAGCGAGTAAGCTCAAAAATAAATAAATAAATAGGTAAATATACAGACCAAAAACCAAGCACTACCCCCTTAATGATTTTTTTTTTTTTTTTTTTTTTTTTTTTTTTTTTTAAAGAGACAATGAACGGAGGAAGGAAAAACACAGATCAAACAAAAAGGTCCATGTGCCTAAAGGCATCCTCCATTCATAAAATGTTTGTAACAACTGGATTTAAACTTTTGTAGATTGTAAGTTTGTGGAAAGCAACTCAAGGGAAGTGAATTCCAAAGAGTAGTAGTTCTAGGGATAAATTAATTTTGATAAGCAGAAGTTCTGCATTGTGGAGGAGAAAGTGTAAATTCATGGGCGCTCTCAGCTGCCCTAGTTCTATGTGGAGAGGCGGCACAATTGAAGCAAGTTCCTCGGAACAATTGCTGTGAAAATATCTAGAATAATGCAAGGGATGCAACGTTTCTTCGTATGGATAATGTAGGAAGGTCCTGTGTGATTACAGGGTTATTGATTAATCTAATAGCTTTATTTTGAATTTTGTCCAAGTGCCTCAATGCAACCACTCCACTTCCACTCCACAGAGGTGAACAGTAATCCATCTGAGAACGCACATGACTTTTATATATTACGGCCAAACTGCTCGTCAGTGAAGAATTCTCGAACTCTGTACAGGAGTCCCAGTTTTTTAGAGGCATTCTTAGCAATGCTTCTAACATAATGTGTCCAGCTCAAGTTAGTAGTTAATGTTACACCGAGAATGTCAATACTAGGGGAAGTGGGAACATTTTACATCATTAAAAAATATATGGGAGTCAGTGAGATTCTGTCGGTTAGAAAATTGAATGTACTTGGTTTTCTGTGCATTAAAGGAAACTAGATTCTTTTGTCCCCATTCATTAATTCTAGAAAGGTCCTGGTTCAGAGAAATTGCAGTGTTTATTTTGAATTTTTTAAGATCGGGTTGGGTGAAAGAATTGGTAAATGTGAAGGAACTGTGGAGTGTTGAGTCATCTGCGTAGGAATGTATTGGATTATGAGTGGTAGATATGAGATCATTGATATGAATGAGGAACAGAGTTTGGGGCCAAAACTGATCCCTGGGGAACACCAGCATTTATTGAGTGAAATTGAGAATAAAGGCCATCTACCATTACACATATTTTTTGTTATGAAGATAAGAAGAAATTAGTGGAACTAATGATGCAAGGCCGTAGTGTGACATCTTCGACAATAAGGATTGATGCCCGACTCTATCAAATGCCTTTGATATATCCAGTGCTATTGTATGTGTTTCACCATGTTGGTCTGTAGCTTGGTTGATTTGATGCGTAAGAAGGCAAAGAATGTCTGCAGTTGATCGACATCGTCTAAAACCATATTGCCTATCACTGATTAATTTATTATTCTCAAGATGCTTTATTATGTGATTATTTAATATAATTTCAAAGACTTTACCAAGAGTGGAAGTTATAGCTATTGGTCTGTAGTTTGATGGATCTGAAGAGGCACCTTTTTTTATGAACTGGATGGATGTTTGCTTCTTTCCAGGATGAGGATACAAGGGATTTATCTACACTGTATATAATAAAGGTTATCGTAAGAGTATTTGAAGGTTCCATAATAGTATACCCTTATAAAGGTATATTGGCAGTGATGATGCCATGTATTATAAAGATATATCCATTTATTGTATATACATTTTGTATACCCTTGTTACTGTATATCCTTGATTATTTACACTGTAGACGATGCAGATATTGGGATAAATATTTGAGATCAATAGTTGAGAGGAATAGCTTAGATACATCTAATGATTTAGCTAGTTGGAAAATAGTTAAACTAATTATTTTAAGCTGCATAGTTGAGAAATAGGTAACGAATACTTGAGAATATAAATTGTGATGAATTATTGCGATACAGAGGTAAGAAATACTGTAGTTTCTATGATATATACTGTATAATCTATAAAGATGACGTCTAGTGTAGTCTAGTGTCTATTATAGTGGAGGTTCGGCTGTCGAGCGGCCTCGGCTAGAGCTGCTCCCACCCAGATTGATTTAAGGTTTACTCCCTTAGACGGGTTGTCGACCAAGGCTGACGAGTCCCATCCACTCGTCCCTTTTAGCTGCCTCTTATGACAAGCAGGGATTACGGAGGGAGTGTTCTTTATCCACTGCAACCAGTGCAGAGGCCCCTATACCCTAGGGCAGGGACGATAGAGATATTATAGACATAACAATACACAGTAATGGGAATGGCGTAGTGATGTTCTATGTAAAGTGGGAAGAGAGAGAGAGTGAGAGTGTGTGTGTGTTAAATTAAAGAAAGGTGACGTAGGAATAGTGACCAAGATACAAAGATAGGGAGGGAGACATTGGCTCGTGGTTGGTTTAAAGATAGGACATCGGTTGTGGGTAGGACAGAGAGAGAGAGAGAGAGAGAGAGAGAGGCTTGGATAGTGCAAATATTCCAACTCGATAATATTTCAGCATTGCAGATATTTTTCGGTGTCTCAAGTTATTTAGAGCACAACTATATTATTTAATACATATATATAAGGATAATTCAATAACCAAATAAAATACATATTTAATACAATTAAAAACATAAATGTATATACTATAAATATAAAAAGAAAAGGAAAACAAAAAGTGGGGATTGGGCCTGAGTAGATAGATAGATAGATAGATAGATAGATAGATAGATAGTTAAGGGGAGGTCTTTAGTTTGGTCCGTAGATATCCTTCAAGCTTAAGATTACACCCCCTTGAGCCCCTTTCAAGATAAATTTGTACATTTTTCGGTAGAAAAATGTCCCGGCTGAAAGCCGGTTCCTCTTAAATTACAAGTTCGCTATCGCTCGCCAGGATAAAATTGACACCTAAATGGCACGAAAGGTCTTAAAATTGACAGAAATGGATTGAAAGTTCTTAAAATCGTCAAAATAATGTGGCAAACGTCTTAAAATTAGAAAAACAATGGGGCTAAACATGAGGGAGAAAGGAGTCCAGAAAAAATCCCTCAAGTGGATATCTCCCCTTAAATATACGCATAAAACCCTGACGCATTATTATCATACTAGATACGGTTTGTAGTTGATGTAGTGGTAAAGCCAGCGGAATTAGCTACTTCTGTGCCGGTGATATCCTGGTCATAATATTCTGGCAATGATTAGACGATTTTATTCAGCTTAGGAAGGATCTCTAGCAATAGTAAGGCTTCAAAGTATCTCAACCAATCCTTTTAAGCTGGATCATACCGTCTTAGTATAGCTAGACTAAAATATAACAGGGTGTCGATCCGGAGCTAGTTTGTTTAGGAGTTGAACGCGTATGAGAAGGAATACAAGAAAAATAACGTGAAGTAGCATTGTTTTGGCCATGTTGTCACTTCCAAGGATATACTTTGAATTACCGGTACTGTACATTCTATTGTTATGTATTTCACTCCAATACCAAGCACCTCCCAAATATACCATCATTTTGTCTTTACGTATACAATAATAAGGACTGAAGCTAATGGGCTCGGCTTTCGTTTGGCTCGCTCTGTGCTGTATTAATGTCTGTCAGATGTTAAATAGGGTGGGTAAGTGTAGGAACCTGTTTGTACATCTCACTCAGAAAGAACAAATCATGTGTAAATATTGCTGATACCAATTATTGATAAAAACATAAAGAATTGGTGCCGAGACATCACTTATTAGCCTGACTGTACCGCAATGCTTATTCTCATTGTCATTTCTCCTTTCTTCCAGGTGAGTCCCGATGGTGGTGGTGGGAAGGTTTGGGGCGGCACAGGTAAGGTGGGCGATAATTGGGTGAAATGTCTTAAAATCTCCAAACCAATGGGGGGAGAGAAGACGAGGAGATGAGAGAGAGAGAGCTGAGCAGGAGAGAGAGGAGATAGGAGAGAGAGACAAGTGAGAGAGTGAGATAGGAGAGAGAGAGAGAGAGAGAGACGGAGCAGAGAGATGATGAGACTGAGGATGAGGAGACGAGAGAGAGAGAGGATGAGAGAGAGAGAGAGAGAGAGAGAGAGAGAGAGAGAGAGAGAGAGAGAGGAGGGGTGGAGTATGAGAGATTAGAGAAAACAAAAAATGACGCGAGGTTATGGAGAGGAGGACCTTAAGGGGAGGCAGACCGTTTTTCTGGGCCCCCTTCTCCCTAATGTTTAGCCCAACTAGTTTTGATATTATATGACGTTCGGCCCATTAGTTTGGCGATTTTAACACCTTTCGCCCCATTTCGTTGTCAATTTTATGACCTTTCGTGCCATTAAGGTGTCGATTATTTCCTGGCGAGCGAAAGCGAGCCTGGAATTTTAAGAGGAATCGACCTTCGGCCGGGACATATTTGTACCGAAAAGTGTACAAATTTATCTTGAAGGGGGGTCTAGGGGGTGTTTTTCTAAGCTTGATGGAGGTCTAGGGAGGAAACTAAAAAAATATATGAATAAATGAATTAATAGACCAAACAAACGGCCAGTCTCCCCTTAAGAAAGAAGAGAAGTGAGATAGGTCAGGAAAAAATGCGAGTTGGGTGGAGGATGGTGGAGATACGGGTCACGAGAAGAGAGAGAGAGAGAGAGGTGTTTGTTGATATGCTCAGCAGAAAATATATGTCATGAATCATCGTAGGCACTTGAAATCAATAGTGTAATTATATGTATATAATACATATACCGTATATACAGTATATATATATATATATATATATATATATATATATATATACCGGTATATATATATATATATTCTTTATATATATCTTTATATATTTTTTGTTGCAGAATGCCTTTCCACAGGGTTCTGTTCTTCTCCCATTAATATCAATGAAGATGATTATGGTTTGGATCTTATCGCTCAGGTTAGCATATGGGTTGATTTGCACAATCCTAAATCCTGTTGAATCATTTTGCATGGTTCTCCGTATATACTGAGTGAATGGTCTGAGATATGGTAGATGCCACTAATCATGTAGAAGTGCACAGTTATGCATATATGTCAAGCAAATCTTGAGATATAATATTCAATATTGGAATGCAATTTAAAAACAACTGATTAGAAGTGAATTTGGGTGTGCAGAATACCCATGAATACCAAATGCCCTAAAATTATATGAGTATTACAGTATAACGAATTGAAAATGTTTCTTATACCAATATGCTTTGCTTTATTAAGAATGCAACCCATAAGCCGAGAAGATAAACGTAAAACCATATTTTGATATAAGATATAAGAAAGTAGAAAACCTAAAATTGAATACATAGATAAGAGGAAGATAAAGCGTAAGGGAATGGAAGCTGACACTGATTAATTATTTGGTCTATAAGGCTGATTAGTTGTGTAGACCAAGCTTGTTGATAACACTCACACACATCTTAAATAACATATATATATATACTATGTGTGTGTGTGTGTGTATATATACATAAATATACTGTATAATATACTGTATACTGTACATATACATCCATTATGTATAGTATTAAAGCATGGACTACACAAATGCAGGGGGAGGATCGAAAATAAAATAGTAAGATTAGAAATTGAGTGAGGAAAGTAGGATTTGATGTGTACAAAATAAAAGAGTACTTAGGGGAGGGATGGCGTGTAGTGCTAAACTAGGAGAACCAAGATTGAAGAGGATAAAATAACCAGGCTGGGACGAATGGAGAGAGAGGGGAGAGAACGAAATAACATGGTAAGGAAAGGGGAGATGGAAGAAGAGGAGGTGATGGAGGAGGAGGAGGAGGGGAAGATGTAGGAGAAGGAGGAGGAGGCGATGGAGGAGGTGGTGGAGAAGGAGGAGGAGGAGGAAGGAAACGGGGGAGTAGGAGGAGGTGGAAACACCAACAAAAACCCAAAACAAAAAAAAATATTAAATAGATGTAGGAGGAGGTGATTGAGAAGGAGGAGGGGAAGATGTAGGAAGAGGTGGTGGTGATAGAGAAAGATGAGGAGGGTGTGATGGAGAACGAGGAGGAGAGAGCAAGAGGTAATGGAGGAGGAAGGGAAGGAGAAGGTGAGGGACGGAGAGGGGGAGAGTGAGGAGAGAGAAGGAGAAGGAGGAGAACGAGGAAGAGAGAAAAGGAGTATGATAGATGAAGGAGGAAGAAGAAGAAGACGAAGAAGAACAATAACAATAACACCACCCAATACCAACATCCAAAAATAAACAACTGAAACCTGTTTATAAATTAAGGGACAGTGTAAACGTGAACGAAATAAGAGGCGGAGAAAAAAATAAAAGAGACAAAAATAATTGAGAGAGAGGTGAGCGAGGTACTGGAGAGAGAGAGAGAGAGAGAGAGAGAGAAAAAAAAAATAATACATAGCTTTACATATATACACTAGCCACACAGACCTTACGATCCAAGCCAGTTGATCAGCCCTTAGTTTTAATACAGATAGCAGAATCTCAAATAAAGAACCGTGGAAGGAAAGGATTCACTGCAGAGAGAGAGAGAGAGAGAGAGAGAGAGAGAGAGAGAGAGAGAGAGAGAAAAAGAGAGAGAGAGAGAGATATGATAAAACGAGGGCGTAATAGGAGTTTTTTATAGACATTTTATCTGATGGTGACTTTTTGTTTTGTGTTCCAGTTACCACCATGTTTTATTCAGCTTAACCCTTTCAACAAGACGACGAATGATATTCGTTATTAATGCTACAACCAAGGAATTGTACTCGGCTTAAGGTGAAGTTGAACTTCTAGGAATGAAAGATAAATACAATCTCAAAACTAACCCTCCAACTCTTACATATCCTTCCTAAGCTGAATGAAATCGTCCAGATGCAGTAGTGAGAACATGAATTAGCATCATCTGATTAAATCTATTCAATTCAACTGCTGAGCTCTCGAACTCTCTCCCAGAATCAGTCTTTCCCTCTTCCTATGACTTAAATTGCTTCAAACTCTGTGTGTCCAGGCATTTAGGCTCGAACGTCCCTTGATTTTGGCCCTGTCACTCTCTCAACTCTGGGGAAGGCACTCACTGCCTTTTGTCTCCCTCTCTCACATAGAAAAAAAATGCGTTACGAACAATTTGTTGTCTCCAAGCGTTCAGTGCCTGAGAGGGTTTTTCATCCCAAATAGAATAATGTGGTGGGAGTTAAAATGAAGCACGAATAGATTGGCATACAATTATATTATGTTTAAAAATTACGTCTTGTGATAGTTGTGTTAATATTTATACGTAAACCTGTTCTCTCCGTGAAAGCCATGTCGGCTAAAAAAAAAAAAAAATCGTCTGGAAATTGCAAGTAACATTACACAAGGGCCATCTTCTGATCGAAGAGAGAGAGAGAGAGAGAGAGAGAGAGAGAGAGAGAAGAGGGAGCAGGAGAAATAGGAGGGATGAGAGAGAGAGAGAGAGAGAGAGAGAGAAACAAAACAAGCGCGAGAGAGAGAGAGAGAGAGAGAGAGAGAGAGAGAGTAAGAGCGAGAGCAAACATGGGAACTGGGCACAGATACGCAAATATGGATAAATGAGGAGCTTGCGAGGGAAATTGAGATAAATCCAGTGAAAACATCCGAGGCAAGAGTGGATTATTGACCGTATGAAAGTGATGTGATAGTACAGTTATCGCCGAAAGACCGTGGTACAGTCGGTGCATGAAGTTCACTGACCCTTATCGTATACAAAATTTACTGTCCAAAAGTATGGTTTAAGGGGACAGTGGATATTTTTGGGGGTCTATATATTTATATCATATATATTTTAGTTTCCTCACTCCGTCAAACTTAAAAGAACGTCCATTAGATCCCCCTACGAGATTAATTTGTAAATTTTTCGATAGAAATATGTCTCAGACGAAGGCCGGTTACTCCACAATTACAGACTCGCTATCGCTAGCCAGGACAAACGTCGACACCTAAAGGGCACGAAAGGTCTTAATATTGACAAAGAAATGCGGCGAAAGGTCTTAAATTCGTCAAACTAATGGAGCAAACGTCTTTAAATCTCAAAACTAATGGGGATAAGCATGAGGAAGAAAGGGGACCAGAAAAACGGCCCATCTCCCCTTAAAAAGGTATGAGAAGGGTAAAGGGTTCATGACGTTCCTCTATATCATATCATGTACAGATTACACTGTCAATAAATATAAGTATTTTAAGGTGTGAAAAGAGTAATTGAGTTGTCCATAATAATATACCTCTTATATTATAAATTTACGGTGGTAGTAATACATCCATCTAATATAATTATAGAAAGGTAAAGTACTACAAATATATCCAATGATTGTATACACAATATTTAAGCCCATATTTGTTTACATTGCTCATAACAAAAACAAAAAGTATGCATCTTAAGAGTTTTTCATAGTTCTTTATCTTGGAAGGCTAAATTTTTAGGTCTGTATGTGTAAAATAATATGCTATTGAATAATCCTGGTAATAATAATATTAATAATAATAATAATAATAATAATAATGATAATAATGATAATGATATAATGATAATAATAATAAACAAGTAGCAAGATAAGCAATGTAAAAAGAAGGCGGGGTGAAGGCATATGTCGCTGATTCATTATGACAAGTGGATCGACTGGGTGAAAAGGGGGACACAAAGAGTTTGGAGTCTTTATTACTCTTAAATTTTCGAGATACGTGCGGTAAATGCATATGTTATAATATATATGACAGGTTAAGGAGAGAGAGAGAGAGAGAGAGAGAGAGAGAGAGAGAGAGAGAGAGAGAGAGCTGGGCCTGTGGGTGAAAGGATAGATGGGGTAGTGGTCAGGGAGAGAAAGGACTGCGGTGGAGAGGGTGGGGGAGGGAGGGGAAGTGTGGTTAGTGGAAGGGGGGGGGGGAGGTTAGGAGAGGGAGGGATGATAAGAGAGAGATACAAAAAAATGAGGGAAGGAAAGAAAACAATAGGAGATGGAATAGTGAACAGAAAACGAGCATTGGAGGGGGGTTGCTGTATTAAGTGTGTTAAATAATTCCCGGAACATACAAATTGTAAAAGTTATAATATATAATACGATAAGCAAAGCGCAGGTACAGTTGTCTGCACAAGTTGCTGGTACACTCATATTGGTAAACACAAGACAGTGAACATAAAGTCGGGCATGTGATTATACGGAATATTTTAAAATAATTCATCAACGTGTCAGAATTGTCCAGTAGGTTAACAGTGGGAAAACAGTGATAGTGATTTTTTTTTTCTTTTTTTTTGGGGGGGGGTTGTGTGTTTTTTATTTTTTTATTTATTTTTTTTATTTTTTTTGGGGGGAGGGGGTGCTTGATGTGATGATGGTGAATGTGTTGGTGATAAATACTGTATGATGATAGTGGATGTGGGGGGTGGTGATGGTGTCTGTGGTGAATGTGGTGGTAGTAAATATGCGGATAGTGGATGTGGTGGTGGTAGTCAATGTGGTGGTGATAAATATGATAATAGTGGGTGTGGTGGTGGTAGTCAATGTGGTGGTGATAAATATGGGGATAGTGGGTGTGGTGGTGGTAGTCAATGTGGTGGTGATAAATATGATAATAGTGGGTGTGGTGGTGGTAGTCAATGTGGTGGTAGTAAATATGGGGATAGTGGGTGTGGTGGTGGTAGTCAATGTGGTGGTGATAAATATGATGATAGTGGGTGTGATGGTGGTAGTCAATGTGGTGTCTGTGGTGAATGTGGTGGTGATAAATATGATGATAGTGGGTGTGGTGGTGATAAATATGATGATAGTGGGTGTGGTGGTGGTAGTCAATGTGGTGGTGATAAATATGATGATAGTGGGTGTGGTGGTGGTAGTCAATGTGGTGGTGGTAGTCAATGTGGTGGTGATAAATATGATGATAGTGGGTGTGGTGGTGGTAGTCAATGTGGTGTCTGTGGTCAATGTGGTGGTGATAAATATGATGATAGTGGGTGTGGTGGTGGTAGTCAATGTGGTGTCTGTGGTGAATGTGGTGGTGATAAATATGATGATAGTGGGTGTGGTGGTGGTAGTCAATGTGGTGTCTGTGGTCAATGTGGTGGTGATAAATATGATGATAGTGGGTGTGGTGGTGGTAGTCAATGTGGTGTCTGTGGTCAATGTGGTGGTGATAAATATGATGATAGTGGGTGTGGTGGTGGTAGTCAATGTGGTGTCTGTGGTGAATGTGGTGGTGATAAATATGATGATAGTGGGTGTGGTGGTGGTAGTCAATGTGGTGGTGATAAATATGATGATAGTGGGTGTGGTGGTGGTAGTCAATGTGGTGGTGATAAATATGATGATAGTGGGTGTGGTGGTGGTGGTAGTCAATGTGGTGGTGATAAATATGATGATAGTGGGTGTGGTGGTGGTAGTCAATGTGGTGGTGATAAATATGATGATAGTGGGTGTGATGGTGGTAGTCAATGTGGTGGTGGTAAATATGATGAATTTGGTGATGGTGGTGAATGTGGTGGTGGTAAATATGTTAATAGTGGGTGTGATGGTGGTAGTCAATGTGGTGGTGGTAAATATGATGAATTTGGTGATGGTGGTGAATGTGGTGGTGGTAAATATGATGATAGTGGGTGTGATGGTGGTAGTCAATGTGGTGGTGGTAAATATGATGAATTTGGTGATGGTGGTGAATGTGGTGGTGGTAAATATGATGATAGTGGGTGTGATGGTGGTAGTCAATGTGGTGGTGGTAAATATTATGAATTTGGTGATGGTGGTGAATGTGGTGGTGGTAAATATGATGATAGTGGGTGTGATGGTGGTAGTCAATGTGGTGGTGATAAATATGATGAATTTGGTGATGGTGGTGAATGTGTTGATGGTGGTAAATATGATAATAGTGGGTGTCTTAATATGAAGGCTAATATGATGGATGCTTGTGTTCTCTGTGCCCGAATGAAGTCTGATTTTAAGGTTGCAGTGTTGATTATGCTGGATGTGGTACTGGATGTAAGGGTTGGGATGGAGATGGGGAATGTAATTACGATACACAAATTATAGATTTGTTGGGGGTTGTCGTGTTGTTTTTAATAGCAGTATTGGGGGTGGAGGTTGTGGTAATGTTAAAATGGTGGTAGTGGTGGTGAATTAATGGAAATGGTGGTGCTATTAGTGGTGATGGTAGAGGTTCAGATAGTGGCAGAGGAGGAGGGGAAAGAAGGCGGCAAGCGGAAGAATGACTAGAAGTGTAGATACTGTGGGGTAAAGCAGGGTAGCTGATGGTAATGGTGATGATGGAGTAGGTGAGATAGAGACAGATTATAGAGTATGACGGTTGCCCATGATGGATGACACTGCTGAAATATGCCAACATCATTACCAAACACATTCACATTATATAAGATATTTTATAATATAAATATATTTATAATAATAATTATATATTATATATATATACTGTACAGTATATATATATATATATATATATAGGCGCAAGCAACACCAAGGTAAACACGAACATCTTTATTCTGGTACCGGTAACGTTTCGACATTAACATATGTCATCATCAGACCTAAAGCAATAAGAAATAAATTTATTAATACATTATGTTGACATTTAAAGCAAATATATTTTTAATAATAATTTAGAAAAATATAAACAGTTAGAAATCGCGAAAAAAGAGAGGAGAATGGAGGAGAATTCGTGGGTGCCCAAGGTGGGCTTAAGATGGTGACCGGGTGGTCACCCGGGTGGTAACCGGGTGGTGTCACCAGAACAACTGAAAATTACTGAAAAATCTTTTTTGTTAATGGAATGGCCTAAAGGTTCACAATGGTCTCGAATGGCTGAAAAGGATGGTTTCCCCGTGGAGAATCTATTGCCACTACTATATATATATATATATATATATATATATATATATATATATATATATATATATATATATACCGGTATATATATATATATATATATATATATATATATATATATATATATATATATATATATATATATATATAAATATATATACATACAGTATATAACTATATATATAAGCATGTGTTTGCACAATTATCAGTAATTCTGTATGTACCAACAATAAACAAATAGCTTGATAGATAAATATAGATTGATGGGTAGTGTACTGTATGTACTGTGTAGCTTATTCCACATTGACCAGTAGTCCCATCTCAAGGCAGGGAAGTGTGCCCAAAGGGGGGTGAATGTGTGAGAGTCATTACGGAAAGGACTCACTTACAGTACATGACTGTTCAGTATTATTCATAACTTTTATCCATGACTGTACACTTACTTAACACAAAGACTCAGACAATAATTTGGTTAACTGGCTGAATTTCAGCAATCACGTGTTTAAGAATGTGTTTTGAACAATAAGCTAAGTAATTAGTGGATCTTGACAATAGTGTAAAGTTAAGTTTGCAAAATTATTAGACAGCAAGTCCAAATTTTTAGATTACATTATTTGAACATCTCTAGCATTTGTAAATCAAGCAAGATAGACAATGTGCTGGAATATGTTAGAGACTCCCGAATTGACCAAGAAAGACAATGTGCTGGAATATGTTAGAGACTCCTGAATTGACCAAGATGACAATGTGCTGGAATATGTTAGAGACTCCTGAATTGACCAAGATGACAATGTGCTGGAATATGTTAGAGACTCCTGAATTGACCAAGATGACAATGTGCTGGAATATGTTAGAGACTCCCGAATTGACCAAGATAGACAATGTGCTGGAATATGTTAGAGACTCCCGAATTGACCAAGATAGACAATGTGCTGGAATATGTTAGAGACTCCTGAATTGACCAAGATGACAATGTGCTGGAATATGTTAGAGACTCCCGAATTGACCAAGATAGACAATGTGCTGGAATATGTTAGAGACTCCCGAATTGACCAAGATAGACAATGTGCTGGAATATGTTAGAGACTCCTGAATTGACCAAGATGACAATGTGCTGGAATATGTTAGAGACTCCCGAATTGACCAAGATAGACAATGTGCTGGAATATGTTAGAGACTCCTGAATTGACCAAGATAGACAATGTGCTGGAATATGTTAAAGACTCCTGAATTGACCAAGATAGACAATGTGCTGGAATATGTTAGAGACTCCTGAATTGACCAAGATGACAATGTGCTGGAATATGTTAGAGACTCCTGAATTGACCAAGATAGACAATGTGCTGGAATATGTTAGAGACTCCTGAATTGACCAAGATAGACAATGTGCTGGAATATGTTAGAGACTCCTGAATTGACCAAGATAGACAATGTGCTTGAATATGTTAGAGACTCCTGAATTGACCAAGATAGACAATGTGCTGGAATATGTTAGAGACTCCTGAATTGACCAAGATAGACAATGTGCTGGAATATGTTAGGAGACTCCTGAATTTGACCAAGATAGACCAATGTGCTGAATATGTTAGTAATAGACTCCTGAATTGACCAAGATTAGACAATGTGCTGGAATATGTAGAGACTCCTGAATTGACCAAGATAGACAATGTGCTGTAATATGTTAGAGACTCCTGAATTGACAAGATAGACAATGTGCTGGAATATGTTAGAGACTCCTGAATTGACCAAGATAGACAATGTGCTGGAATATGTTAGAGACTCCTGAATTGACCAAGATAGACAATGTGCTGGAATATGTTAGAGACTCCTGAATTGACCAAGATAGACAATGTGCTGGAATATGTTAGAGACTCCTGAATTGACCAAGATAGACAATGTGCTGGAATATGTTAGAGACTCCTGAATGACCAAGATAGACAATGTGCTGGAATATGTTAGAGACTCCTGAATTGACCAAGATAGACAATGTGCTGGAATATGTTAGAGACTCCTGAATTGACCAAGATAGACAATGTGCTGGAATATGTTAGAGACTCCTGAATTGACCAAGATAGACAATGTGCTGGAATATGTTAGAGACTCCTGAATTGACCAAGATGACAATGTGCTGGAATATGTTAGAGACTCCTGAATTGACCAAGATAGACAATGTGCTGGAATATGTTAGAGACTCCTGAATTGACCAAGATAGACAATGTGCTGGAATATGTTAGAGACTCCTGAATTGACCAAGATAGACAATGTGCTGGAATATGTTAGAGACTCCTGAATTGACCAAGTCTCGGGCTATGAGGATGTTGGAACTGTAGACTTCGATATTTATCAGAATTACCAGATAATCTACGGTTATAGTAGATACATAAATGCATAAAACTACATTCAATCAAATTATTATCCGTCATATACTGGCATCATTGTTGTATTTCTACTGTCTTCCGATGTTTACGGCTCCAACTTCCTTAAAGACTTAAATTTGCAAGTGGTCCATTGTTTGTTTTTAATCCCTTTTTCTTTGGCGTACAAAGCGGATTTTGTCTCCGAAATAGTGTTCTCTATTAACAGTTGTGTTTGTATTTTTCGCACGACACCTACGTCACATGAGAGAGAGAGAGAGAGAGAGAGAGAGAGAGAGAGAGAGAGAGAGAGAGAGAGAGAGAGAGAGAGAGAGAGAGAGAGAGATGAGAGAGGAGGATGAGAGAGAGAGAGAGAGAGAGAGAGAGAGAGAGAGAGAGAGAGAGAGAGAGAGAGAGAGAGAGAGAGAGTACAACGTATCAGATTATACACAACTTTTATGATACTCCCCTACACGCCTCTCCTCCTCCTCGTCCTCCTTCCTCCTCCACCCCTATCACATATAGAAGAACACATTAGCTGCAGAAAGAGATTAACCCATTGACTTATATTCCTTTTTAGTTGACTTAAATCAACGGCCAAAAAATGAATACTAATATAAATTAAATTCGTCCATCGCTTTGCTCCGGAACTCGGTAAGAAAAATATACACACACACACTAACAAATACAATTGAAAACCGTGCAAGTCCCCTTCAACTTAGTTACAGTATTCATTATATATGTGTACACAGACAAAACATAAAATAAATCAAAATTAAAAGGAATAAAAATTGCGTACATTACGTGAAAGAAATGTGTACCTTCTGCTTGTGGTGCGTGAGTGTTGATCAGATAGGCCTGAGATATAGAGCCTTGCCTCACCTTATAAATCCGAGCCGTAACGGGGGGGCACTCGATCGTAACTCGGACACGGACAGAATTGAAGCTTCGGAGAGAGTGGAGTTTAGGTTCCAGCGGTTCATGTTTACCTCCTTCGTGAACCAACTAGAGACTTACTACCGCCCGTCTCACTCTTTTTGTTGTTGTTGTTGTTGTTGTTGTTGTTGTTGTTGTTGTTGTTGTTGTCCTGTTTGTTGACTGGATCAAGCAAAAGAGTTGTCAGGGTGAGAGAGACTATGAAGGAGAAGGGTTTGGAGAGGTTGGGTGATTGACAGCGTTCGACGGAGGCCTTCGAAGCTTTGCCATTTTTGTTACTATAGTACAGTATTATATCATGTTCTGCATCACTGGGGTTATAATGCGGGGCGTTCATAACTTGTTTCTAAAGCTTCATCTGTAGTATTCTGTACATTAGTAATGATTATGTTCCTTCCAACAACCAACTATACTCCTAAAATCGATTAATGAAATTTACAAACACATGTGGCAGTGACAGTGACATGTGGCATAAGTGATAGTTTGTGTCCATCTGGAACAAAATATGAAAATGTGTAGGCCTAGTCAATTAGGATGCAAGTTAATGGTATTTATTCGGTTACCAAATGAAAATGCAGATCACACTTCTTCAATATCCATGTACTCGCTCTGTAAGTATCTTTCGAACACACACACGCACACACCACTTTTTATCCATAACTCTCCCCCGTGTATAAGGTCTTGTCTAACCAATTAACAAGAACTGTGTGTATGTGTGTGTGTACAATAGGTGCCAGCAGAATTGTTATTGACTAGAAAGTTGCACACAGCACGATTGACTTATTTAGCAACTTATGACACTGGGGCCCAGTTGTGTATTCCCTTGAGGATTATGACGCATTATGGCATTTTTCCTGGCTATTATTAGACGATTTTGTTTAGATTAGGAAGGGTATGTGGAAGTCAGAGGGTTCATTGAGAGTCTATGCCCTTTTATATCAGACAGATCCTTCCTAAGCCGTATATAACTATCGCCTATTGATAACCAGAATGAACTGTCAAAACGCGTCACGATCCTCAAGGGGTTAAAATATGTTTGGTCACTCGCTACTTTTTTTTTTTTTTCAGGATGATCACGCTTGTTTTTTTGTTTACGGTCAGGCAAACGTATTGCCAAATGAATACCATATTGTTTCCAGGCGCAAGCATACCTAACCAGTGACATTACTATTTTGTTACTGTCTTATTACCGTAATTTAAAGTTATGATACAATTAACACCTGTACCGGCGACGTCCTTTTATTATATTTCAGCTACCTTTAGACGATTTTATGAAGCTTATAAAGGATATGTGGTGGCTAAAAGGCTTAATTGAGAAAGTATGTAGACTTTTTATTTGGTAGACGTCCTCCTTAAGCTGAATAGAATCGACTAATAATTGCCAAATTATACTGAAAAGGACGTCACCGGTACTGAATGGGTTAAGACACCGTAATATGTACTAAGTTTTTCGAAACTCACATTTTACGGCCTTTCGATGTTCTTTTTACGGATATTTTGAGAGTGCAGGTCTGTTTTTGTTTTTAAGTTGGCACCTGTTTAGTTAGCCCTGGTTGATAATTATGTCACTGGTTGAGATGCACTGGTCGAAAGGGTTTACTGGTAGATATTTCTCGTAATTGGTAGAAAGTTGCACTGAGCGAGATTGACTTATTTGGCAAGTTATAAAACTGGCCCTGTTACTTAAAGCAATCTTGTGGTACGACGTGGCAACACTCTTAATGGGTGTATTTATTTATGGGCGTATTTATTTGCGTATTTATATATGTTTCTATTGTGTTCTTAGTTTCCTCCCTAGACCTCCATCAAGCCTTAAAAAACGCCTCCAAGACCCCCCTTGAAGATAAATGTGCAAATTTTTCGATTTGGCACACTATGGTTTGTACATAGGGAAAGGATATTCCTTCTATTCAATAGTTACTTCAGTAATATATGATGGATAGATTACTAGTGGCAATTATAAGGTAAGATTCCGTCGCTAATGTCTTAGGTCAGGATTCTTATCAATTGGTCTAATGAGTAAAACCGTTCAGAAAGCTATTACAGTGAGATTCAATTACCATGTACTGTATATCTTGTTGGTGCCATGTAATGTGAATGAGTGCAGTGCCTGATGTCATCTATTGGCATTGCAAATCTCCTAGTGCCTAGAAATAATATCTTATCCTTCAAACTAGTTGCTCAAATCAACTCAAAGGCGTCTCTCTCTCTCTCTCTCTCTCTCTCTCTCTCTCTCTCTCTCTCTCTCTCTCTCTCTCTCTCTCTCTCTTCTTCTTCTTTGCTATCCTTTCCTTCCACTGTACCTTACTCTCGGGTTAGCTATCTCTACTGTAATTAAGTTGTGACCACCTCGCTGGGATCGTAAGGTCTGTCTGGTCAGTGTATATATGTAAATGTATGTAAATCTCCTCGACTTGACCCCTCCCTGTTGGTTTATTGGTGGTTCTCCTTTCTCCCTCCTCCTCTTATCTCCCTCATTTATTGTCCGTGTGACCTTCTCTATCACATTTTATCAGCTGGGGTTTGTGTGGAGCAGATTGTGAGGGGAGAAAGGAGGCTGGGGCTGGTTTGTGAGGGTGTGGGTTTTGTAGAGCGTGTGTTTGTGTATGCATTGCTGGTTTGGTTGTTGTTGGAGTGTGTGTGTGTGTGTGTGTGTGTGTGTGTGTGTGTGTGTGTGTGTGTTGTACCGTAGCTCATGTGTTTGTGTGTGTGCGGTTGTTTTTGTTATTGTTGTTGCATGTTGGAAGGACCATATTACCAGTCTTGCTAAGGCAGCCTCCCAGAAGCTGGGTGTGCTCAACCGCCTTAGGGGGTTCTTTTCCCCTGCACAGCTTCTTGCTCTGTACAGGGGCAGAGTGCGTCCTTGTATTGAGTATTGTTCACATGTATGGGGAGGTTCCTCTCACACCGCTCTCCTAGACAAAATTGAAATGAAGGCCTTTCGTATCATTAACTCCCGTCCACTCACGAACTCTCTGCAATCTCTCTCTCTCCGCTGCAATGTTACATCTCTCTTGCTATTCTATCGCTACTATAATAATCAGTGTTCCTCAGAGCTTTCCCAGTCTATACCACCTCCTTTACGTAGGGCACGTGGTACCCGTCTTGCAACTCAATCCCACCCCTACTCTGTGCAACTCTCCAACACAAGAGTGAAACGTTACTCTCAAACTTTCTTCTACTCAACAGCTGAGCTCTGGAACTCTCTCCCAGAATCAGTCTTTCCCTCTTCCTATGACTTAAATTGCTTCAAACTCCGTGTGTCCAGGCATTTTGGCTCGAACGTCCCTTGATTTTGGCCCTGTCACTCTTTCAACTATGGGGGAGGCACTCGTTATAGGCAGTTCTGCCTATTGCCTCCCTCAATCACATAGAAAAAAACAAAATGTGTGTGTATGTTTGTGTGTGCTGTTGTTTTTGTTATTGTTGTTGTATGTGTGTGTGTGTGTTTGTGCGTATGCCGCTGATTTGTGGAGATATATTATTTAGTTGCGCTTTTTTTTGTGGGTGTAGAATTTGTAGCTCTTCTGTATATAGGTGCGTTGTTGTTGTTGTTTGTGGTGGGTGTGGGGTTTGTAGCATGTACAGTATCATGTACAGTATGTGTGAGTGTTAGTGTGTTTGTGTGTGTGTGTGAGTGATAGAGAGAATAAGAGAGAGTGGGTGAGTGTGTGTGTGTGTTTATTGGATATACGGCTTTTCATAACATAATATGTTATTCAGATCATTAAATAGAAAACAAATTATATGTGTATGTTTGGGGAGGGTATGCTTGTGTCCATATTATATACTGCATGTGCTTTTGTCAATCTCTCAATCTGTGTTCATCCATGCAAAATATAAGTCTCATATAACATTGTTATATGTAATATCAGAGGTAATATATAATTCAGGTGTGACATATTTAGCACCATGATGTTTAAAATTATCCCATTATATTATTAGAGGACCTCTCTAGGCAGAGTAAGTGGGACTACCAGACAACTTTTATCGTCAATATCGGTATAATAGTGTTACGAATGATGGCACTTATGATAATCTACCACACTCTAATTACCAATACCAGTGCATGATAATCTTCACCCTTATAACATACGATGACGCTTTTATTGTCTGTATTCTGGCTATTATTAGACGATTTTATTGAGTATGTGGAAGTCAGAGGGTTGATTGAGACAGCCTTAACCCTTTTCATTCCCACAGATCCTTCCTACATGGAATACAAGCGTCTAATGATAGCCAGAATAGTTTGAAAATGCATTATAATTTTCAAAGGGTTAAATGTTTGTCAGAATAAAAATAACAAAAAGTTATAAATGCCCTCGTGTGATCAACGTTCGGTAGCAAGAAAATGCGCCTCTAAAATCCTAATCCAAATTAATTCACGTGCATTATCTACCCACTCGCCTTATCTCTCGCTGCAACATTATACAGTGCAGATCGTTTCTTTTAAGGGAGCCGACCTCGATTTTGTTCTCTTTCTCTTCCTCTCTGTTTGGCTTGTATCCATTCGGCCACATTCAGCCAACTGTTTTAAGACGTTTATCCCCATCTAGGTGTCGATTTCTTCCTGGCGAGCGATACCGAGCCAGCATAGTGTGGAGAAATCCGGCTTCGCCGGAGACATTTTTCTATCAAAAAATTTACAAATTTAACTTGCTCTCAAAACAAAAAATATATATGCTGGCTCGCTACCGCTCGCCAGGAAAAGATTGACACCTGGATGGGGGTAAACGTCTTAAAATAATAGGCTGAATGGGGCCGAATGGATACAAGCCAAAGAGAGAGGGAGAGAAAGATAAAAAAAAGCGAGGTGGGGTCCCTTAACCTCTCTCTTCAATATTGTGTAGTGTAGATACTTTTTATAGCCTCTCTTTCTTCCAACATTCTGGTGCAGATATATTTTTAACTTCTCTCTCTCTCTCTCTCTCTCTCTCTCTCTCTCTCTCTCTCTCTCTCTCTCTCTCTCTCTCTCTCTCTTTGACATGAAGTAGTGCATACCATTTTGTAATTTCTCTTTAACATTGCGTGCTGTATATAATTATATACAAGACGATTTTATGAAACTTGGCAGGGATATACATTATGATAGCCAAAAAGGTTTAATTGGCATAGTCTGTAGCATTTCAATTGGTAGTAGACGTCCTTCCTAAACTGAATAAAGTCGTCTAATAGTTGCCAGAATATAATGAAAAATACGTCGTCGGTACAGAAGGGGTTAAGGGGAGGTCTCCACTTGAGGGATTTTTTTCTTGACCCCTTTCTCCCTCATGTTTAGCCCCATTGCTTTTGATATTATAAAACGTTTGCCCAATTAGTTTAGCGATTTTAAAAACTTTCACCCCATATTAAGACCTTTCATGCACTTCAGGTGTCTATTTTATCCTGGCGAGCGATAGCGAGCCTGTAATTTAAGAGGAACCGGCCTTCGGCCGGGACATTTTTCTACCGAAAAATTTACAAATTTATCTTGGAAGGGGATGAAGGGGGTGTAATTTCAAGATTTATGGAAGTCTAGGAAACGCACTAAAAACCTCCCCTTAACATTATGTATTGCATTATATTGTTTGTAACTTTTCTTTAACATAACGTGTGTAGTGCATATCATCACACTGTAGCCTCTCTTGCTTCATCATTACGAAATGCAATTACTTTATGTAGCCTTTCTCTCTTTAAGGGGAGATTTCCACTTGAGGGATTTTTTTCTTGACTCCTTTCTCCCTCATGTTTAGCCCCATTGTTTTTCTAATTTTAAGACGTTCGCCCCATTATTTTGACGATTTTAAGAACTTTCGACCCATTTCTGTCAATTTTAAGACCTTTCGTGCCATTTAGGTGTCGATTTTATCATGGCGAGCGATAGCGAGCCTATTTAAGAGGAACCGGCTTTCAGCCGGGACATTTTTCTACCGAAAAATGTACAAATATATCTTGAAAGGGGCTCAAGGGGGTGTAATCTTAAGCTTGATGGATATCTAGAGACCAAACTAAAAACCTCCCCTTAACAATACATCGTGCCGATATTTCCGTGTAGCCTCTCTTTTTAACATTATATAGTGCAGATAATTTAGTATCTAATCTAAGTATCTAATTTAGTATTTAATCTAGTAGTCTTTCTATCTTGTACATTATCTAGTGCAAAGATGTGTTAGTATCTCACTCTTTAATATAATCAAGAGACAATGATAATATTTGGAGACTGGATATGAACAGTCTCGTTTGGCAGGCTGTTCGAGATGATGGGTTTATTCGCCAATCATCCACTTCGTATGTAGTTAAGGGAGCCCACCTCGATTATTTTCTCTTGCTCCCCCTCTCTCTTTGTTTGGCTTGTATCCATTCGGCCCCATTCAGCCTACTGTTTTAAGACGTTTACCCCCATCCAGGTGTAAATATTTTCCTGGCGAGCGGTAGCGAGCCAGCATATATGTATTTTTGTTTTGACAGCAAGCTAAATTTGTAAATTTTTCGATAGAAAAAATTCTTCGGCGAAGCCGGATTTCTCCATACAATGCTGGCTCGCTATCACTCGCCAGGAAGAAATCGACACCTGGATGGGGATAAACATCTTAAAACAGTTGGCTGAATGGGGCCGAATGGATACAAGCCAGGACAAGAGAGAAAAAGAGAGAAAGATAAAAAACAAAACGGTGACCCCCTTAATATTAGATAAACGTGATATAATCCTATTGGAACACTAGTCATCAGCCTTTGTAAGTCTTCCACTACAACCAAAACAGATATTCCGTAAGGGGGAGGTAGTTGCTTTTTCTCCCTCGTGTTTAGTCCCATTAGCTTTGAGATTTTAAGACCTTTTTTCCATTAGTTTGGCGATTCTAAGACATTCCGCCCCATTTATTTGTCAATATAAAGTCCTTTCGTGCCATTTAGGTGTCGATATTTTCCTGGCAAGCGATAGCGAGCCTGTAATTCTAGGAGAAACTGGCCTTCGGCCAGGAAATTTTTCTGCCGAAAAATGTAATAATTTATCTTTAACGGGGGTCTAGGAGTGTTGCTTTTAAGCTTGCTGGAGTTCTAGCAAGGAAACTAGAAACTAGATAAGTAAATATTTAAATAGACCAAAATAAGTAATCACTACCCCCTACAAAAAGTGTGCCCTGGGAGATAGTTGGGGGAGCTGAGCTGGGTGTGGAATTAAGCCTTATAAGTGAGAGGGGTCTTCTGCCTCCGCCCACTGCCGCACCAATGGAAGCTCATCCTCTTTTTAACCTCTTCTTTACCGGTGATGTGTTTTTAACTTTATTCTGGCTACTATTAGACGATTTTATTCAGTTTTTAAAGGGCCTCCAGCAATTAACAGGCTTCGAACTATCTCATTTAACCCTTTTTTCTACCACAGATCCTTCTTAAACTGCATCGAGTCGTCTAACTATTGCTAGAATAATATTAAAAAGACGTCGCCGATACAGAAAGGGTTAATACCGTGTACTCATCTCTTATATTATTTTCTCGTATATATATCAGTAATACTAGGTAATGTTAACCCCTTCTGTGCCGGTAACATATTTTTATTTATATTCTAGCTATATTTAGTGATTTTGTGCAGTTTACGAAGGAGCGTGGCAATAAAAAGGGTTAGGTGAGATACTACGAAGCCTGTAAATTGCTGGAAGCTCTTTTTTAACTAAATACAGGGTGACCCATAAAAACCTCCCACGTTTCAAAGGTAAATGAAACAAAAATGGTTAAAGATAATACACATATTATTTGCACACATGAAACTTCATTCAATACAGTTTTTATTCATCATGTTTTAAAGATGACATCCTCCAGATGGTGGCCGTCATGTCTATACACGCTTGGAGGCGATTTCTGAAGGCTGCCATGGCTCGACGGGTCATGTCGGGTGGAACAGCGGCTATCTCCTGCTGAATAGCAACCTTAAGGGCTTCAAGAGTTTGGGTCAATGAGTAGACACTCGTGATTTAAGGTAGCCCCACAGAAGAACAAAAATCACATGGGGCAAGGTCAGGGGAACGGGCCCGGCCACCCAACATTGCCACGCAACGAGATCACCCGATCCGGAAACATTTCCCTAAGCACTTGTAATGATCGATGTGTGGTTTCAGCAAGATGGAGCTGCGACACACACAGCTCGACGATCATTGCAAGTGCTTAGGGAAATGTTTCCCTTAATCACGAGTGTCTACTCATTGACCCAAACTCTTGAAGCCCTTAAGGTTGCTATTCAGCAGGAGATAGCCGCTGTTCCACCCGACATGACCCGTCGAGCCATGGCAGCCTTCAGAAATCGCCTCCAAGCGTGTATAGACATGACGGCCACCATCTGGAGGATGTCATATTTAAAACATGATGAATAAAAACTGTATTGAATGAAGTTTCATGTGTGCAAATAATATTTGTATTATCTTTAACCATTTTTGTTTCATTTACCTTTGAAATGTGTGAGGTTTTTATGGGTCACCCTGTACAATCGTTTCAAAATAGCCAGACTAGAATTTAAAAGACGTCGCCGGTACAGAATGGGTTAAGAAGTAATTTGAAAATTTTCCTGGTTAACATATACGTATTTGAAATTAGAGAATGTTTGTTTTCAATTGACTTTACCCCAAAGTACAAAGGAGTACTGTATCAATGCATTTTATTGAAACATTTAATGTTCATTTGTATATGATAAGCTTTTTTATATTCTGTATATCGATGAATATATAATCGCCCCTCTTTATTTACTTTGCTTTTTATTAATGGTTTGTTAGTTTTAGAGATAAGTTTCTGGTTTGCTTTTTTGTCAAGTTGATTACAATTACTTTATTCTATTTTATCTGTTAGTTACGTAAATGGGGAATAAAGTCAACCTCGGCGGAACATGCTGAGAGAGAGAGAGAGAGAGAGAGAGAGAGAGAGAGAGAGAGAGAGAGAGAGGAGTACAAAGGAAATCAAGCAACAACAGGTCTAGTGACCCTTCTAGGCTGCTTGTCCTCCAAAACACTGAGGATCAAGTGTCCAAACAGTGGTTTAGAGTGGGTAAGGGAACATTGGAAAGGGAACTACTGCCCTGCCACTAACTTGGCAGGACTAGGAAGTTAGTAGGAGACATATGGGTTAGTAACTGAGGGGAGGATAAAATAAAATTATTCATTTACAAACGCAGTCAGACGCGGGTTTGATGCGAGATATTTGTCTAGGCGGAATTTAAATGAATCAACGGTGCTGCAGTCTATAACGTCTCGGGGAAGCCCATTCCACAAGTTGACAACTCGATTGAAGAAGAAATTCTTAGATTCGTGTGAGTTAAAAGATTTACCAATAATTTTGCAACCGTTTCCCCGCGTGTAATTAGATTGGTCAATAGTGAAGTACTTACTACAGTTCATATTGTCGATGCCTTTGATGATTTTGAACACTTGAATTAAGTCACCTCTTAATCTGCGCTTAATCAGAGAGAGAGAGAGAGAGAGAGAGAGAGAGAGAGAGAGAGAGAGAGAGAGAGAGAGAGAGAGAGAGAGAGAGAGAGAGAGAGAGAGAGAGCGAGAGAGAGAGAGAGCTCTATATATATGCAAACTGTATGTGTGTTAATGGAGTGTGTTTTGTATGCATGCCCCTGTAGTGTGTCCGTGGGAAGAGTGTGTGAGTGGAGACAGGGAGACACATGCACACTTACTGGCAATATATCCTAGCAACTGTGATCTCGCACTTTCTCAATTAACCCTTTTTTGTATTTTCGAAGCTCTGTCGAGTTGGAACTCCATATTTATTTTTTATTTGATATTTGTTTTTCGGAGGTTCTAGTAAATTGTTCGAGGCCTCAAAGTGTATCAGAATTAATGACCACGCTTTTACAGCCATGAGCCATAATACCTTCACACCTATTTGAATCTTTGAACCTTTATTTATACAAATTTGTGAAGCATCTGGGATATAACAATAATAACAGAAAGTTGGATTACCTCGTTTGCTTTCGATACGGATTCAAATGGGTGTGCAGGTATTATGGCTACTGATTGTACCGCCGTGGTCAGGAGTTGCTGGACGGTATTTAGAGACGCTAATATGATACACTGACGAACCATTTTGGAAAATTGCATGACCGCTACGATCAATTTACGGGAATCATATAGTTAAGGGGAGATGGGTCGTTTTTTGGTCGATATTTTCATTTATGTATTATTTTATTTAGTTTCCTCCCTAGACCTCCATCAAACTTAAAATAACCCTAGGATCCCCCTTTAAGATATATTTGTACATTTTTCGGTATAAAATTATCCTACATTGCAGGCTCGCTATCGCTCGCCAGGAAAAAATCGACACCTAAATGACACGAAAATGCTTAATATTGACACAGAAAAGGGGCGAAAGGTTTTAAAATATCCAAACTAATGGGACGAACGTCTTAAAATCTGAAAACTAATGGGCTAATGCTCACAGTCATGATTTATCGATTGATATATTTGGGTGTGCTACTATTTAGACCGCGACTGTACCCCTCCAGTAAGTAAAGCGTGTTGAAGCCAAGTTTTTACCTCATATTAGAAGAGATATTTGAAGCCGAAGTCGAGGCCGCGCGTCACGACCCTTGAATGCTGGCCGCTAAAGCTATTCATGGCCCGGCAGGAAATTTATGCTTGCTAAATGTATGGTTGTAGCTCTAGATTAATGCTGCTTTGTAGGCGCTGGTCTGGTGGTGTGTGTGTGTGGGGCTGGTTTTATTTTGTGTTGCGGTTTGTGTGTATTTTACGTGTGTGTGTGTGTGTGTGTCTTGGATGAGATGCCGGCTCTCTTTCTCTCTTCTCAGGTCTGCACTCCTATGTCTCAGGGGTACAAGGTCCTCCCCGCTACAGAGGACAAGAGTGAGAGACTTGGACTTTGAAATGGTGGTGGCGGAGGGACGAATTGGGGAACAACTAGGTTGATTGTAGGGAGGTACTGGTACAATAAGATAAACTACAATGTAACTAGAATAAGATAGATTGTACACCACTTTGTAACTGTCACCTTAATAAAAAAAATAAAAAAAAAATAAAAATGTGAGGCTGGGTTTTATGTATGTGTTGCGGTTTGTGTGTATTTTACGTGTGTGTGTGTGTGTGTGTGTGTGGCTGGGTTTTATGTATGTGTTGCGGTTTGTGTGTATTTTACGTGTGTGTGTGTGTGTGTGTGGCTGGGTTTTATGTATGTGTTGCGGTTTGTGTGTGTGTTTTATTTTCATTTAACAATTTTTCTGGAAATAGATAAGATGGTGAAACCTTGTTTGTATTTTTGCAGAGGAAACTATAGCATGTTATTTGTTGAATTTTACCAGGTCTCCCAAGCAGATTCAGAAACTGGAGTACTATAGTCCATTCAGAATAGGTAGACCAGAAATCATTACCCCTAACCTCTGTAACTCAAAACGGGCTAGAGCAAATGAGCTACAAATTCCCACACCCATTCCCTGGCTGACTCTAAATGGTCAAAATAGTAGCTCGATTACCCCAGTATATTTTTAGTTAGAGATTATAGTGGTCAAGATTGTTGGCCTACCTCTAACGAATGGTCTATAGTAACAAGGAGGTAATATTCAAGGATTTTTTTTTTTTTGGGGGGGGGGGGGTATTCAATAAGTCTAGACAATATGAAGCGTAGAAATCACCTTCCTAAAAAAAACGACAGTTCTTACACTTACACTCGGGGTGGCTGTTATATGATTCGCACCGTGGGCCTCAAACTATACTGATCTACTCTCTCTCTCTCTCTGTCTGTCTGTCTGTCTGTCTCTGCGTGTGCGTGTATTTTAGGTGTGTTTACGTGTGCATGCCTCTGTGTGTGCGTGAGTGTAGGTCTTTAGTCTGACCGCAGTCATTACGTATGCATCCATGGCTGTGCTTACGTGCGAGAGAGGAGTGTGTGTGTGTGTGTGTGTGTGTGTGTAAGATGGAGGAGGGTGGAGGAAGTAATCAGTGGAAGGAGGACAAGGGTGGAGTGTCCATGCAGGCAGCCATCTATTGGTAACACAATTACAAAAGCCTTCATGCATATTAACCATATTACAATCTTCACTTTCAGTCTGCCAACTCTCAGATATGTTTTCTTTTGTTTTAGAGAGAGTTTTCACGGTCTCAAGAAACTAAGCAAGACCAAATTTAAAGTTAACCCATTCAGTGTAGGTGACGTCTTTTGATTATATTCTGTCTATCATGAGACGATTTTCTTAACTATAAAAATGGCCTCCAGCAATTAACGGGCTTCGAACTGTCTCACTTAACCCTATTTACTACCACACATCCTTCTTAAACTGCCCAAAATCGTCTAAATATAGCATGAATAACATTTAAAAAAGACGTCGCCGGTACAGAAGGGGTTAATACTGTGTTGCTTATAGTATACACTCGTCAGAAGGGGTGCGGAATGGAGGGTGTAAACAATCAAGGATGACAAAACTCTCCTGTTTAAGTCCGTGCATGTAGAGTGGCCTGGATGATACTGTAAAAAAGAACTCGAGTGTAAAAATTGGAAAGTGAGATGGGCAAGAAAGATTGTATATATTGGGTATGTGGGTGGACATGTAGAAGGGATGGTGGAGAGGCGGAAGGTGATGATAATGTGTGAAGAGAAAGAGAGAGAGAGAGAGAGAGAGAGAGAGAGAGAGAGAGAGAGAGAGAGAGAGAGAGAGACACTTCAACGTTGATTAACCCCTTCTGTACCGGATCGTCTTTTTAGATTTATTCTAGCTATATTTAGGCGATTTTGTGCAGATTAAGAAGGATCTTTGGTAGTAAAAATGGTTAAGTGAGATAGTTAAAAGCCTGTTATTTGGAGGAGGCCCTTTATAACTGAAAATAATCGTCTAATAATAGCCAGAATAAAGTAAAAATAACGGCACCGGTACATAAGGGGTTAAGAGACATAAGGAACTGGAGTGACAGAGGGGGTAGGTATTGTAACATCCCACCCCAAAAGTGTAGGGGAGCTCTGGGCACACTGAGGGACTCTTGGTTGACAAACAGGGGACCGAGCCTCTTCAACAAAACGCCAGAGAACGTGAGAAACCTGATGGACGTGCCAACGGAAGTATTAAAAAAAGCCTTGGACAACCATCTCAAGTCGGTGCTTGATCAGCCATACTTCGCGGGGGGGAGAGCTGCCCTCTCGAATTGCCTGCTGCATCAAACACTGGCAGCAAACATACTCGGGGGGAGCAACTCTCGCCGAGGCCGCTGAGGAGGCCGAAACAACTCAAGTAAACTCAAGTACCGGTAAGTAAGTAAGGGGCGTCTCTTTAAACAAATTCAAGAGAATCCTCGATCTCGAACTTAACAAAGTGTCAGACCAGCTCATCTTCGCGGGGTAACGTGCTTCCCCCTCGAACATCAAACCATAACCAACAACGGTGTGTGTGTGTGTGTGTGTGTGTGTGTGTGTGTGTGTGTGTGTGTGTGTGTGTGTGTGTGTGTGTGTGTGTGTGTGTGTGTGTGTGTGTGTGTGTGTGTGTGTGTGTGTGTGTGTGTGTGTGTGTGTGTGTGTGTGTGTGTGTGTGTGAACGCGGTATATAGCAGGATAATATACATCGGTGATTACTCTGTTTAACATACGTTTTTGTAGCTTACTAGTCTTAGTTAATTATTTTAGTTATAGTTTTACAAGTGCTGTTACTTAATTTAACGCATATTTTATATTTCCTGCTGCATGTTAGTATTTCCAAATTCCTTCATTTTCAAATTTAATAACGTGCCATTTGTTTTGTCTTTTCAGGTACTGTACTGGATGTGTTGGTTGGTTGGTATGTCTGCTATCATCTGCTGCTAACCGTGAGTCAAAGGGAGTCACACCCACGATTTTCTGCCAAATTTTGTCCGGCAACTTTATTCGGGCATCATTTCCAAAATATTTTGCACAGGTATCGTCATCTGGACTGAAGTTAGATAACATTATAATGTACTAATTATTTTACAAACGTAGTACAGGTACTTCTAAAATAGAGTTGCCACAATAAGTTAAAGAAAAAAAACATTTATGTGAACCCTCCTACATGTAACTTAATGAAAGGACAATTTTATGTTTGTTTGTTTTCTGTGTTTTTTTTTTATTTTTTTATTTTTTTCAACATTTATTCTACCATCCACCGGACAACCGTTTGACGTTTAAAGTTTAATATCATCTCTTTGGGGTTGAAACAAGAAATTAAATGAAAGACACATGGTTGAAAACATTACATATATCTTTCCATTACGTAGCCCAATAATAATATACCCTACATACCCCCCCCCCCCCTCTCTCTCTCTCTCTCTCTCTCTCTCTCTCTCTCTCTCTCTCTCTCTCTGCAACGTTAAGCCCATTGCAAGCTCGTTCTGCAACACTGATCAAGGTTATGTGTGCAAATGAGTTCATCCTGTAAAACCCCCACACACTACACCTACGCACACACACATATGCATACAGTCCAGGAGCCAAGGGGTTGTTGCATGCATGAAAGGGCCAGAAAATCACCCGCTTGATTTAGTTAGAGGGTCCACTGGGACACCTTTTTAGCGAGGGTAGACATCCCGAAACCCGGCAGTTATCGTGTTATTCGGGATTTTCGCTGAATTTAATGAAATCAAAATAACTCCTTTTTTTACGTGTGACGGTTACATAAATTGCAATAACTCGGCAATGAAATGGTCTACAGAGCTCTTTCACCACTCAAAATAAAGCTTAAAGAATTATCTATTCAATGGATACAAACACAATAAGATTGGTCAATACCCAAGGTCACAAGAGGTCAAAGTATGACCTTTTCTGATGAGGAACTAAAATTTATGACTTTTCAAAATTAAATATTTGTGAAAAATAGGTAAATGGATTGAACGTTTAATGCTTTTATTCTGGTTAGGTACACCATAGGCAAGTTTTTGAAATTAGTTGGAAAAGTTTATTACGTATTTTAACCCCTTGGCGTCCAGTACAATAATATGAAGTTTGCGAATGATATACCAATAATAGCTATGTATTGGTTATATAATTATGGTACTACTGAGTCAGCTAAAGTTCTATCAAAACACTCTGTATCACAGTATCACACATTGCATATATATCTTCAAAGCAGATTTCAATTATTTGTTGTCACATTAATGAATGACCTACTTTTGGGGAGAGGGGTGAGCCGGGGATACAGTTGGAAATGTATTCTGTGATGTGTCACATTAATGGCCTAGGTTTTGACATCCTTTCACCTGACATTTGCAGTAAGGGCAGCATTTCATATCTAGTTGTCTGCAGACACAGCGTTTAGTAGAGCAGGAGGTACATTTACAGGGCATTGCAAAGTCATCCGGTAGCAAGACTTGAAGATGGTCCGGTTGAAGAATGCCATCTTCTTCAATGAAACCAAAGTCTCTGGGATCCAGTTGAGGATTGCTTAGGCAGTGTAGCTGTAGATATGTCCCAAAGAATGCCCTGAGGACATGACCTTTGACTGAATGGCTGGTGGGAGGCAGTTCCAAAATGGTCTTTTTGCTGTGGTGGTAGAGGTAGTACCGTAATTCATCCATTGTTCTGCATGAGGTTCCTGATTTGTACACATTCACAAGGAACTCTTCCAACAAGATGAAGTTAATACAGTTCAATTCCTTTCCAAAATCAATCAGATAATGCACCGGATCTGCCTTCAGTGCAGCAGCCTTTGTACCAAATTTACTTGTGGAATCACAACCAGTGAGATGGTGCAGGGCAACTAAGATTTTGCAAGTATCTGATCCCAACTTATCGCCTAGAACATGAAGGGGTATGTATCTTGTGGTATTACCAACACCAGCACGAATCCACATCTCTCGTAGGCCATGTGCCTTCAGAATCGAGCAGTAGTGTAGGGCCAAGATTACTACATCAGTATCATTTGATATAATAACCACTCTCTTAGTCCCATTCTCAACTGCATGACGAGCATGTGGGATAATTCTGACGTCGGCCTCTTCAATCGTTGTGTCTAGATCAGGTAATGGTGTCTCTTTTCCATTCAAAATAGCCAGGCATGGTTCAATTTCAGGTGGAAGTCCAATCGAGCTAACAACTGTATCTGTCATCAGTTTTGGCTTGGTTAAGATGCGTTGTCGAATGAGTTTCTGTAGCTTGGATTTGTTTGCAGATGAGGCCCAGAATGCATCCATTGTGACTGGCAATTGCGTTCCTGTACCTATCCCATATAAATCAATTGGGCTGCAACCACACCTTCTAGTTCTTTCGCTGTCCTTCACTGAACCCTCAATGTATGTGTCAAAGACGAAGTCGACACGTTTAGAGTTGCTGCCAAGTCCATATGACACCTCCAAGAACTTATCGCAGAGTTCACCAAAGGTGTTCATCTGGGATACCCGCATACGATGAAGGCCTGCCATTACATCAATGATAGTCACTGTATTTGCTGGCTTCCATTTAGATGGTGGTATATATTCTGCTTTTTCAAGGTGTTTTTCTAACTCAGTGCACAGTTCACTTTTGTTTGGTTTGGTCATTAGTCCATTCTTGTCAAAGAGGTAACTGCTGTCAATCAGGTCAAACCCCACCAAATGTTTCATGTCATATCCTCAGACACGAGCAATGTCATAGATCTTCTGGGTTTCTGCCATTTGCTTCTTGGTCTCTTTGCTTGTAAACTTATAGGTACTTTGGTCTCCCTTCATGGATTTGAATGTCTTAAGGTTCGTCCTGTGAATGGTATCAAAGATGGATCTGTGTTTCATTACGATTCTTTCATTTCGGAATGTTTCATACTTCTTCCTAGATCTTTCATCAAATTCGAGCAGATTGTCACAGATTTCCTTTGTCATGATTTCCTGTGTGAGGATGTTGTGAAGCGTGTCTTTGTCTCCTTCACACGGTAACGTCATGGGGTTGTCATGTTCTTTTACATACTCAATCATATCCTGAATCAATGTCTCAGATGACCTTGTTGCTGATAAGTTGAACTCGTGGTTTACTAAAAGTTCTGTGCTAGGTGTGACGACTCCACTGACCTGACGTTGAAATTGACAACAGCTAACATTTCATTGTAAATGATCTCCCACTGAGCAACGAATTGCTTCTTTTTGGTGCTACCGATGATACCCCCAGCACTCTTCTGGGATCGATGTATCGTCTGCTCGAGACACATGTCTGCCCCTACAGCACTGAATGGTCCATCTGTCCGCTTCACCACGAACTTGCCTGCCAGGAAACTCTTGTACACATCTTCTGGTAGCTTTCTCATATCTTCTAGGTATAATGAAGCCCATCTAAAATAATTGACCCTATCACATCCAGCAAATAGCGGCAGCACAGATTGAACACTTTGGAGATGGAGTTTCCAGTCTCCCTCACGGTCTGCCCTAACCAAGTCCTTTAGAACAGCCACCATTCTGACGAAGTGGTCCCAGAATGTAAAAGTCTCTGACGCTGCACTTCTCTGACATCTAAATTTATTGAAGTCTTCAACCATGACTTCTGAGTTTGACATAAATGCCTCCAAATGAACCTTGCTTTCCTCCCTCTTCTTTTCTGCTACAGAGTTTTTCAACAGTCTCAGATGCTCAAGCTCATCCCTGTACCTCTCAATTCCTTCCACTTTGAAGAACTCCGCCCACTGCAGCCTTTCTATACACTCAGAGAGCATGAACAAACCCTTCAACGACCTCGTATAATGTGATCCATCAAGAACTGATCTTACCACATTTTGGCCAAATGCTTTAGACTCTACCAATATAGTTTCTGCTCCACTGCCATTAATGAGCTTTCCTATCACACCCATGACTACCTTAATCATATGAAAAGAGCCCAGACATAACACCAAGTTATTAAATTCAAATGGTTTGCTCATGGTGATTTCACGGGCAATGCGATACACCCCCTCATCACATACCACGGGCAAGTGTGTTTGGTCTAGTTGACTCAAAATATTCTGGAAGTTTTTTAATGCTGTGTAGATTGTGCCATATTCCGTAACAGGGTGGGGAAGGACTGGTAGGAAACCTACAACCTTCTGACACACATTCTCATCAGTAATAAGAGAGTTAAAGGCACTCCAAGAGGGCATTGTTTGGTCCATAGTTGTTTCTTTAACACCTTCCGTCATACATGATAGATCCATTCTACTTACAGTCCAAGCTACGTCCTTCCTGCTGACACTTTTTGCATGTGATTTGTCTATTTTGTACAGTTCTTCCGGAACTTCGTAGATTGTTGGAAGGCTTGGCTTTTTAGCAGTTTTCGTGTAAGGAAACAAAGTCTGGCAACCTAACTCTTGTGTGAATTGTCTCTCTCTGTTGGTGACACCAGTCTCCGATATCTTAGGCTTACTATTCAGAGTCACTCCTTGAACTTTGTCCTGCATAAGAATCATAACAGTGTTATGACTTCCTCCTATGCCAGATAGTGTTGCTTCCTCATGATCAAAATTATCAAAGGCCCCCAACGTGAAGCTTGATGTGTTTAAATGACTAGGAAGTGGGACCTCACCCTGACTTGCTTCTGTAACAAATGATGCCATATCAGAATGATAGCGGAGTAGCTCGTCATAACTAATTGCCAGTCCAAACCTATTGAGACTAGAAATAAGCGTTTTTGACCTACACACATTATAAATAGCTTCAGAGTTCAACATGTGCAAAGGGGTTCGCTTTTTACCATTATTTACAATGTAAAAGATGACTTGATACACAGATAGTACTTTTTTTATCTTGGAAGATCTAGTGTCACTCTCCTCATAAATTTCAGGCTCACCATCTACAATATTGTCACTGTGTAAAATATCAACATCAAAAAGAGCTGAAATAAAGTCTGCAACGTCACTGGGAATTATCATGTCAGAATATGCTTTCTCAAGTTCATTGGCATCACAGAACCTGTCATTCAGCTCAAAGTCTTCGTTGAGGATGCAATCTCTCAATATGGTACCACACTGTCTTACTGTTTCCCTATCTAACGACCTTTCACTTCTCTCTGGCTCTGTCTCAGCTGCACCTGGCTTGAAAACAATGGTGTTTTTTTTTAACCGGTTGGGACAAAAAATGAGACATCCCCCCCCCCCCCCAAACAGGTGGATTAGGTACATTTTCACATCCCTGTGTGTGTACGTAAAACGAGTTTGATCATTACTCTGCACTTCATTACAGCACTTGGAAATATAAGTCAGGTTATAGCATCTCCCCGAGTTCAACCCTGGTTCTAAATCTTTCATAAAATTTGCAAAGATATCAAACTTCTGCTGGCCAGTTGGCGTTGACGATGATTCAGTTGCTACTTTCTCTCCTTTCCTGATGTAGTTACGAATACACTGACTGTGACAGTAAAGATCCGCTCCAAATACGGCATTCGCATCTTGCAAGTCGGAAGTTCGGGTAAACACATCATCCTGAAGTATCATGGCTGCCTTTAGGAATGATTCAGCCCGTCCTTTTTCAGAAATCCTCCATTTATCGTATACGTTGTTGTGTTTTGGATTTCCACAAATGACACATTTCTTTAAAAACTTATTAATATTATCTGGCAGAGATGCGGGGTCTCGAGAATCCACCATAGAACGTCTACTCCTTTTAGAGGATGAGCTATCCTCTGGGGAATAAGCAGCAATATCCGTGGAGACTTCGGTTAACTGCTTGAGTTTATCCAGTGTTTTCTTGAGGGTATACTGTTTATAACATTCGTTAGTAACATGGTATAAGTATTTGCCTTCGTCCACTTGCTTCAGTCTTTCAAAAACTACGTCCTTTCTCACTTCCGCTGCTTCAATGATACGTGCCCTGCCATTCTCTGTGCTGGTCGTTTCACATTTATCATCATACTTTTGGCAGATTATGCATTTCTTGGGATCGCAAGAACCACTTGAGGATGGTGACTGTGATTCCCTTAATCTTTTCTTTGGTAAGCCAGACATTCTTCACTGAAAACAAAAAAACAAAAATTAGTTTTCCCAAAATTTTAAATGAACAATAAATGAACAGAGAACATAATATATACTGGATTAACTAATTTTTGCATTCCTATTGCAATCCTAAAGAATACAAATTACGGCATATATCTGTTATGCTTCAGTACGTTGATACGGTATATATACCTTTTATTGATTGCTACACAGGGGTTAAAATACGTAATCAACTTTTCCAACTAATTTCAAAAACTTGCCTATGGTGTACCTAACCAGAATATAAAAGCATTAAACGTTCAATCCATTTACCTATTTTTCACAAATATTTAATTTTGAAAAGTCATAAATATTAGTTCATCAGAAAAGGTCTGATGAAGGCCTGTCACACCATATATACGCGCCCACCTTTAATAATATATGCATAAGTGTGTGTGCGTGTGTGTATTAGAATATAATTATGTATGTATTTGCTTGAGTTTGTTTATGTATATGTGTATATATGTATCTATGTATGTGCAGTATATGTGTATGCATGTGTGCATATATGTGTATGTATGTATGCGTTATTTATGTATATGTATATGTGTCTATAGTGTATACTGTTTGTGGTTCGAGCCCGGCTGAGAGTATCAGGTAGGATAAGAGAAGAGCATATATGCATGTAATGTGCATATATTTATGTATATGTATGTCTGTGTGTATGTGCTGTCAGTGGTTCGAGCCCGGTTGAGAATATAAGGTATATAATATATATATGTACTGTACGTGTATTTATATGGTCATATGCACATATGTATGTAAATATACGTACATATGAGCGAGAACATATTGCTCACTAGCGCAACTTCTGATTATAAATCTATGCATAAGCATTATCTATTATTAAGTGTTCGCGTATCTTCATCCATGTATTTCCACCCTTAACAATAGAACGCCCAGCTCTCCCATATTTCGCCTTCTGTCACACACACGCACACGCACACGCACACGCACACGCACACACACACGCACACACCTTCACTACTGAGGATTAACCTCCCATTGTAGTAGGCTGTACCTGACCATACGGACCATATACGGACTTGAATTGCTGCACCCGCTTTACCCTTCAACTCTTCACCCTGACCATACCAAAACAGTTTCTGTATGTATGTATGTTTGTGTGCATACGTGAGCGTTTGTGTATACGGACATGTGCACACTTACTGCATGTTCTTATGTTCCTATATATGTATGTATATGTATGGGCGCACGTACGTGTATATACGTATGTTCTGTATATGAGTAAGTAAATAAATGTGTATATGTACTGTATATCACTTACTCTCATGGTTATATTATGATAATTTGTATTCTGCACATGCATCATTATTGTATTTATTTATTTTGTTTGTAAACTGAGCTTACCATCCTCATATCTGTACATCTCATGTTCATCCACTAAATTGTAAAATGTGTATTTTCAGCTCATGAGGCTGCCATTCTTTAATAAACCGTTTATTATTATTATTATTATTATTACACACACACACACACACACACACACACACACACACACACACACACGTCAAACAGCCCGACTCCTCTCATCCATTACCTCTATGTCCATGTTAAAAAAAAATATATATCTCCTCTTATACCTCTGTGCCCGCTTGTGTGCATGTGGTCCGACTTGTACTAGGAGATTAATACAAGGCTGGGTCATTGTGGGACTCTTAAGGGGGGTCACCTGCTTTTTTTCTCTTTCTCTCCTTTTTCTCTTCTTTCTCTGGCTTGTATCCATTCGGCCCCATTCAGCCAACTGTTTTAAGACGTTTATCCCCATCCAGGTGACGATATCTTCATGGCGAGCGATAGCGAGCCAGCATTGTACGGAGAAATCCGGCTTCGCCGGAGACATATTTCTATCGAAAAATTTACAAATTTAGCTTGGTCTCAATAACAAATATATATATATATGATGGCTCGCTACCGCTCACCAGGAAAATATTGACACCTGGATGGGGGTAAACGTCTTAAAACAGTAGGCTGAATGGGGCCGATTGGATACAAGCCAAAGAGAGAGGGAGAGAAAGAGAAAAAAAGCGAGGTGGGCCTGTATCACAATGGAAATAGATCTTATGTGCCTGTGGTGTGTGTGTGTTGCTGTGGAGGGATTAGCAAGAGGTGTGGTGCGGGTGGTGCTTTGGGTCTTGTTGTTGGGAGGAGAGATAGACCCGAGTTCGAAGGCGCTATATATAATATTAAGGGGAGATATCCACTTGAGGGATTTTTTTTCTTGACTCCTTTCTCCCTCATGTTTAGCCTCATTGCTTTTGAGATTTTAACCACGTTCACCCCATTACTTTAGCGATTTTAAGAACTTTCACCCCATTTCTGACAATTTTAAGACCTTTCGTGCCATTTAGGTGTCTATTTCTTCCTGGCAAGCGATAGCGAGCCTGTAATCTAATTTAATTTGACTTTATATTGTCCTTGTCCCAATTTTGGTTTGTTTAGTTTGCAAGTTTTACATTTTAATTTAGAACCGGCCTTCGGCCTGGACATTTTTCTACCGAAAAATTTACAAATTTATCTTGAAAGGGGGTCAAGGGGGCTTAATTTTAAGTTTGATGGAGGTTAAGGTAAAACACTAAAAACCTCCCCTTAAACCTGCCTTATCTTAACCCGTACTGTACCGGTGACGTCCTTTTCATTATACTCTGGCAACTATTAGATCATTTTAATTAGTTTAGGAAGGGCCTCCACCCATTATAATGCTACACACTATCTCAATTAAGCCTTTTAGCTACCATAGATCCTTCAAAAGCTGAATAAAATTGTCTAATAGTTGTCAGAATATAATGAAATGAAGTCGCTGGTACAGAGTGGGTTAAAGACCTTGCAATATAATTTAACACTTACGCTTTAAGAGGCTTTAAGAGCCTGTAAATTGCCTTATATTGCCAGGACGTTCCATAATATCTCCCTTAGTCAATGGATTAAGGAAATGTTGATAATGAAAGAGAGTGTATAGTGTGCAAAATACTAGCTACAATCTTCTTAGCCTTTTGCACTTAAGAACTATTAACAACCTCGAAGGGGAAGTTCTTCTAGGTACAACATATGATATAAGTTTCTAAAATAGTGTCATCACATTTTTTTTTTCTATGTGAGTGAGGGAGGCAAAAGGCAGAACACCCTGTAGCGAGTGCCTCCCCCATGGTTGAAAGAGTGACAGGGCCAAAATCAAGGGACGTTCGAGCCAAAATGCCTGGACACGGAGTTTGAAGCAATTTAAGTCATAGGAAGAGGGAAAGACTGATTCTGGGAGAGAGTTCCGGAGCTCAGCTGTTGCTTGTGCTAATAACCTCAGATGTAACTGTCGGACATGGTTTGGTGTAGTATTCGTATTGAGCCAAAACATCTTGCTGTAATCTATATTTATCTAGAGAGAGAGAGAGAGAGAGAGAGAGAGAGAGAGAGAGAGAAGAGAAAAGAGAGGAGAGAAGAGGAGAGAGGAGAGAAGAAGAGAAGAGAGAGAGAAGAGAGGCGAGAGAGAGAAGAGAGAGTAGAGAGAGAGAGAGAGCTACATAGCTACATAGAGCTACATAGATACACAGACCACACAGACCTCAAGGTCCTTACTAGGCAGTCTGGCCTTACAAACTATAATATGCATATATGCATATATACACATACACACATACACATACATACATATACATATATATACATATATATTCACATACATATACACATACATACATACACACATATATATACAGTATATATATACATACTGTACAGTGCACACACATACATATACATACATTTTTTTTTTTTTTTTTTTTTTTTTTTTTTCATTCATATCACCCCAGCCCTCTGCAGATAGAGGTCAAGCCTTTTCCTTGAAGGCGTTTATTTGTGTCGCTCTCCACCACTCTCGCTGGTAGTTTTATTCCACTCTGTCGCACACACTGTAGGTGAAGAAACTCTTTGTGACATCTAGGTTTGCCTTTTTTTGGTTTTTAATTTCATTCCATTTCTCCCGCGAGTTTGATTTATGTATTGTTTTAATGTGAATAGGCATTTACATCGACTTGATTGTCGAAACCTTTTAGTAGCTTAAAGCACTC